>JALXJV020000024.1:10586208-11063708 GCA_024633595.2 Lepomis macrochirus | reverse complement strand
TGCTAGCTTCTACTTTGAGTCAAACATTTCACAGCGCTGTCCACAAAGACACTGCTGCCATTTTGTCTCTCTATGTATATATCATACGCCACTGAACACTTTCTAAGTGGAAAAAACAATAAAAGAGGCATACCCAGTTGCTAGTAGGCGTGCACCATATACAGATTCAACACAGCTCACCTCTGCAACAACTGACACAAAGATGGTAAAATGCTTAGTAGAATCGTGATTTACCCCATGCAGATGTTAATGAGTGAATGCATATTTTCCTGCCTGCGGGTCATGTACTGTACTTTCATAAAATATATATTTGGATACATCATGTTTTGTATGTTTGCAAAGGAGATCAAATAGCATTAACACACACACACACACACACACACACACACACTTGGCCACACCTCTGCTCAGTCTGAGTGGTAAAAACTCTTTCTGGTACATTCCTTCTGCTTTTCTATATTGCTTCCTCTCTCCTTCCCTCCTCTCAAAGTCCTCACATCCCTCGATCCGCATCTTCTTATAACACTAATGGGGGATGTGATGTCGGCCTTTGCCATGCTGAGTGTGTGTTAATCAGAGGAGGTCAGACAGGGGGCTGGCAGGTGTGGAGATGAGGGCAGGTCAGCAGTCTTGGCGACAGGTAGCCACGGCGTTGGCCAGCAAAGTAGGCGCTCACAACGACTGTCACTTTAGCAACTGTCACCATAGAGATGGTCCCCATGGTCACATTTGCCAAGGTGACAAGGAGTGGCCATAGCAACTGTCGCGATCGGCCTTGTTGCCGTCATTAGACAAATGAGTTCATGGCGTTGACAGGCGACGGGGCCTCCGAACTCTCGTTGCCTTCATGTGTGTCTTTCTCTTTCTTGCCGCTGTACTGGCCGATGAAGGAGCCATCCTCATTGAACTGTCCATCCCCGCCCTCCCCATAGTCCACGAGGCTGTCATCGCTCTCGTCACGGCGCACAGTCCCATTGGACGGCGTCCGACTCCCCTTCAGTGGCTTGTGGTCCTCTGTGTCACTATAAAAGGGTAGGAAAAGGTTGGGGGGAAAGTTATTGGGAAAATATTTGTGCAGTTTGTTCAACTTTTTTCTGCAGTGGTCAGAAACTCTAGTGTGCACACAGAGGGTAGGCTATTAGTCGAGTGTTAGCATTTTACATGAATGATCATGTAAAATGTCACAGGAGGCAACATTAAGTTGACATATAAACATATATGGAATACCTGAAGCATTATACTTCAGCTACATCTAGCATTATACTTAAGCTACATCTATAGTATTATAGTTATTATAGTATTTGCTATAATGTTAGTGCTGTTTTAAGCCTGGGTGCTGTTCAGATTTAGGGTTAGTGACCACTGCTTAAGAGGATTTTGCAAATGCGTGCTGTTCATTCTCTTGCAATACTTTACCTTTATATACAATTTCTGAAATGAAATCAAGCTTTCAGTTTACATGCAATAATCAAAATGCACTATTATTTTTTAGTTCTTTTTTTCCCCAAAGATGAAGCATGTTACCATTTACCTTCCGTCAGTATGTTCATTTGGTCTGAGCACTTCCTATTTCAGTCAATATGCAAGCTCTAATCTAATACATTTCTACTCAATTTTCAAGCTCGATGCATTCGTATAAAAAAATGAAATGAAGGAAGCTAGAGAAGTAGAAGCAGTCAGTTTTATTGTTTATCGTAGGGTTAATGTGGTTGTGCTTATGGCGTTGACTATGTCAGTGAGTATGATGACATATTTAAACCAGATATGTTGATGCACTTCCTCCTAATTTAAGTCAGAAACATAGCTTGAGATGTTTTATAGGTTGTGTGAATTGCATGCTAGCTTTTACCACATCTCGTCTTACCTCTCCATAGACCTAAACCCGCCAAAAAACACAGATAAAGAATGGAAGGACACATGAAAAGCAATTCATGACCCACAATGAGTGTCTATTCTTATATGCGCAAGACACAGACAAGACAAAGCATGCATATGAAAACACTTAAAGCACAATGACATCCACATTGAGTTAAAATACAAAGTTCATTTATCCATAGTAACTACTGTACTTCAACTTTTAGGCCAAAATTCTTAAGGAACCATAAGTCATAAAATCATCAATATTCATAGGAAAATGTGAAATGTGATGAAAAACTATGTCACCATAATGGAATTTGTTTTACTCTTGAGTCAAGAACAGTTAGCATACAAGTAACTTAGCCAGACAAGAGATTACTTGTTAAAATGGACGTATTTTGCAAGAAGCTTGTGTTGATTAGAGGGCCAGTGTGCAGGTGAGTTGGTCATGATGCAAATCAACACATAAGAGTAGTACTTTTTTTTGCCTTGCCTCTATAGAGTGTTTGGTAATGGAGTCTGGTGGGGAGAGTGTCTCTGCAGCCTGGTAAAATGTTCTACATTCAAACAGTGGAGTCAGGACACAATGAATGAATGAGTGAAATCTCACACACTACTGTATGCTGTGGTCCTAACCTTTCTGAATGAAGAACATCTCTCACCTGTACTCTCCAAACGTCCCATCATCCTCCTTCATTGGCTGGATCTCTGGGTCTTGGTGGGCATCTTCTTTCTCTTTCACTGTAGATTACGTAAGGGTTTTCATTGTTCACATTTCCATCCATCCATGTCAATTAGCTTAAATGACTGTATATACTGATGATGTGCACATTACCAGGATATTTGCCACCCTTGTTCCTCTTGATGAAGCACACTATGAGAAGGACCAAGATGAGGAGAGCGATGGCACACATCAATCCGATAAACCACCCCTGGGTGGCAATGTCTACCTGCCGGCTGGGTACAGCTGGACACACAGAAAGGAGAGGGGAGGAAAGGGTGGAGACATGCAGTAAGCATAAGAGTCCAGTTCTCAACCCAGGCTGATAAAATTGAAGGAATCTTCATGCTGAGCAACATTAACAAAGGCTGTAAACACTGAAGTTTAAAAATGGGTTAATGTGTGATGGTCGTTTAGACGCTGAAAACACAACAAAAAGAAAAAACAAACAAAAGCCACCACAGTAAAACAATGGACCTCTTAGTAATGACTTTAATTGACATTCATCAGACCGCCTACATGGTAGCATGCTTGTATGCTAACTAGTAAACTAACTACCATACACTACTGAATGTAGCGTTGTATGTCCGATAATGAGACATAACAGAAAGGGGATGGGGAAAACGAGACAAGCAAAAAAAATATGAATACAAAGACGTCTGAGGCATGCCGCCTCACCTGGCACCAACACCGACACTTCATCTGTGCTGTGGACCGTCTGGTCAGCCGGGTCTCTAGCAACCACACGCACCCTATACGACGTCCCTGGCTTTAAACCTTTTATCATATGCGAATGTGAACCATTTACCAACTCCTTTTTCCAGTCCTCTTTACCTAGAATTGGCGTAGTGGAAGGAAAGGAATTAGATTCAGGGAGCTTTGGGGTGGGATTACTATTTAAATGATGGTTTTTTAAACATTCATTTTAATAGTTAAATTATTAGGGATGAGATTGAGATTTTGAGATGCAAATACAAAGTGAAGCCTTACTGTTTTCTACAACATATTCCACATATACATTCTTATGGTGTCCAAAGTAATCCCAACTGATCACTGCACCGTCCTCCGATAGAGACACGTTAACTTTGCCAAACACAGGGCCTACAGGTGGCACTGAGCACACAAGAGAGAAAGATCAATCAAGGGCTTTAATTTTAATTTTATACATTATTATACATATTATTCACCTAAATTTCCCCAACTCATTAAAATGCCTTAATATGAAATAAAACCTTTCGAATACTGCTGGGGATCTTAAGTACAGGAGTGAGCTGAAATAACATTTTAAAGAAACAATCATACAACATATCAGTGTTTAGGATAAAGCTGATGCCTGCAAATCTACTAGTGCAGTTCATACCCAACAGAAATGATCAGGGCTATTAACAAAAATACACCTCCATGTCTGTTCCACCAGTTTGATGATCACATTATAAGAAAACTGTTCAACTCACCAGAGTCCTAATTTACAAACATTAAATTGGCAATTGGCTGTCTGTACCACCTAGCATGCCAGTTTAACAAATATGTGCCTCCATACAAGGCATGGCATGCCAGTTTCTTTTAGAGTCAGATCCTGCCACAACATGAACAGGTTAGTTATAAGGTATATTTGCTAAAAATGGCCATCTCAGTGAGGACTTATATCAGTCCTCTTAAAACAATGAGAAAAATCCAACAGAAATCAACTTAAATATGTTAAGATACTAGTTAAAGCCAGATGTATACTAGAGAAACAATTAATACTGTTACCTTACTGACCAAATGTTCTTTTCCAATTCATAAAACTAATATTTTTAAGACTTTCTTTTGTTGAGATTGACCATTTTTTGCAGGGCAGAGCATAAGTGTAGATATTTGGGGAGGTAGAGGGGAAGACAGGGAGTGCTTGTACCCTTGTGAAACGGGGGATGCGGAGACTGAGTGGTGGGGGAGGTTGGGTGAGGGGGCTCTGTGGGGCCTGAAAGAATACGGAAAAGAGTGAGACAACACACATACAGACCACAATAGACAACATACAGTGAAGACTGCAGAGCCACTGTTTTATGAAGAAAGTAGCTACTGACATGCTGAATTAAAACCTGTTGCAGCACTTCTCAATCCTGAGATTCAGAGTGAAGTTAAGCACATGGATCAGCACTGCATCCACACTAATAAAACTCTGAATAACAGCACTGCAACATGCATATTATTCAGATCAAATCCTAGTTATTTATGCACGCAGTCCATCAGTTTATTGCATCAGCAGGTATATAAAATATGTTAGTACTGGACTGAAACAAAAGCATTCCCAAGCATCATGCTCAAGGCTTCTAATGAAAACATATTCATTTCAGGAAAGGAAAAAAAGGGGGGCTAAAGACTGAAAGCACAGCTATTTTAAAAAAAATCTACTATTTTTTAAACTATGTTGCAGTAAGTATAACTTATTTTGTCAGAAGAGGACACAAGCATGGCTGCTTGCAGATGCCATGGAAGTCTTTCACACCTAAATCTTAGCCACACAGCGTAGTTTTCAGGCATGCTAACTTAGGAACATGCAGGGATAATTAAACTTAAGACAATATCTATGCTAAGCTATTTTTTTCTTCTAATATCTGATAATATGAACAACATGCAGGTGCTTCCAGTGGCAAACTTGGGTTACCTTTGCCCGTCTCTACAGTGGGCTGAGTACGAGCTTCAGAAGAAAGACAAAAGAGAAAGAGATAGAGGAGGACATAAGGTGTGGAATGCTGTACGACGTCATGGTACCTCAATGTACTTTAAAGCTCAAAGGGATCCCCAATCTCTTGCACTCCTATATTTTGTTTGCTTAAATGTCACTGATATAGGACTTTGACCTTTCCCTCCTAAACAGCTAAAATAACTTACCTGTGTCCATGACTGTCAAGGCTTCCTCTGTGATGATGGGGCCAGAGCCCTTGATTGTCTTTGCACTTAAATAAAACTTGTAGAGCATGCTGGAGTTCAGGTTGCCCAGGGTGGTGGTGGTCTCATTGGCTAAGAAGGTCATCACTTTGACTGGTCCCAGCTCATTGGTGTTGTTGACTGCAGAGACAGAGAGAAAGGGTGAACAACGGGGAAAAGGGAGAGGATGGAGAAGGAGATAAAAGAGTGATACGAGGAGATTTTAAAGGAGAATATGTTGAATTTAGGAATACATAAAATCTTTTTTTTACTTTGCACAAATGCGGCATAATACTATGTAGAACACGACAGGCAGTGTGTCAGGTAGCCGGTAAGCCTACCTGGTTGGTATTTCAGTGTGTATCCAGCGAGGCGTCCATTGTTGTTCATTGGTGGTCCCCATTCCAGAGTGAGAGAGTCCAAACTAGGGTTTATGACATTCAGAAAGGAAGGAGGCCCTGGGACTGAAAACAAACGCACAACCACAGTCAGGGTTGGGACGTTGCGCAGGACGATTCATGGGAGAATTAATATATTGTGCATAAGCTAGTGGCTGTGAAGTAGAAAATACACCTGTATGAGTAGTTAGGGCTTTTCCATGTCATTGCTAGGTGGTTCCAGGAAGTTTCTAGGGCATTAGAAGGCGGCTGCTATAGTGTTTTATGTGGTTACCAGGATATAGCTACAGGTATGCTTTTTTTAGTTTTTTTAGCATGTTTTCTATGGACACTTTAGGTGGTTGCTAGGGTAAGTTTGGGGTTGCTATGTTGAGTCTGGGGAGTTTCGTACTGCTAGGTAGAAGTAGTAGCAATTTATTAGTAGGAAGATACTACAAAATAGAGGTTCTAATGTATTAAAAAGCCTGATTTAGTGCAATTAAATTCCAATTGTGGTGACCCAATTAAAATTTGGAGGTAGTTCCTGACATTAAGTGTGACAAAAGGTATCTGACCCTTGCAACCTTTCTTACTATTCTGTAAAAAAAGGAATTACATGCAAGCTAACAGATTTTCAAGACATGAAAATGCTCAATTTTCTATATGCAAGATGCTCTAAACCTGCAGTACAACCACGTCAGCCATACATACCTCCCTCAGGTGTCTCAAATGTCTTGATGGGGCTCGGAGGCCCTTCTCCTTTGTTATTAAGGACCCTGATGGAGAGGTTGTAGAGGCTGTAAGGCTGGAGGCCTGGCAGACGTCCTTCGCTACGATTCCCACTGAACGTCAAAACCTGCTCCTGCTGCTCTGTCTCCCCTTCTGTCTCGTGCAAGCCACGCTCACGACGGTAATATACCTAGAGGAAATACACCAGGGGTTAATTTTTATATTAGCCCATTGGGGGCTGAACTTCTTACATCTTCTAAAGGGGTGGGTGACCACTGTATTAGCCTGATCTGCACTGAAGTTACATTATTTCCTTCAGTTTTCACTATTACTACTTAGTATGTACAGTATAAGTAGCATAATAGAACCACATGGTGGAAATACTGTTTAACATCCTTCAAACTCAAATGAAAAGATTTCTGGGGATCTGTTTAAAAAAAAAATTTATTTCAATTACTTTTATAATATGTAAAAGCAAATGGTGAAAGTGTCTCTTTCACTATGATGCTATAGCCATGGGTCAAACTAATTATCTTATTTTCAGTGCATTTGGAAGCACATGTTAAACTAATAGTTAGTTAGTTAGTTTGTTTATTTGCCAGACTCATGTCCAAAAAACATGCAAGATAAGTCAGATAAAATAAGATACAAAAATTAAAATACATACAGACATTTCAGCCAATGCACTCTCAGTCTGGATATATACCTGGAGCAACTCACTAGGGGATTTGAGAGTGCCACCATGATAGTGTTGGCAGACTCATCCAGACGTTGCATAAACTTAAACATTAAATTTCTTAAAAGTGCTTTCAGTGTGATTACTCTTACAGATACAAACATCTGACTAGCACTCCCTCCCCTGGGAACCTTAAGTAAAATTCTCATTGCATCATTGTAAGCAACGTTTAACTTCTGCATACTGGATTTTTTGTAAGAAGACCACAAATGGGCAGTATAAAGTGGTGTACAGTAAGCTTTGAACAGAGCCACTTTAACTTGAGTAGAGCAGTGACTAAACTTAAGTACTATGGTATTTGCCTGTGCATATAACTTGTAGCACTGTCTGTATATGTCATCATCATCATTCATATCAAACCTTAATACTATGACCAAGGTATTTAATCTTTTTACAGACCTCAAGACAATTATTAGCTAGCATAAACACAGGAAAATTAAGCCTTTTATCCTGTTTCGTTCTGCATATTAAAACAGCACTTTTGCTGGAATTGTATTTTATATCAAATTCCACCCCATAATCAGAGCATATATTAAGAAGCTCCTGCAGCCCAGCACTACTCGGACTAAAAGTAACAAGGTCATCTGCATACATAAAATGATTCACCAGCACCAATCATACAGCCAGTGTTGCAACCATTAATTCTCCTTGACAGTTCGTCCATATATAAATTAAATAAAACAGGGGACAAGATTCCTCCCTGCCTGACACCATTGGACACTCTAAAAGGGTGCAGATACTTAAGATTTAAGATTAAGATAATACTGTGCAAGACTTAAGGTCTGAGCTGTACATTTAAAGTAGGCAATTACTTACACACTGTAAAGTGATAAATTTGATTTGTGCAGGCATTTCACTCTGACCACAGTGCAGCAGTAATGAGGGACTAGTAGAGAAACATTTTGGATAAAACGCTGTTTCAGTTTGGTTGGTCCTAGATTGTAACTCTGTGTATGTCTCATGGGGACCAGTTTGTCTGGAGGGATCAAGTGTCCACTGGCAATATAGGTCAGATTTTTTTAAAGCCACTTTATGAAACAAAATATCCTGAAAATAATCTTTACTGTTACTGAAGTACACCCAGGCTTAATTTTTTGTTACATGTGCAAAAAACCTCACACTCATCCTTCAGCAAAACATTTACACAATGAAGGAAAGCACTGCCTATCTATATACACACAATACAAAATTGCTGAGTCTTTATCAATTATCTAATGAGGAGTAGACACATAGATGGCCAAATGTTGAGGACTTGACATATATGCCAAGATAAACCACTGGGTGTTTCGTTTCACTGGAATTAATGTGTTCTCTGGTACAGGCAGCTAAATTAGTTTTGGTTTTGTTATTTTTATTTCCCTATATACTGTGTGTAGTTGGATATTTTTACAGTGCATATGATTTCACCTTCTGCTTTGATTCCTGTTTTCAAATTTCCATGTTAGAGTTACAGCATCTTGAGAGGCCTGCCAATACATGTTTGCACCTCATTGGATAATTGCTAAAGGGTCAGCCAATTTGTAGAGTGTATAGGCTGTGCTTTCACGCATTCTGTAAAAATACTGACTGGGGCTGTGTGCTGAAATGTGTTGACTACAGTATCCAATACATTAGTATTGCTGGTTTATTGTTCACAGTAATGTAGTGACAGTACCCCAACCAGCAATAACAAGCCAAAAAACATTTATCTAGTGATACAATACCTTGTATCCCTGTAGTTTTCCTCTGACCGAGGGGAAAGACACAGGCTCCCAGTGTACTTCTGCAAGTGTGCTGTTGTGAACCATGACCCGCACGCTCTCAGGAGCAGACAAACGGCACTGCAGAGCAATAAGAGAGCCAGTTGTTTTGACCAATGATGACTAATAAATGCTTTAAAATACAGTATATGATAATAAGTTCACTCACAGTCTTCTCCAGAGTATCCAATGACAACTTCAGGCTCTGGACCGCTGCCATAATAATTCACAGCTTGAACCTTGATCTCGTAAGGCACATAGGTTGGAGTTCCAGACACGACAAACTGAGAAATGTTGGCCACCGTCTCCGAGGACCACTCATTATCCACGTCCTTCTGTCTCCACTGCACTTTGTACTCCAGATTGGGCCCGTTAGACTGAAATCCTGTCAGCGGCTATACAGAGAATATTTTTTGTGTCAGTTGCTGAAAAACAACACACTGAAATACGCTAATTTAACTGCAGTGACATTTTTGCCAAGCCTTGAAATGAGTAGGCAAGACTAGAAACAGGCTCATATTCAGTCCATGACACAAGTGATTTCTATTTTAACAAAAGCATAGCTTACTGTCCAGGAGATAACCAAGTTGCCAGGCTCTGTTCCTACTCCCTGAACATCTGACGGATTTTCATCAGGAGCTGGGAAAACCAAAAAAAGAGGGTTCAATCAGTGAATATTTTAGAATATTTTATATACCTTTTTTTCTGGAGGGGTGACCATGTTCATCACCTGCAGGGTTGGTCCTGTATTGGCTTGAGGGCTGGCTAGGCTGGCTGTAGCCAACATGATTTACAGCCAGAACTCTGAAGGAGTAGTAGACGTGTGGAGAGAGGTTTAACTGTGCTGTGGTGCTAGTACCAGCAACCTCTGTTAGGTTGATCCAAACTCCAGGCTGGTGAAGCAGATCCTCGTACTGGATCAGAAACTCTGGGGGGAAAACAGTTTCAGAGTTCAAGAATTTGTTGAAGAGCAGACACTGCCTCAAGGAACATTTTGTGTTCTGGTGATCATTTCTATAGGTTAAGTAACGGTATTCTGTGTAAATTTAGCTACGGTGGCTCCTTGCTTATCATACCAACTACCAAGTTCCTGTCATGTTCATTCCTGCAAAAACACAGTTGTTGCTTCCAGAAACCAAAACTATATCTGAACTTCCTGCAGAACATAGGATTCTGACTTGACAAACCTATGTAGATGCAGAAATTCAGCTTTTGTTGTCAGTGTCTAATTTTAAGCTTGGTAGTGGAAAAGTGTAGTGTAGATGGATTAAACATGCTGCCAAACAACAAAGTAGCATCATTTCATACTCTGCGTGGGACTATTGTGTTCGTCTCCAGGGATCCAGGTGAGCTGAACGCTCCTCTCTGTCTGGTCAGTCAGTTCCAGGTCAGTCGGAGGGTCGGGTTTCTCTGTAAACACAATAAAGGAGCCCAAGACCACAGAAAAATGAAAACACTCATGAACATGAAAATTTGACACTTATACTTTTCAGTGAAAAGTTCTACTGTAAATGAGATGTAATTTACTTTGATGATTGCTGTAGTTTAAGATTGGATTTAAGTCAGAACTTTATATTTAAACAGATTTTCACTGATGAAAATGCCCATAGAATAAAGGTAAAATCATTTAAAGTGCTATGTAACAATTCAGTAAATACATTCATTCAGTAATAACATTCAGTAAATATTTCTGTAAAATCAAATGGTGCAATATAAAAGAAAGAAAGCACTAAGATCATTCAACATAAAATAAACATGGAGATGATGTGTAAACTACAGGTTTTGCAAAAAGAACTTATGAAAGCTACAGAATCCTAATCTATGGACATTGTTTACCGTGGACAATAGCTGGAGTAGGAGTAGCCTCTGAGACAGCAAGAAGCAAGAGTAAAGTACAAGAAGAGATAAAATGTTAGTGACAGATGTTGGAAACAGCAGAAAAGCGGGAAAGATACTTTCGTATTGTGACAGTAAATTAGATTAAAACTGATACCCGCTGTTGCTGAAATTTAAAGTTGTGTTGTTTCACTACAATTTCACTGTCTTAAAAAACGTATATATCCAGTGTTCACATTGTGAGATTTGTAGACTCACAATCCTTGACCTTGGGCATCATGCTGAGTGCAAAGACTCCTAAATGCATCAACGTACCTACAACAGTCAGCATGGCACTGGCTGAGTCCTGGTCCAGGGTGGTGTTCATGATGCAGGTGTAGGTGCCCTCATCTCCATCTGTCACATCTTTGATAGTCAGACTGTCTGTGTCCACATCAAACCTGATGACAGAGTATCACACTGGATGTTCCATTTTTCGTTTATCCAAGCAATGTCACAGTTTTTTCATGGTATACATGACAAGTGTTCAAATTAAATAAATTAATCTCGTAGTCTTTGCACCTCTCATCATCAGGCAACTCTCCGTCGTCTTTGAGCCAGGTCATGGTGGGAATGAGGGATGGGTCATGTTTGACTTTACACTCGAACACAGCGCTCATTCCTCTCTGTACCACCTTGTACTCTGGCTGCTTCAAGATACGGGTGGGCTCTGGAATATGGAGAAAATAAAAAAATCATATTAATAAATAATCCAGGTTGATGGCCACATGACTTAATGGCTATAGAGGCATACAATATAATCTCTTTGTGAGCTATAATAGTCTTTTAACAGGCTAAGAGTTGGATCACCAATCTTACTGTCGTGAGACTGGTCCATATCTGACCTTTAACCTCCAGGTAGACATGGTTCTCCTTGATTCCCAGGTTGTTGGTGGCAATGCAGGTGTACTTTCCACTGTTTAGGGGCTGGGCCACATGGATCTCTAATGTACCATTCTCATGGATCACAAAAGGGTCACCATTCTTAATGCTAGTCTGACTGTCTTTGAACCTGCATGGAAACAGCAGACAGCATGGGTTTTCTTTATGTTCTGCACATTTTCAAATTTACAGCATCTTAAAAACTGACTAATTCTTTCTTTTAAACATGGTTTTGAAACTTTTTATTTTTTGAAAAAAGTCACAGGACACCTGATCTGAATCTTACCACGTGATGGTTGGTATTGGTGAGCCAAAGGAGGCACAGTGAAGTAACGCAGGGTTGTTGGTGATGACCTGGTACACTCGGTTGGGTGGAGTGAGCACCCTTGGTGCTTCAGCTATGGGAAGACACAAAACATCTAATCAGCACTCACTGTATTGCCCCCCTCGTACACACTGGCTTGTGTATCCAAAGTGTATCCTCGCACTAAGAGGAGTGAACACATCTCACCAATCCTTGCAGCGCTTCACTGGTTACCTGTGAGTTTTAGAATTGATTTTAAGATTTTATTACTCGTTTTTTAAGGCCCTGAACGGACAGGCTCCTGCCTACATCTCTGATTTGATAACTCCATACAAGCCAGACCGTTGCCTGAGGTCCTCTGGCAGGGGTCTTCTAGTGGTTCCAAAGTCTCGTCTGGTCTCTAAAGGTGACCGAGCCTTTGCTGTTCGGGCCCCTCAGCTGTGGAACACCCTGCCCGGGGATCTCAGGCAGGCAAAGTCAGTGGCCTCTTTTAAATCTCTTCTCAAATCTCACTTTTATCGGATGGCTTTTTTATAAACATTATATTGTTTATATATTATATTGCTGTTATTGTATTTTCTGATTTTATTGTTGATTTTTAATTTTACCTTTGTTTACATTTTAAGTATGGATTATGTTTGTCTCGCTGTACAGCACTTTGGAACATGGTTTTGAAAAGTGCTATACAAATAAAGTTATTATTATTATTATTATTATTATGATAAACTTTTACATACAGTACATTTCCAGCTAAACAGATTAAGTTTAAGTTTAACAGTTTAACTCACCAAGAACGTTGACAAAAGCGTTTGCCATCAGGTAACCAAATTCATTGGATGCATTACACTGGTAGACAGCACTGGACCCTGATTGCACATTGTTAAGAATCACAGTGTCACCATCCACCTTCCGACTGCGGTCCACGGGTGCATCTATTAAAAGATACATAAAATATATTTTTTAAGCATAAGTTCTTCAACTGCACCATGAATGAAGAAACCAGCACATAACAATTCTGGTGAACTACATGAAACTACATAGAATACCATGAATAACATGCATGGGGGAAAAACACTGCTGAGACTGAGAATTTATGGTCTCTGTTGCTGTCAGATGTTTTGGACTTAAGTTTGTGAAAACGTAGTATGTTCTATTTTTGAATGCATGGTCTCATTTTACTCACTCTCAAGGGGGACTCCATTCACAAACCAGCTAATCTTTGGTTTCGGTTCTCCACTGACTCGACAAGTCAGGATGCCAGTTTCATTTGGGGCAAGGATCAGGTTCCTGGGAGCGCTGACCCAAAAAGGAGCCGCTGTGGATTACAAAAAGGAAAGAAAACAGAAACAGATTTTTGAGAGAATGGCAAAATAAGCCTACTTCAGGGAACAAAATTAATGTACTTTAATGTTGCAGAAACCTTTGCATCTATGTAAATGTAACATTAAAATCTGGCATATTAACATTGAATCTTTGGAATCCCTGGGATTGCAAAGTATTGCTATTAATACTGATCCCGCTGCAGATTAACAGTCAGTTAAGTAAAGCAGACCAAACCAAGAATTAAAGTCTTTACATCAAACCTGGCTGTCAAACTTGAATTCATTTACTTTAAATTCTCAAACTGTAGAAGAAGCATGAATTCCCAATTCTGATGTAATAAAAAGGGCAAAGGTTTTATCTCCAGTTTCTACTGGAGATAAAAAGAAATTACTTAAGAGAGCATCACTAGAGTGAATCAAGAAAATAACTGGGTTTAGCTACCGACCTTTGACAGTGACCTTGATGATGTGGTGTGCAGTACCCAGGCTGTTTGTGGCTGTACAGCGGTAGTCCCCAGCATCAGCTTCATTCACATCAGAAATCTTGAGTGTTTTCTTGAAGTTATGAAAGGACATCCTGCTGCTCGGCAGCTCTCCTCCATCCTTCTGCCAGGACATCTCTGGAGTGGGTCTGTCAAAGAAGAGATTACAACAGGATTTTTGTTTCTGTGCTATTTCTGCATTTTGTTTTTGTTTTTCTGTCAGTTTCTTATAAAGTGCATTGTTTTATAATGCATACATACTTCCATGCAGATTATAGATACAGCTGATGCCTACTTACAAGCCATCAGCAATGCATTCCAGCTCCAGAGTCTCCCCTCTCAGAACCATCTGGGTACTGGTGATGCCCAGAGGCGTCATAAAACCGGGGCGACGCTCCCCCATTGGGCTCTCTGAATACATGAGGACACACCACCAAATCAGAACCAGGCTGCAACATTAAACTTGAAGGCTCCTCTTGCAACAGTATGATCCCCAGAGGAGTTGGGTGAAAACATGAGCACAGAGGGCCATTCATCTTCTCATGAAGGAAACAGGTGGTACAAGTATAGTCTATAGATGGAAGGGATAGTAAATGAGTGTGTGATGATCCAACACAATGTAACAGAAGTTTTTTTTCTTTATGCCTCGTCACATATGAGCAGTATCACCGAATCAGAGAGCAAAAGGAATCTCCCTGATAGGAGGAGCCGCTGGTTTGTTGCTATGGCAACGTGGGGATTCTTGGTGGAAAGCAAACCCCAGCCATAAACACATCCATCAGAACTTCTTAACGGAAAGATCCAGATTTCTTTAACATTGCTTTGCTGAAAAGGTCACAAAATAGATAACGAGGAGTACCATGAGTTGTATCATGCATCCCTAATATCGCCATCTTAGATTATCATTGAGGATGTGCTTGATTGAGCAAATCATGAGATCAGTCTGAGTTTATATAGGTAGTTGTGGTTCTAGGGGAGATGAAGTTTGCTGGCATTTAATGTTATTTATGCTTTGAAAATTTTATCTGGTATATTTCAGTTTTACCATTTCACGAGTATTGCATCATTCACGATTGTCAGGTCATTTTTATTTATATCGACCAAAACCACAGGTTTGTCTGACTCACTATCTTTAGACCCTTAATTTGCATAAGGAAACCCTCCAAAAAAAACAAACGGGATAAAGATTTGAGACACCTAAGGAAGAGTTTGTCAATAGTCACAGGGGATTGAGGCCAAGTTAAATGTGAATGTGTATGTTGGGTATGGTTAGGCCAGGGAGTAAAAACAGGGCTGGGTTCACACTGAAGGGGCTGAATGGGAATAAACCAGCAGCACTCACCACTATAGAAATCAGTGACATTGTATAAAGCAGCCACAGTCTCATTCATTGTTTCCACTGTAATACAACAGAACATCATAAGCATGCAAAACTAGGAGAGAAAACTTTTCCTCATCCAATGCATTATCTTGTGGAAAATGCATTGTAAGTAAGTACAGAGTAATATTGTGTTACTGCGAAACGTCAACATAATATGGGTATAACACTACAGTTAGATAATTGTGACATTAAGATAGGGTCATTGTAAAATCAAATATATCTTGAATCCCTTTATAAAGCTCAGGAAAGGTGGAATGAAACACAGCACAAAACATCATTTAAGGCTAAGGCAGTTCGACAAGAGCAACACATGGATTTGAAACAGGAGTAACACATGATCCCATTGATCACAAAATGCGTGAGCAAAATTTACAGATGTTAAATAAAAGTTCCACAAAAGGAAAAATCAGCAAAAAAAGGTTTTGCAATAATAGTGAGAAAATATGACTATAATAAAATAGTATCTATAATAAACTGATGTTTAGAAATCCCAAACTCAAATTTGAAAGTGAAGACTTTTTGTCAAATACATCAACTGTTTGCTGCAATTAGTATTGACTATTAAAAAATATCTATTCTCCAAATTTGTGGTGATGAAAAAATGGACCTGGAATGGAGTTGTATTCAGTATCCTAACTTACTGTTCAGCACGGTGACTGAGATAGGCTGTTTCTGCTGGATGGTTTGTGTGTGAGGGAAGCGAGCATAGCAGATGTAGTCAGGCCTGCTGTCTTCTGGGAGAACATTTGAAAAGTACAAGTCTCCATTCAGAGCCTGGGACACTCGTTTATCCAGTGGTAGCCTTTGGAAGTCTGAAGGACAGGGAGAGACAGACATGTCAATTGTCAGTATATGTTGTATAATTTAGTTTTAGAAGAATAAGATTGTGTGAATAAATGTCCATCAGGCCTATTTTCCATCAGTTGTCTCTACGATTTAAGATTCAAAAGATAACAAAAACGATGTGTGCAGACAGGGGTCACCATAATCATATTTACAGTGAGCAATCCATTGTTTGTCTGGCATCGTTGTATTGAACATGAAATTCATATGCCCTTCTATCATGTGTGTAGTTATGTATACATGCAAATGACTCACTGTTATCCATCCAGAAGATGACAGGAGGGGGTAGCCCTGCAGGGGGTCTGCACTGCAGCACCAGGGAGACCCCCATCTGCACCACAATGGGCTCATTTCTCTCCTTCGACCACAAGGGGGACCCTGCGAGTCACAAACATCAAAATAAAGGTACTTCAGACGTCCCCATTAACAATAGATAATATTTATTGAGTTAAATTACAAAAAAGAACTTCACAAAATGACACAAGCAACACGTACTTAACTACTCCATGTTTTTCAAAGGTTAAAACATAACTTGTCATACTGTAGTTGGAACTCAAACCATTAGAATCTATTTTAATATCTAAAAACCAATGGAAATAATGCAATTGAATATAATCAGAAGTCTTACTGGACTGTCTAATGACAATGTTGTTGGACACAGCGGTGCCATGCTCATTGTGTGCAGTACACTGGTACGTTCCCTCATAAGCCTCAGCCTTTTCCCCACTGATGTCAATGACCAGAGTTCCTGAACCAGGCTTTACCAGGACTTTTGAGTCTTTCTCTACATCAAAGTGGGTCCCATTTCTCGTCCATGAAAAGCTAGGATCAACAAGAACAATAATTATAGGCTAAAAGCCAGGAGGAAACACAAAAGAGAGGAAATGACATAGTGTAGCGCGTTAGTTTAAATCATCAAGGTGCGCTGCAGTCTGTTCATGCTGACTGATTTGAATCGCTGACTTCATAGCTGGGAGTTTGGCAGATTGATTGATCCAGATGCTGATGGCAAACCTAAACGGTGTCTAATTCACTCTGCCAGGTGTTTTTCTCAAGTGGTCGCCAGGACAACAGTTGCTATGGCGATTTATATTTCCACACTGCTCCAGGTTAAGTTGCCCTCAGAAACAGATCTATAATTTCATACAGAGAGCCATCGAACTAAATAGAGATCAGTTTGCTGTTGATTACGGAAACGCTCAGCTTCATCTTTAGCATATCATGATTTAATGAGCCTTTGTCCCTCAATTACTCTGCTAGAGACGTAATCACTGAAACATGCTGCCGTAGTGTGTAACTGGGTTGGAAACCTGCATTGTGTGTCTGCTGCACATGTTCTGATAAACAAGCATCAATGGGGTGGGTGGAGTGATTGTGTCACCTGGGATGAGGCTTCCCCTTGGCTTCACAGTGGATGACAATGTTCTCCCGCGGATCAAAGATGTAATCCTTTGGGGACTGTAGTGTTATAGTGGGGGGTTGGGGCACTGGAGAAATATGAATAGAAGCATAGTTTAGACACATACATATGAAATGTAAATGTGCGGGCTTATAGAATCAAGGATGTGCAAGCAACATGCAGCAAGCATTCAGTCAAAACCATAGACTGTATACACGAAGTCAAAACTGTCAAGTGTAACACCATTTGGGACACCAAAGAACAGATATTGGGTCAGATAACAACTTACCTTTCCATGAATTGACATATACCAAGTGCCACTCCAAAACAAGCAAGTCACTTCACACAGTAACAATGTTGAGATAACTGCATGCACATCTAACATTGCTAGAATCCACACAAAAGCGAGTTAAAATAAGAGCAAAAACTTAACACTAGAAGTCACAGCAGTGTTTGTGGCAACTTACATCCTTCCAGTACTTTAGCTTTTTGTCCACCGTGACACGCCGTACCACAGTGATAGAATATTGAGGAAAGCTGTTAGTTTTTGCAAGGAGTAAACCACAGGTAAAACAGTTGCACGTTCAAGTACTTTTAAGCATCTTATTGAGCCATTGTTTGATGTGGCTTCAGGTTTATCAGGAAGGTGCAATCAATGCTAGAAAAGTAGTTGAAGACATCATAATTTCACACAGGATATGTGTGACATACAGGTTGACAGAGTACAGAAATTTAATTGCATTTCATAACTGAAAACCGCAGAGTTGATTCCATGCTGAAACATGCAAAGCTGAAATGAAAAAAAACAGGAAACTGCTGCTCAATCTGCAGCTACTCCAAAGCCCTTTTAGTGACCGGTGGAAGATGTAATGTTCTTCATTATGCCCCACAATATAGTGTTTTCCATAGAGCATATGCTAAGTGTTAATGCAAGTGGAATATTTGGTTAAAAAATCTGTATGTACTATAATAATAAATGTGATCAGGACAATACTTACGATCAAGAGGCACTTCAAGGGCTGACGTCATGTGACTCAAGAGTATCAGTAGCACAGCTCCGAAGCCCGGCATCCACTTCCTGTTCCTGTCCATGATTGGGTGTATCATGATGAAAACCTTCAGCCCAGATTCAGCGACACAAGCAAGGTGTTCGACAGAGTGACAAAATCTGGATCCACACTACAGAGAGGTACAAAACAAGAAAGTAGAAAAAAGAACAGCAACATTACTACATGGGTCACTAAAGTCTATGGTCTCAACACAGGTGACTAAATGAAAATACGCACATACTGTATACAGCACATAGAGATAAGTCTCAAAAATTTAATTTGTATAAGATCAGTCCGTGAAAAAGAAAGATATGGGTCCACCAAATATTTTCTCTGACTCACAATGGGAAGTTTACTTTGCATTTTTCTGTGACATTCTCACAGCTCAACATCAAAACTAGTGTGTAGTTATGGATCACAAGTGGCTTGTCAGTTGGATAGTCTGTCATCCTGCCAATCTAAAGGCTTTGGCAGGAGGAAAAGTCAAACCAAACTTGATTCCAGTCCTCTTAACTAAAACAACTTCAGCATTCTATACTTCTCCTGTGTTCAAGATGCCATCAAGAAGAGACATGGTAGCTTAATATACACATTAGTGTAGACTGCATCCCTCTCCATTAATAGGTCTTCTGAGTGTAAGAGCTGTCAAGATCCATGGGATCGTCTATATTCTAAACAAAAGACTCTGACTCATTTGTTTAGGTAGTCTTTGTGGAGTTATTTGGTCCGAGCTGTGTTCACATTGCATTGTACTCCAGACAAGATAGCCACTGATTATTAGAACATCCCATGTGCACCACTCAGATGCCCTGTTTACCACGTGTTTGCCTGTAAACATATGGCATGTGAGTGCGCTCGGCTGGAACAATCACAGCTCTGCTGCGGATATAGCTGCACAGCAGAGTGGCACATGCATGCACAAACACACCCCATTAGAGGAAGCGTCCTTGTCAGTGTGTCATGTAGATCGAGTTACACATGAGTGCAGATCCACACGCGCTTGCTTCTGTTGTGTTGTCCATAACAAAGAAACCATGATGCCATTAATGGACTCTTGTAAACTGCACCATGGGGAGCTGGAAATTATGTGTGTGTTTATTTTTCCTCTTTATGTCTTGCAGTGTGTGGTCACATGTGCATTAGCGGGTATTAATTTATTAGCAAATTGGTATTATGTCACATCCTTAATGGCATCAACCATCAACATACTCCTGTGCACATAATGTTTTTGATGAATGTATGCAATAAATATATAACATTCACTCTTAAAATGTGTGCAAGATTTCTGCTCCACTATACAAGAAAAAAAATCTTCAATCAACTGGCCGATCTTTCACGTTTTGACTTTAATTCTTAGCGCTAGACTAAATGATTTGTTCAAATTGAAATTCTTTCCATTGCATGCGTTGGTTGGATTAAAGGAGCCAAAGGGAGACATTAACCCCGCTTTGCAGGCTGAGATAGATTTTGTGCTGGAGCAGTGTGCTGATGTCAGGTAAATGGTTCATCCTACATCTTAACTGACTAGCACATGCATCTTTTGCACATACAGTACATTATATACACACAGACACATGCAGGAATACACAAGGGGTCGAAGTCTTTAGAGGCATCTGAAGGTTAAACTATCAAGCTCAGTGTTAAACTCAGGCCTGTTACATCTCTACTCTGCTGAAGACATAGGGAAGAGTATGGTAATGAACACACACACAGTAGTGTGTCAGATTTTATTCAGCTGAGCTAGGCAGTGTGTGAGCTAATACAACCCCAGGACCCAGCTAATTACACCAACACGTCCTATTGGATATTACTCTCACTAATTAATGGAGAGGGAAGGCAACAGAAAGAAAAAGAGAGCAACACAATTAAATGCACAAAGAGCATTAAATACGGGAAATGCATGTGAAAAAGGCAAATCAATATCATGCAAATGGAATAGCCCATATTCAGATTAATTACAGTAATGTTTCATGCTGCTGCAGCAGAAATGGCCTCCCCCACAGTGGCAGTGGCCATATTATAAGTATGTTGTGCTGGACCTCAGGCCATTTTCTGCCAAATAGACAGACAGTGAAGCCCATTCACCTGGTAGGGCTGCTTAAATGTGGGACTTTTGTCTAAAAGGTAATCAGTGACAAAAAAAGAATGGGAGATTGTGATGGAAATTGAAGAACAGAATGTACAAATAGGTAAAAATGAAAAAGACATTCAAGTCAGTACAAAGGATGGAGAAGAAAGGGAAACAGACATTATATAGCCTGAGGGAAGAGTGTCATAAGGGTTGTGTGAAAAATAAAATGCTGCATCAATTACCTCACTGGTTGTCTCCTTTTAAAGTAGGGCGCGACTGATTCTGTATTTTTGAGGCCTATGTGAGTATTTAAGACTACTAAAAATCTGATGTAAGCAGACATTTTGTGATAAACATGTCTGAGTAAGAATACATTACAGCTAAAAAATCAACTTTATTTTGAGAAACTTAAGATAATAGTAAGTTCTGAGAAAGTACCTCATTGAGATTCATTTTAAAAATACTATAACATAAACACACAAAAGAGACAACTAAACCACCAATAAAACACTGCAATTCACTACTGCAACTCCAATTTTCTTGGTATATCTGTTAACACACCAAAACTGATAAATATGTAATTTTATTTATGTTTTAATCGAAATTCGAATTAATGGTCACATGTGGGGAAAATAATTTTTTCTGTTAGAATTCTAAATTTTTAGTGTATAAGCATAACAGGCCGTGCCTTGTATTCCAGTGGGGAATTCCAATGCACGTGAGTAAGCTAGGCAACTGTTCTCTATGCTAACGGAAATAGGTTATCTATATGCCTGGCTAAATAGATAATCATGACACTACACCATATGAGTATTGTGTGGAAGCATAGATGATACAAGCGTGAATAATGTAGTGAGCCTGTTTGCAGACATTGTCAATTGTTGCCACAATAGCGTTAGCTTGTCACTCAAGTAATACAGCAGAGGAAATTTCACAACCTAGTTTAGAATAGGGTTAAGTGGGTTGCTTTTGAATTCATTGAAACTAGTTATGCTTTAGTTAAAATGTATTCACACCGGATTTTATTTTTCAAAAAGTGATAACCCTAATATATGATAACAGCTTTTTATAATATGTGGGGATTAATGGTCACGCTCCAGGTTAGTTAAGCTAACCAGCTACTGGCTGTAGCCTGATATTTCACAGACAAATACAGTATCAGACGTCAAACTAGTCCTTTAACAAAAATGAGAAATATCTTCTTTTTTTTTAAGTCACTATTTCTGTAAAATTCCCCCAAAATGGAAATATAACTCATTTTGTATCAGTACACCTCCTGTGTGTCTGTTTTTATGTCTGACCGGGGTCACATCTCCAGAGAGGCAGAGAGGGATTAACTGCCCGGGGGTAAAAAAAAATCAGTAGACAACACAGATGACTCCCCAAGCACCGGCACAAACAGAAAACAGACACACATAAAATTAGCTGCCATGTGCAAAAGTCAACATCTCCATATTTCAACAGCTAGAATGTGTTGACTGGAATAAATTTGCTCAGACATTCACATTGGAAATTCCTCATGGCCGTTGATTTGCATGAACGTGCAGCATATTAATGAACTTTTGACTTTTGACTGAAGAGGATGAACATTCTTTCATACCTGTTTGCGGCGTTTTTGAAGACTGGAGCTGATATCATTCAATGAAAGGCTCACGCTGAAGTGCAATTACACACGTGTATTTAGCCTAAGATTAGCTAAGTGGGTAAATATAATTTCCCATTGCTCGTTTTCTTCTTGCAGGCCATGGACAAAAAAACCAAAGATGATGGTGATGACAAAGAAGACTCAGAGGAGGATGAGTGGGATGCCTGGCTAGTGGGCAGGTCATCTCTCATCCTCCTCTTTCCTCTGTTCTCTGACTCAGGGGTCAAAGCCCAGAGGTCAAAGAGTCACAAGCTCTGCTTTCCATCTTGATCACTCTAGTCTCTTTCTTTCACTTCCTGTCTTCCATCCTCTATTTCACTGTCATTTTGGTGTTTTGCTATCCCTCCTTTAAAGTAGCAGACACTCATCTTCTTTTGAGTGAACAGGAAGGTATTTAGTGTATCTTTTAGTAGGACATTTTAACAGATAAAAATGTCAGATGTCCACTAACTAAAGTTTGAGGCGGACCACTAGAGAGAGAGTTCAGAGATACAGTAGTTTTGGGGAACTGTATTTCAGAGTCAGAAACTAATAAATGGCTTAAAAATAAGGCATTTACTTTTTTATCTATTCAGTGTAGTCTGCAGTTATGTCAAACAGCAATTAATATCACTCAATATCTATCACACTATTATTTCTTGTTCAGTTCAGTTTAAAGGCTGATTTTTGCTCCTGAGTGAAAGTTAAAGATCCCAGATGGTTAATTGTGGTTTTAAGCTATTCTTTATGGCCAGAACATGACAACCCCTGCATTAGCCCATCCTACGTCTCTGCCCTCAAAAAGTCAATGCCAAGCCCTTATATCTGCACACATTCTCCCAAATCATATCTACCTTTTGTCACCCTTTCAAGCTCAATAGTGAGTCTGCAATGATATACTAAGAGTCTTCAGCAAGAGTTCATATTTTTCTATCCCATACAGAAAGCCTTTGCAGCACACTACCCTTATATACTGTCTTTTTGAAAATATAATTCAACACTTCTTACTTCTTATCTTTTGAAACGCTTATATCTTGGATCATATATTGAAGATGCTTGCCTTTTTGTCAGATGCTTTAAAGTATTTGGCAGTGGCTTACTGTAAATACCAAACATGATGGTACTGGAATGCCATGTACCTACATGTGTTCACTTTCAAGATAATCTTTGTTATTTCATGTGCACAGAAGCTCTTTACATTAAAAGTTAAATAAAACGGCATCCTGTACTGCATTTTCAGTATTTTTGGCCAAGACATTGAAGTATTATATGCTCTTACAGTGAAATGACCCTGAATAAAAGCAGTCACTAGATCTCTTCAGTATAATGTTGAGGTTATAGTAAGAGATAGGAAAGGACTTCAAATATAATGCACACTCAGTATATAGCAAGAGTCAACAAATCTCAGCAACAAAATGTGACGTGAAGCCTGCTGACACAAACCCAACAGTCTTGCTGCCCCTCAGTTTGCAAACCCTGCAGCAACGTGCTAAGTTGGTCACTCCACAGCCTTCAGTCACACTAAGAGACACTGAGGCATGACAGCCTGACTAGACAGATGAGATAGGAGGCAAAGGGAGGCAGGAAGAGAATTAGAGGGAGGAATGGAAACACAGTCATCTACTTTCACATCAGATCACAGTGACAGAGATATTTCTAAGACAATCGAATGAGTCGTCCCGCTTTTGGCTAGACTGGACTAGATGCGCTCTCATCTGTTACTCAGTACACAGACAGATCACTATTTGTAGAAGAATATACTGAGGCCACACTGATAGTAGAACTTGCAGTCTGACATGAAATTTAATTTAATCAGTTAAATTTTTTTGCAGACTGAGATTCAGCTCCTTTGAGGAGATGTCCAGCACATGTATCATAACACACTAACCTGACCACACTGACCCACAGTGGGCCTTCTTACAATTTGAGTGTCTCCAGTAACCAGGTCACTAGAATTGGGGCTCTGAGCCATGAGAGTACCCACAAACACACAGGGACGAACAGCAGCCTAAATGTGAAGCCACCGTAACTACCGCTCCAGTGACATTTGGCACTTGACATTTGGGTAAGCAGCAGACTTCATACTTTTGTTATTCCGCTCCAGGGAAAAGTGTTCCCCTAAAACTGTGACAAGACTAAAATGAAATAATAACAGGAGTTGAAACAAAAAGCCAAACTCCAAAAAACACATCAATAATGCAGATCACACACACAAACCATTGCTATTGACACTGAACAAATGCCTTTGTGTAACCGACAACTCAGGTGAGAACTTATATATTTATAATATTGCAATGTCTTATTATTAGTGTAGTATCTTCATGCTGCCAACCTCTGAGGTAATTATCTGGCTTCTTCGCTGCTAAATGCTCTAGTTTCTTTACCAGACAGTCACTAACTTTGACTGTTGTTTGGTATTGAGCAGGTTGCATGCAGTGGATTTGTTAAAGCTTTTCTACTGAAAATAGCTTCCTGTGGGGCAGAAATCTAAAATATTAAAGCTCCGTAGGGCTTAGACGAACTGTAGAGTCTAGTGATACTTCTGTGAACTCATAACTATATGAAACACCTTTCACATATAAGTAGTCACTGTTAATAAAATCATTTACTATAACAGTTTTCCTAGGGCAAACATTCCAATTAAGCCCACGTACCATATAAGCCCACAACTGAGTCAAATAAAATAAACTACATTGCAACAACATAAACCATGATTAACATTTATATGAATGTTATTCATTCATTGACATTGAATGCAGTTTATATTATTGTATTACTAAATAGACCTTTACCTTGTAGGGAATGCTAGCAAAAGAAATCACACTGGGGCGGATGTAAATTAATATAGATTACTATAGCGATTATTTCGCTGAATGATCAATTCATAATTTGCATGTTTTTCTTTTCATATACAGTATATATTTATTTCATATGGCTGTTTTTATGGCATGGGCACAGAATTAAATAATATGTCTTTTAGTCATAAATTTACCGATGTTCCCATGAAGCCCATTAGTTTGTGTTTCAATGGGGATTGTCTGCATTTTGACCTTTGAACCATTTTCCTCCCTTATTTTGACCTCTGACTGGCCAACAGCACACAGACATATAGACAAAATGACAACACATACTGAAAGATGAATCATTGAACAGAAATTTCCACTATAGTTTTGTTCCACTTTAGTGTTTTGGCTACATCCCAAAAAGGATGGATATTTCAAATTCCATTTAAAGGCCATGGGAAAAGAGTGGAGACAAAATTAAAGCAGCTTTTAAGAGCTGAGAGATTAAAGCTCTGAATATAAATGTTTGTTTTTTATATATATCAACAAATCATGAAGTGGGCTTATTTGAAACACTAAAAGGGTACATTAAGCCCATTCCAGACTTTTGACATATTTTGACAGATAAACAACAAAATAATTAAATTAAAGTAAATAAAAAATATTAGAAATTGATGTAAATGAAATATTGAAATTTTAAATGGGAGATTAGACTTTCATATTAACTATATTCTCACTTTAATTTTGGTCAGCAGCATTTATTAAAAAATGTCTGAAAAGCAGATTTGGTGGGCTTGATAGAGACGTTTACCCTGTCGCTTCTTACACATTAAGACACACAGCGGGGTTTGTAGTTGAAGTCTCTTGCAGTGTCTGCTGAAGAAGAATACAAAATGTCAGTCAATGCCAGTGTGTACCAGAAAGAGATGCATTCTACACCAGGAGAGACACAAAGACATGCTAACACACCAGTCACGTGTGCAAAACTCCAACCTGCTTTCAATTGTTGTTGTCTCTGTCTCTCTCAATTTGATAACTTTATTGACAGACTGCTCTGTCTCTCCTTTCTTCTCTTTCTCTCTCACTCACTTGACAAAGCCCCATCAAGTGACCGGTCAATCAAAGCAAACAGCGCTCATTGTAAGGTGAGAAAATGGGCCTACTTCTTTGGGGCAAAGCCTTTATTTGACTTTTTGGTCAAAAAGGAAAATGAGGAGTAGTATTGCCTCACTAATCCGTTTTGATAGATGGGCTGCTATTCATGCAGGTTTCATATCTTTTTACCCAGTTAAGTATTATTTACTACAGCACATTTGTACTGCAGACAAAAGGTGGATAATGTAACCATTTTCTTACCTTGGAAAGTAAGGAGAGACATTATATGAGGGATGGGAACAAAGCATTCCCTCTCAAGCTAAAGTGAATCTATGCAGGGTGTTATACACTTTTCTGTTCCTTCTTTTAAACAATTTTTTTCACGCCGGGAAAACCAGAGGTCAGGTGCCAAATTTATGGTAAAAAAGACAATAACATTTAGTGAGAATGAGGTAATGGGATACTTGCATTAATGGTATTGTTTAATTTCTAGATGAATGTTTACACAGCATGCAACAAATATGCCCACGGATCTGTTTGAATACTCACACTGTATGCTTAATATTTTGCAACAACACAAAAACTGCAGACAATCATACCTGAAAGACCTGTTTACTCTTGTGCTTTCAGCCAGTACGCAGTTTAACTGTTGCTCAAGAGCACTTAGCAAGCCAGCTTGTCAGGGTTGGAACCAGCAGCTCAGTCAGTCACACGTTTCAACTGCTTAATTACACTCATGATGTAACTGCTGACTTCATCGGAAGCTATCTGCTACATTGGAAGTTGTTGTAAGAGGAGCTTTTGCTACACTAACACCACTTCTTTGCAGTGAAAGGACAGAACTGGCGGCCTCTTTGTCTCCAACAGCCCCCAAACCGGATTTCACACAACCACCTAATCAGAACAAACTATCAGCCTATTTCTGCTCACACACACACACACACACACCCACACACACACACAGTTTTTCAGCTCCATCTGCAGAATCCCCAAGCGCCTGCTTTTCTCTGAGGCTTTATGAAGTGCTGATGGTCAGCATGCACCAGGCCATACCCCCCACCACCATCTCATCGTGCCCTACCCACCATCCACAACGCAACAACCACCCCGTGGGGGCTATTGTCCTTCATGTTGTTTACCACTGGGATAATGCTGAAATGGCAGGGGGTGTTCTGGGGCACAAGGTGACACCTCCGGCCGTAAAATATGTGGCCACAGTAAATGTACACATACATGGTGGGAATATTTGATTTTGAAACTCATGCAAAATTTGCAATTTCTTTTTTCCCAGAAAGGCTTTATAAGAAGTGCACAGCAGGATTTATACTTATCTGTCCCTGATGTATATATGAAGGCTCCAACCACCATAAGCATTCAATTTGATTACGTTTTTCATTTTAGAAGAAAAGCAGCCATTACATGTACATGATATACTAGTTGCTGAGATGAATGGCAGTTGGTTCTAGCTTAAAATTACTCCACTTTGCATAGTTTCACTAGATAATGTATAGTGTGATGTTGTCACTAACACAAAGCTGACGTAAACTATGAAGATTTGCTGAGGTCTTCTTGTGTTCTTTTGATATTCTTAATCCAAACCTGGGATGACCGCTGGCTAGATACTGTTTGGCTTTGGTGACCAGGTTAGGGATTCTAAGTAATTGAACAATTCTGATGTTTAAAGATCATTTATCTGACATTCAGAGCTGGAGAGAACAAGTGTACTAATATAAGTGAAGGTAAAGTGAAAGTGAAACTTGACACCTCCTCCCGTAACCAATTTAAAATGCAATCCTGCTGCAGTGAATTCCCATGGATCTCTCAGCCTGACAAGAATAGACATTTCCTTTTTCTTTTTCCTATTCAGGAAATGTGAGCAGCCCTGCCCTTCCCTGAACTGAATCTTAACAGTTTGCTCCAGGCATATTCAGGTAAAGCTGTCACACCCACCGTTTGGACTGTTAACAGCACTGCTGTGTTCATCTTGTGGAAAAACCTTTTCTGAGAAAATTATTTAAAAAATAAAGCTCATTTGGCATTTAACAAATTAGGATTATGTATGTATTTAAAATACAGGCGATGGACATTCAAAATAAATTCAAATGACTGTAATTTGTGGTTTTGTTAAACTGAGAGTACAGGATGAAGTAAACCACTACGCTCATCCATGTGCAACTCATTAAAAGCCATTACTGATAGCTGCCTTTAAAGTTTGCTTCATCTGACATCCAATAATAGTTCTGTGATATTTGGACAATTGCACACATTTTGCCAAGCGTGTGGACGGGTCTGTTGGCTGCCGGGGGCTTGGTTGGGTGTTGGGTGTGTGCCCATGTGCACATGAGTGTGTATGCATGCTTGTATGTGTTTGTTTGTGAGTGAATGTCTCGCCTGTCTAAGGTCATCTCATCAAAAGCCATGGGCTCAGCCAGAGCAGAGGGCCATGCTGGCTATATGTGTGTGTGTGTGTGTGTGTCTGGTCTCTGTGTGTGTCTGGTCTCTGTGTGCACGCATTTGTATTTCATGTGTGAAATTAAATGACTAAAAATGAAGGGAAGTGGAGACAGAGATATAAGGTATTCATAATACCTGTTAAAAAATCCATTTTGATATTTAACAAATTAATCTGATAGCTAATAATTTTCTAACATATACAGGGGACACCTCAGTGAGGGCGTGAGTATAACAGCTAATTTGTTGCATCAATGCATTATTTATAAACCATGTCAATTCAGTGGCATCAACCTGCTACAGAAAATAGAGTGAATTGCTCATGTGTTTCCCAGTTTTTGGTTACTCCCAAATATTTTATCCATTAAACTATATAATCTATATGATCGGCAGCACTGTCATTTTAAACATGAACTACGTGGAAGCCTGCTAAAGAAGACTATTGCTGTGTATGCTTCACCCAGGTGTGCATTTGAAAAGAAGCACACATGGCTATTTGATAAAACTACCTAAAATCAATTCTCATTCTAATACAGTGTGACAATGTGACCAGTGGCCACATAAATCCAGCTGGGATTGTAAACGAGCCAAGTCTCATTGGTATTCCTGGGTGCTATTACTAGGTAAAAGGTATTGATGAGCACATACATGCATGTGGTCTTGGTACGTGACTCTGGGCTTTACTATGACATGAGTTACTGTGTGTACCTCTGTGGATTTGTATGAGACTGTTTGTGTGTCCTTCAGGACTGTTTTAACTTTTATGGTTGAGGTTCCTTCATACCTTTTCCATTTTACTAGGCCTGATCAATCTGTGAAGAGCTTTATTGTAGCTTCATCGCATCCTTCAAATGTGTTTGGACTGATGATGTTGCTATTCCTACAGCAGGTTGTTGGGCTAATTTTTTTTGTCATGAAGTATTAAAATTGATACAATTTTGTTGTCTGGGCAGCATGAAAGTACACATTAAATTTAATGCCAGTCTGCCCAGTAGTTGTTGGTAGTGATGAAAGGCTAATGGAAGAGCAATTATAACGATATAATGATAACAGAGACGGGGGATAGGCTGAAATGTTGACAGGAAAGAAAAGGGCATGATGGGCAGGGGGCAGGAGGTGAGGCATTTGGTACTGATTGACGGTTTTATAGCAGCGCAACAAGCTGGCATGCCCCTTTTTTTTTCTCCTCCACCCATCTGTTCATCAGGATTACTCATATAGAGATGTGTGGAGGAAGTGAGGGGAAGCTGTGGGAGGGCAAAGACTGGGAGAGGAGAGGAGAGGAGAGGAGAGGAGAGGAGAGGAGAGGAGAGGAGAGGAGAGGAGAGGAGAGGAGAGGAGAGGAGAGGAGAGGAGAGGAGAGGAGAGGAGAGGAGATTCATTATTACAACCTACAATAACTGAACTCAAACCACTTTTCCATGACATCTTTTAAGTAAAATAAACTGCTGTGATAATGACTCACTATTATGGATCAGTGCAATATAGCAGAGGACTCTCAAGGGGCTATTCAGGTAACAATGATAGTATGTGAGGTGGAAACATTTTAGTAGGTTGTTATGTAATATGTACTCCAGCGCTTCTCTACTTACTAAGTCACGGCTCCCTAGTGACAAATACGTATTATGGGTTTTCCACAAGGCAGATACAGCATGCTGTGTACTACTGGCCTGTCATCTGTGTTCATTAAATGGCCTATGTAGAGTTTTCTTGTAAATGCTATGTATTTGTATAGCGACCTTTCTAGTCTACCGACCACTCAAAGCACTACATCGCATTCACCCAACTACCATTCACACACCAATGGAACAGCCATCGGGGGAAATTCAGGGTTCAGTGTCTTGCCTAAGGACGCTTCTACATGGAAGAGCTGGGGAATGAACCGCCAATCTTCCAAATAGTAAGCAACCCGCTCTACCTCCTGAGCCACAGCTGTAAACAAACGTTTACCAAAGTTATGCTTACATTCAGTGTTACTCACAAAAACCTTTAGTTCCTTTAGGTCTAACACAAGTGCATTTCCTGCCTCACAAAACATTTGCGAAGCAGTTTTTTTTCAAAAGTATTGTATATTCAGCATTGTTTACATCCACGCTTAGCCTTTGTTGGTGCATTACATCATATGTTGGCCTGCATGAAATAGAAAAACAACTCCATAGCGCTAGTAGATGTCCAGTACTCCACAGGAAACATGCTCCTGCTGCTCAGTATTTAGGTGAAAATATAAATTTTACTGAAGTGAGTTATAACAATTGAAACCTCCATGTGTATATGCAATTCATTATATCTCAAAATACTGTCCATTCATTGTGTTTTTCTTGGTCTAAATCTCTTATAATATTTAAGAGTGCATAAGCAAACAACATTTTTGGACTACTGGAGAATTAGACTTTGTTTTTCTAGAAATAAGTATAATACATGAAATAAAACTGCAAATATTCCTGCCTTGCTCATCCGAGAACTCATCCTCTCTCTGTTTTGTGTGCGGTGTGTACGTGCATAGCAGTTTGTTCAGCAGCACGTGAGCAGGAGGTGATGCCAGGACATGTGGCTCCAAACACATGCTGGGTATTCATTTTGTCCTCTCACCTTTCAGGGTGTGCAAATGGTTGTGGATATCTTCAGTGTTGTTTTTTTACTGTATGCTTAAGGCTTTTTGCATATTTATATTTCATTGTACTCCAAATGATGCTTGGCCTTTACCAGCACGTTGGCTGAATTAGGGAATGATCCTAAACTCTTCCAATAACAGTATAGTCGTTAAAACCCAACCTGACACCATGCTTCTGCTTCCACCTCGAACAGTAAATATCAGCAAATCTACTCACTAATATTCTCTCACTTCCCTTATGATTTCATTCTGCATCTGTTTAATTGTGATTTTTTTTCAGCATCCACATAGTGACAAAAAAACTAAACAACACAATCCTGGCATCAAGCAACTGTACTTTGCTGGGCTAGTACTCAGTGTACAAAGTGCAGATACCAAGAGGGCTCAGCCTGCAAAGACTGCAAAGGGTATAAATCAGTCACTGTCAGCTGTAAGACACGCCTCACCACTCAGCAGTTTTTAACCATGCTAACTGACCTTTCTTATTTGAAATACAGCCATGGTTTGAAAAACTGATATGACTTTCAAGTTCATTCCCAAAGATTTTTGTACTGGAGAGCCGCCATTGATAGTCTCATAGTCTCATAATATCATGTATGGCCATTTAGTGCATAAATGAAAACAAGCAGTAATCCCCTCAGGGTAATACTGAACAAAGCACCACAGCCTGTATCAATGCTACGAGGGGAAGTTGACTGACACATCCAGTGACATCAGTGTGTACACCGCGTGTAGGAGCAAAGAATAACCAGCTGCAGTGGTATTATGAGCGAGTGAAACCAAATTATAAAGACAGTTATTGTTGTCTTTGAATGTGATTGGTGACCTGTTTGTACACACAAGGTTACCAGCAGCTAAACAATGGATATAATAGTAAAGCAGAGGAAGTCTATTTATATTTGACTTACCTGAGTAAATTTAATCTCAGCAACTGTCTGTCTTCAGGAAGGGTCAAGCCTGCGACAATGAGAAGAAGGACATCACCCATTAATGGGGCTGTTTTTCAGCCAAAATCTGTCAAAAAATCCCTTCCCATTGGACTAACCAGTTCTAATACTGTGTACATTCTTGCCACCAGACTATATAATCTTATACTGCATGTGATATACAATATCAGTATCGTAAAGACTGTGCTACCACGACTGCTATGACTTAATCTCTTGTGATATTATGGAGCACTGATGTTTTTATTACAACTCATTTGGCAAAGAAATCATAGTCCTGCACGGCTTACATTCATGCAAACCTGGATCAGTGTCCTCCTATTACTAGCATCAGATAAGATGGAAGGACATGAATGAGCAGTTACATAAGACATTCAATGTTTAAAACAAAATGGTATTGACTAAAAATAACGGTTCTTCTAGTGAACACAACCAAATGCACTGCAAACAACGGGACATATTTGTTTCTCACAGCTAACAGACTTTAATTAATTCATCAGTAAAGGCCAGTGTCACGCACGCACCGAAACATGAATACATGGGCACGTCCTACAAGCTCTCTAGGGAATACCCAGTGAATTACTGTGTCTTGTGAAAACAAGGCCTTCAATCAATAACCAAAATGTCTCCAGTCATTTTTATTACTTTTACCTCCAGCAGGGGACACGCATAAGTGAAACACACACACCCAGTGCCCCCCACCTCCCGCAAACAGGCTTTCCTTCGTGACCGCAAATGCATTATCATAATCTCCAGAGAGACTCTCCATTCATCTCACATTAGCAAAACAAATGTGACAGATAAGGAATGGCGGCCATTAAAACTGTAGCTCAGAGGAGAAAGATGGTAGATTATGTGAGTATCCATTAATAAGCCAAGGTCGAGCTGTTTGAACTCATTGGATAATGTAAAAGATAAGGAAGGGACGTTTGAACTCCCTGCAATGACAGGGGTGGGTAGCTGCTGTCATAGATTGAGAGATTGGAGGAACGCCAGCGACCCAACCCAACCCCAAGCCGTGACCTGTTACCACAGAAACAGAGGGATGTAGAAAGCGAGATGCAAACAGAAAAAGCAGGGAGAAATTATTTTTAATGTCTATCATTGGCACATTAGAATAAACCTGAGTAGGTTTACCTAAAAGTTTATTTATTGACTGACTGAATTAATTAAACTATCTGACTGAACTGAACTGATCTGATCCGAACTGAGCTGCATTGATCTTATCTCAGCTGAACTGAGACCAGAGAGGGCATACACAGATGAGGGGAAAAAGGGAGGAAAAAAAAGAAGAGATGTTAATGAAAAGTGTCAGGAACGCACCGAGACATCAGAAAATCCCCGGCAGGAGAGGCAGAGCGAGAATGATAGGAGAAAGAGTGTTGAGAGAGAGAGAGAGAGAGAGAGAGAGAGAGAGAGAGAGAGAGAAAGAGAGAGAGCACATGAAAAAATGAAGAGCGAGTGGGAATCTGAAGCATGCATTATTAACGGCTAAATCTAAAAGCACTTCATCAGAGTGTAAGAGAGGAGGGTGAAGAGAGATACAGAGACAGAGTAGGAAAAGAGAGAGAGAAGAGTGGAGGTGGCAGGACAGAAAAGCTAGCAGACCTAACCCCAAGCTCCAGCACATTACCATGAAGATGGAAGGAGGGAGACAGACCCTTGATATGAAATGTCAACAAAGATATTTCCTTTTAAAGGCACAGTTCGACATTTAAAAAAAATGCTTATTCAGTTACTTGCCAAGAGTAAGATGATAAGATCGATACTACTCTACGAGCTACAGGAAGGAGATGTTTAGCTTACCTTTGAATAAAAACTTGAAATGGGCAAACAGCTATATCCAAAGCTAACAAAATCCACCTACCAGTACATCTAAAGCTCACAAATGACCACATTATATCTTGTTTGTTTATCTGTACAAAAAACGAAGGGGGGAAAGGACAATTTGCTGTTTTATGGAGGGACTATGCGCTGCATTATTTCTGAGCTGAGAGCAGTGACCTCGAAAAGTCTGCGTTGGTTGCCTAGCAAGCTGATGGTGACGAAAAGACTCCAAGAAGTCAACCGTAAAGCCATAAATTGTTGTCTTTACACTGAGTTTTGTGAAGTGTTAAATGGTGAGCCTTTATTATGCCATTAGGCAGATTTTTGCAACTTTTCATTTAATGAACAGACGTGAGAGTGGGATCAGTCTTCTGATCGACCTCTTGGGTAGAAAGCAAATCTGTGTATTTGTCAAAATGTCAAACTATTTCTTTTTTAAAAATCTATTAATTCTACAGTAAATATTTTTTTCAACTGTATCACTGAAATGATCTGGCCTAGTACGTAGCCTATGGTTGAAAACCAAGATATGTTGTGAAAAGAGGTCTGGAACTCAACCCTTGATTATATGTGATTTTCACATATATGCTTGTTAATTAATTTTGATGTATTATTATTAAAACACAAACACGGTGTGAAAAAAAATACTATTAATTCTAGCACACTCTGTATCATATTGTCTTTTAAAGTATTCCACAGTATATTGTATAATGCTGAGTTAATGTTCTGAATGTGTGATGAAGCAAAAATAGATCACACTCGTTCACATCTTCAGTAATGGACTAAATTATCTCTATGACAACAGTGGCAATATGAAATGTAAGCTCTGTGAATATTTAAACATTCCCCAGAGAGGCCACTGTTTTTGTCCTTGTACCAACTACAGTGAGATCACTATGTCTGATTACTAAAGTCAAATGTCCCAAAGCCATGTGCACTCTGATTTACTATCTATCTTGTGTTTCAATTAGCTGACTGACTGGAGTTTATGGATCCACTGGGAACCAGTACATTGCATGTGTCTGAATGTTTTTTGGAGGGAGGTGATAGAATAACTGACTCCAGGCATGAATTGAAATGTGGATGCACGTACACGCCAAAAAAAAACACTTTATTAATACAGCAGGTTTCAAAAAGTGCCTAAAATGGTTGGACCAGGCATAAAACATTTTACAATAACCCATACAAAATAGCATAGTACACAGCCTACTATCTAGTTTTGGTATAAAAGTAAAGAGTGTCATTGTATTGGCATCTGAAACACTCTGCTTGTGATTACATTAATGACAGGCTTCATGATTACTGTTACACAACACATTACTGTTATAAAGCCTGTTAAAAATACTCCTTGTAAACATGGGCAATCAATGTGGAAAATAAGCATTTATGTTTATTGTGTTTTAATCTTTCATACTCTAACTGCTAAATCAGCCATGTTTGCCATTTGTTAATTGTACAGTTGGAACCTTCCAACTCTACAAAAAATAGCAGGGGTAAGCTGCCATCCAAATGGATCCGTTCTCAACAGTGAGTCAGATAATCTGTATTTCTGTCTGGTGCCCAGGCTACCATGAATGAAATCCAACTTTCGCACACATGTGATTTCCAGACACCAGTTGCCCTGGAGCTGGAGCTGGTCAGAGCAAACAACAGGAAACACAAAAGCAACACTTGTAGACAGTGTTTCTTTAAACAAATATAGGGTGTCAGCAGCACATCAACACAGAAAAGAGGCTGAAGAATTTGCAACTGCCTTTCAGTTAAAACATAAGAAAAAAAGGTTAGGTCTTTTTCTACTCTGTAGAAAAAGATTAATCCTCTGCTCTTTTTATTACGGTGCAGAGACACAGGGTTTGCAATGTCAAATTGCAAAGCAATGCAATGTAAAACACAATGACTTGGTAGTTAGCTATGGAAGCAGGAGAATCTGGAAGATGAAGGTTGTCTGTTCATCAAGAATCAGACATACCATCTGCGTGTGATGAGATTTTGGTGTAGGCCTTGGCGGTCATTTATTACCCACTGTGTGCTTGTGTGTGTGTGTATGTGTGTGTTCTGTACCAGTGTACAGTGTCTATGTACCTATAGTCACAAAAAATGATAAACTACCTCATTAAGATTGCGGCCAGGTTGGGTTTAGTGCACCGTGTCATTGTGCCGTATGGATACAATGTTCCACACTTCCATTTACAAAATCCCCTGACATGTAAATTGTTTTTGCATTTTTTCAACAGAAATCCATCAAAAACTGTGAATTATTCAAAGCAGATCAATAACACCAGTCAGCGATTTTCACTACCTAAGATTCCACCTTGGTAATTTCTGGCTGACTGAAAAAAACGTACTATGCAAGAAGAGGACACTTTTTGGGACATTAGGAAAAACATCTTAAACTAGATTCATGCAGTTAAAATAGTAGTGTAGTTTTAACCCTTTTTAGAAAACTGTGAAAACAGTTCAGAGTGCCTTTATAGCTGCTCTTGAAGTTTCCACTGAAGAGTTCAAACCAACACATCTCTTGTGATGTAAATGATGATGTGTGTGTGTGTGTGTTGGACAAAGAGACTTAAAGGGGGTGTTGGTTGCCATGGCTGTTTTTTTAATTTCAGCAGTCTGTGAGCATCCTTCTGATGACAGACAACATACAGACACAGTTCAGTCCCACACAAAACGAGCAGTCAGGGAAAGCTGGGTTTAATCAGAGAGATTTACTGCCTCCTGAAGGTTTTTTTCTTCCCTCCAGAGGTTAATAGGACAATTCTCCCATCCCCACTGTTCACTCGACACCACACAATGCACACAATGAAGACATCAGGAATGTCACACTTGCACACAGAAACAGTAAGAGCAAGAAAGATAAATCAAGATTAACGAACAGTAGGAAGTAACATTCCTGTGCCGCTTATCCTCAGCTATGCTTTCTGCAACTGAAGGGGAGCACATTGTAAAAGTGTCCAGGTATGAGAGTTCTCTAGGGATCAGATACAATCATCAGACTCATTTTTCAGCCCTAACAGAGGTGATAGTGTATGAAAGCGAAATTGAAGCAGAGAGGGAGGAAATATGAGAAAGACATGGGATGGACAGAAGAGTGGGATGTCAGGAGCAACAGAAGAAGAAACAGACTGTAGAAAAATATGACTTGTGAGATGACTGAAAAAGATGAAATACTTCGCCAGATGACTCACGGGTCCATTAAAGCAGTCACAGCGAGAAAGAGGCCTGCCATAGGATTTGATTTCTATGTTAATGCAGGATTCCAGCAGGCTGTGCAGGGGGGTTCCTCCCAAGGTTAAGCTGGGGGGACCTCATTTAACACAAACATGCAATTCTAACATGGATATAAGGTCGACCTGTCTGACCTTCAGGATGACTTTCTTCACAGTAACCATGCAATGAATCACTGTGTTTGGATTTACTATGGCACCCCAAAAGAGATAAAAGCTTCTGCGTTAAGCCTACTCTCAATTTAAAATTCAAATATACAAAAAATAAACCAACATGAAGAATACTATACACATCTTACTGTAATTCTACATGTGTGTTTTGACAATATGTCACATGTTCAGTTCTTCTCTTACAACAATACTCACATAGCCACATCTACTTTAAAAGCCTTCCTGGTGGTTGCTGTGCTCGTTCCTCTTCTGTCACAATCCTGTCCTGAGGTTGTGTGTGTTATATTTTTTTGGCCACGCCTTCTCTGTGTTTTGATTTTGGTTTCTCTGTTTCTGGGTTTTGGTTCTTGATTCTGAGGTTTGGGTTTTGAATCTACTTTTTAGTTTTGTCATCTGTTCAGTTTAGTTCACTGTGTGTTACTTATTGATCAGTTAGGTCTCTGTTATTTAGTCTGGGTTATTATTTGTCTGGTTATTATCTGGCAGCTAGTGTTTAGTGGTGTGTTGGTATTTTTCTTATTTCTGTTTTATTCCTTGTTTAGTGTTGTCCTGTTTCCTGGTTGGTCCCGTCTCTGTTCCCTACCCTGGTCTGTGTAACAGTTGGTCCATGTTTTCTGTTTCTTGTCTTGTGTTCTCGGTTTAGCCTTGTTTATTTCATTGTTTATCTCACTTTGTACCTGTCTGTCTTGTATCTTAGGTTTAGCCTTGTATTAGAGTTCTGTGCCTTAGTTATGTCCTTTGTATTTACTCCTAGTTATGTGTTTGTATTATTTTGGTTTTGTCTGCTCTTGGTTTCATTTTATCTTAGCTTCAGTCTGTGTTCATTGTTGATGTTAGTATATTTGTGATCTGTCTACTTCTGTCTGGATTAGTTCATTATTTTTTATTATTTTGTTCTGTAACTTCTTATTTTGATATGGCCTATGTTAATTTTTCAGTAATCTGCCTGCCTGCCAGTCGCTTTTCCCCTGCTGTCTCTGCCTGCCTGAGTCTTGATAGTCTCATGTCTCTCACCTGTGTATCCTCTCCCATCTTGTTAACCCTGTGTCGGACAGGGTTACAGGGGAAAGGGACATAATCCTTGGTTTACTTTGTGTTTCTATCCCTCTGCTGAAACAAAGCAATGAAACACTTTCTTGGCAAAATAAAAGCAGGGGTTTTGTATTAAAAAGACTGAAACCACAGGTTTCCACCCGTGCTGACTAACTCAGACAGTGCAGAAGAATATGAAGCTTGAAACACCCCAGAGTTTAAAGGGTTAATGTACACCTAATCCTAATTTATCCATCATAATGAAACAGACAGCTGTTTAGTGTCTGTGGCATCAATATTAACACTTTGTTTCATGATGAAAAAACTCTTCACATATTTAGGCCCAAAAGGAGGGCACTCGGTTGTCATTGTAGTAATTTATCTATTACTTCATAGAGTATTATGTCACTATCTCTCACAAAAGACCTGATGGTGGCTAGTATTGCCAAAGAAACCAGATCCATCAAGATCTGAGAGGTTGTCACTCACATCACCATGGAGAGAGTCAAGCAGAATAACACCCAGAGTGCTTAGCCGAGCAGAGCTTGGCCATCAGTGACATAACATGTCAGAAACAGGTTGAGAAAAAATGTCAGTGCAGCCAGCACCCCAGAGACCATCTCATCTGAAGGACCAACACAAAAAGGGAAATGAGGAAAAGACAAAGGTGGGGACAGATGTGGAGTAAAGAAATGAGAGTGAAAATGAGCGGAGGGCAATGACAAATGGAAAAGTGGAAATGAGAGTGTGAGGAACAAAGGGTCTGTTGACAAGGGAGGGTAAACAGTGGAGAGTATAGACCTATAGGATGCCTGGGAGACGTCTAATATTGACCATCTTCCACCTAACACAGAGAAAGGCAGGAGAAGAGGAACAGAGAATTGAGGCCTCCTAATATTAGTAACACCAGTGGATTTCTCTAGCTATGTGTATTTAGGGTACCTCACAAAAGCCATGTTCTGAGCTTAAAGCTGTGATGAGAACATGACAAGTGAACACAAAGGCTCCTTAGACACACCACAACGGCTTACTGTCACAGACAGTTATTACACTTGCTACATTCTGTTTGGCATTGCAGCTGTAACCAAGTGAGATTACTGTAAATGGGATATCACTTTTTTTAACGGTTCCGCAAAGCTCCCACATGGAGAGTGATGCCAGATTGTAGCTCTATCATACTGTAAAAAGACTACATACAGTTCTCACCCCTCTGCTACAGCCTCACACCATGCAAACAAAAGCAACTCACAGCTGTGTAATAGGTATATCCTGCAGTGATCACACAACAGAAGACTCTTTGATTGATGATCAAAAGTGAAAATGAGTGAGATGACATTACTGAATATGCTATTTTTGGAAAATATCAAGGAACTATGAGGCCTGGTTTTTCATCCATTTCTACGCACGCTTCCCTCAGGGTTTCTGAGTGTATGTAAATGTGGGTTTGGATCATCCTGCTGACAGTACATCAAATTTCACGTCAGTACCAACTCAGGGTTTTGAGCTTAGAGGTATGCAAATGGTAGCATGGTAACATGCTGAGCAGGATAAACATTATACCATCTTATCAGCATGTTACCATGGTCACTGTATGCACGTTAGCAAGCTTACATAAGCGTGTACCTCATGATTGAAGGCTATGGAAAGATCATCGTCTTAGTGAAATATTAACAGTAATGCTGATTTGATGGAGAAGATAGGAAATTAACCAAAACCACTATCTTTCCTTAAACGTCACTTAAAAGTGTTTGAGTAGCCCCAACCACCCTAACTCCATTCCTATGATTTCTGTCCTTCAGAAGAATTGTAACACAAGGATGTCACACTTCCAGCACTGCAAAAAAAGTTGAACACTTCATTTCCTCCAAAATGTATTTGGCAAAGAAAATGAGTAGCATACAAATGTAGACAGGTTTGGAATAGTTGTGATCATCAATCAATCAATGATGAGTATAATTGTAAAAATTGTAATAAAAAAAAAACTTGCTCTACAATTCAGATGGGACAGCATGGACTGTTTTAGCACCATAAGGTAACAGTGAGAACAGTGAAATACTAATATGTAGAGTGTGATAATCTGTGTGTTGTGTGCATGTGCATGGCTAACACAAAGTGACTAATTACACTCCACTCAGCAGTTCCACTAGATTGAATGTGAAAGCTCTAAAACACACACTTAACTTCACTGGTGAGGCTTGACATTAGCTGTCCACTTCTGAAAAAGCAGACTAAACAGAGCACTCTCTAAAACGGCACCATTATGCATGTACTAGCCAAAGATCTCGTGTTAGCTGAATGAACATGCTTGTGTGCTTTGCTTTTCACATTGATAAGTGCTGCATTTGTTTATGGTGCTTGAGGTCGAATAAACACTCAATAGCCCAACAGACAATGCTCAATATGCTTTGTCAATTAATGTGGCTACGTTTTTTTTGCTTACAAACGAAGCCACGTGCAAATGTTCCTGAGGTCTTCCTGAATTAGACTATGTGACAGCCATGATTCATTACCTAACCTAAGCAGCAAAAGTGAAATAGCTTGGTGGGAATTATTTGGGTGCTGTCATGGTTCAGTAATGCAGTGGCGATGATGCTTCCTTGCTGTGGTGCGCAGGAACACTGTCGCGTGAAATGAACACACGTGCATTGATATACTGATACTCATTCACAGGGATCCACACGCACATGCAAAAACTACTTTCTCTGCCTTCCACCTTTGCCGTGATTTTCCTTAAACAAATTTACAAAGAAACAACATTGCCCTGCAGTCAAATCCAATGAACAACACAAACCATCAGCCGCACCAGTCTGAAAGGCTTTAAAACGGTCTACAAAATAAAATTGCTATTAAACCTTTTGGATAAAAATATCTGCTCTTCTGCTAATTTGATACATTTGTGATACCATAGATGGCAATCCATTGAGAACCTGGTGTGTCCCAATAACCTCATTATTTGACACCAATCTTGCAAGTGAGAAGCACTGACTATATCTATCCTTAGACACCCTTACACGGCTTTTAGAGCTCAAGAAATCAATATTTTAAGTGCTGTTTCTTTTACACCTGCCAATCTCCGACCATTCGTCTAATGACTATAATCAACACTTCTTCTGATCTTAGTATTCCAAAACATCATATTTACCGTGTTTGAATTCTTGTTCCAAATTCTTAAATATATTTTTCACTTATATCATAATGTATAAAGTTATCATCAGTCTGCAACCTTCATCATTTGAAACATGTTTTAAATTGATTTAAAGCTCTATTAAAGTCTGTACCTTATATTTACTTTAATTAATACTTTAGTGTCAACAATGAATCAAAAGAGAGGGTCACTGGTAGTGAGGAACTCACAGGGAGATATCACTCAACTCTGCATTTCTGCTGAGCTCTATGAAGCATTTTAGCATCTTTCAGCTCATTGTTTTGCTTTTACTGCTCACAACCTCACTCTTTGGGTTCAATTAGTAATTACAGGTTTATCTACAACAATGGCTTTACCTTTTCAAAGTAGAGACCATGTAGATTTTCTCAACTGGCCTATGTCCCTCTTGCTAAACCAACATCTGCTAACACAAGGCTAACAGCCAACATGGATGATCATATGGATGATCAACAAGGACCACTCTTGTGCGGACAGAAGAGTACAGATACAGAACAATTTTTATCCCCTGCTTAGCCAAGCACAGATCAGCGGGACAAGCGTGACACAGCAGAATTTAAACCCAATAAAAAAATGAGTCACCAATAGACTATTACCCCAGGTGTACAAACAGATCAGTCCTTGAACTGACTCCAAGTATTCCCCGTAGATCATAAAATGTCATTATATAATGATTTCCTGCCACACTCTCTCAAAAATACATCACCTTTTAGGTCTCCATACTAGCCTATGACTGCAGCTCTTGTCTGACAGTTTATCTTTTAAAACAGATGCAAATGCAAAAATCTGAAACCTCGCACATGTAAAGTCAGGCTCTGAGTTGGACCTACCAAAGTAGCAGACCCTAGCAGTTTGCTCTCATTCAATCGCTTGTTGCAGGCATCTGCTATTCACTGCTGCCCACAGTGCTCTACAGCCTTGTTGGCCAGTGGTGCTGAGCTCGTGGTAGGCCAGAAAGCAAGGACCCTGCTGTCTCTATACAAAGGCTCCACTCAGCACATTGGTACTCTAAAAACAGACGCTGTCTGACCTAATGAGTGTAGCTCACAGCAAAGCTGCCCAGGGTTTACATTGGGACAGTCCACATCTCCCATCTATACAAACACATTCTCTGCTATGTTTACGAGCCTATTAAAGGTTATGCCTCATTTGAGGAATATTTATATTATGACCTCAATGCAACTATAATTTAATTTTTCATTTAAATCAAACTAAATCTTTATTGTCTCACTTGAGACCGAATCCCCCTTCTTTTGGCTAGCGGAGGATCCGACTAACAAAATGCCATCTGACTCTGGGACTTTAAACAAGATAAACTGAGTTAACCCACTCGACCAGTGTGCTAATGAGCTTGTGAAGCAACGCTGATGCCCTCCAAGTCTTTAACCCTAATACCAGGATCAATAATCCGGGTGTCAGTACAACCCCATGTGCTGACACTTATGGATTTGTAGTACCTGATACACACTATCAATCGGTGCGTTCATGTGAACGCTCTGGTGTGGGTCTAGGGTGAGAAAAGCCAATTAATTCCAAATCACAAAAAGTTGAAAGGAAACAAAATATGACAACACAGAAAAAGAACAACAAGCAAATCCTAATCCTGATTTTGAGACAATAACCCTCTCCCATTTCTCTGACAGAACAAGGAGAGTACATCCCCAATCATCCCAAATTCGACCCTACTATATGGAGGAGTGTGAGTGCAAGTGACAAGAGGGGCAAAGCACTCAATAATTCATTACTCAGTATAGTATTTTCTGGCCTGGCTTTGATACACTAAAGCAGCAGCAGTACTTCTAAGAAAGAAGATAAGAGACATATTTTGCATATATATGTGAGAGGATATCAATTATTCAAGCATGAATCACCTCTCAAAGAGGACCCGACAGTTAGCTCAAAGTTTTTGTTTTTATTTAGCCATTTTCAGGTGTTAAATTAAGGTCTGAGGCCATCAAGAAAAGACTTCATTATTTAGAGTAGGTGGCTTTGTAGTTGTTATCCAGATGAAGCTCCTACATCCATTTTCAAAAACTGCAAAATTATGTAATATGGAAAACTATATTATTAACAAGGAACAATGGCTAAAAGCTGAAACTATTACCAAATAAAAGACACTTGACAGCTTAATGATAAGACCGCAACTGATCCCAGGATCAACAGTCCTGATTATTTTCATTCTCAAATTATCTGCCTATTATTTTCTCCATTAATCTGATAATTAATGCACAAACTGGATTATTTATCTTGCGTGTTTTGCCTGACCAACAAACCCCAAAAATATTAAATTCAATATTGTAGAAGGTTAGGAAAACTGGTAAATGTTCATATTTGGGAAGCTGGAACCAGTAAAAGCTTTGAATTTTTGCATGAATTCAGTGTCCTGCTCCTAGATGTTTCTCCATCAAATTATTTCAATCATAAAATTCACTGCTACATCTTTTACGACATTTTGTGAATGTTGGTCTACATTTATATCAGCTTCCTGGGCACAAAGATGTATTCTATATTATATTGTCTTTGATGTATAGTCTCTCTCATAATCTTTATTTTTTTTAGTCTTTGAGAAGAGGAAGATAAAGATTGGGATGTATGGATCAATAGATAATAGATAGAGAGGGAGATGGGCAGCCACTAAATGCAATAGAACTGCATCAAATCTGTGCCATAATTTAACACCATTAATACATCAAAAGAAATCACAGGCATCATGATTCAAGCAGTGATGTGTGCAGGGAGATAAATTTATAGACAGATGGATGGATTTATGAGACTTAAAGTTATTCAAAGAAGTCGCACACATGCAAGCATAGACATTACCACAGAATTAACTGTATCAACTGTCTGACAGTTACGGGACTCTCCCTGGACACCTGATAGCTTGTGTTACCTGATTATGTGAGTGTGCACACAGGGAAGACCACCGTGGGAAAAGTATGTGATACCCATTTTAGAAAAGAAGCTGCTCTTCCACTTATTAATGGGCCTTTTGTAGAGTGAATACCTTACAGGTAATATATCACATAGCTGTAATGGATGACTGGCTTCAATGAATATATAACAAAGCGAAGGAGTTTCCTGTGCTTTAGAAAGGACACACTGTTACACTGCTGGCACCATTTCCCCAATTTTCTCTTCTTCTTCACTTCACCTATATTTGCCAACCAAAACGATATCAGGATTTAAGCGGTATGTCATAGAGACAAACATGGACTGGCTCCAGTGGGTAGCGGCCGAAAGCTGCCTTGGATTTTGCTGGGTAAAGGTTAAATGGGCTTTGTGAGTCATGGATCAGAGCAGAGTGGAGGAGAGATGGAGTGGGTTGACGGTCAATACCAGCAGTGTTGAAGATGGTGGGAAAATGCCGGGGAGGGGCAGGGAAAACAGGCGTTGTGCAGAGCCGTGTGCAGCCCTCCCAGACATGGAAGTCATTATAATTTAAAGAATGTAGATGCGTTCAAATGTCATATTTGATAACGTCATTTTTATGGGACAACAAATATGGCTTACAGACAAATAACATCATGTCACTTTATGAAAGTTACTTTCTTCAAAGCTGCTCTAGTCATTATGGATCAATATGATGATGTTATATGTGAAGGGAGTTGCTCGTAAAGTTACGGACAAACCCAGAACATCATTACCTGACTCAGTGGGTCCCCTCAGCTCTATGGAGCGTGTTAGCGTATTTCAGCTCATTGATTTGGTTTTAACGACCTGCTTTGTTTTACTCACGCAGCTCTCTCCAGTGTCCTTTTCAGTTAGTTGTTTGTATTAATAAAGTACCGGTAAACTCATGGTACGCTATGCGATCAGCACCAAACGGTAAACAGAACAGACTTAGCGGCTAACATGGAGCATTCAGCAGTTACAGTAAAGAGCCAAATATTTCCCTCAGGAGTTGGAGGAAACCAAACAGAGCTAAAAGTAAAAAGTCCATATCAAACCTACATTTGTCAGGTGGCCAGGAACATGACTCCAAATAAATGCTAATGCTGTTATGAATCTGCTGGATGTATCAATAAGCCACTCTTTGCTGTTGTTCACCATATGACCTTAAAGGGGTTAATATGTCAGTGTTGCGTTACAGCTCGTTGCCCTGTGCCCGAGTTCAACATGTCACACCGACACCCACATTTCATTCCTTGTCATGCCCTTCAACATGAAGGAAAAAAAGACATGGCAGATATTAATCAGTAAAATATATGGCCGTCTCACCAAAAACTATAGCTACTGGCTCCCAGCCAATTAATTAAAACAGCTAATTATCTGTGTACTAGTACAAAAAGCTGTGAGGAAACAGTTTATATATATATATATATATTTAAATGTTTAGTAGAATATCTTAATTTTTATTCAGCATTGCAAATTTGAGATTGAGATTTGGAAGCGTGTTGGTGATAAACAGTTTATCTTTGATCAATTAGCATGCAGAGTGTTGTATAAAAGGAGGAAAGTACATTATATACAGTATATCTTGATGGGACAGGACCAAAGACACAGCTTAGTTTTGTTTGCCTGTTTTGAGCTGATCAATGAGCAGACAAACAGAGGATGCAGTGTTAGTTTTGTTTTTAGTTTATGTGCCAGAAATTTATTTGTAGTAACAACTAAAATCCTTAACAGTAAAAATGTGTCAACAATTAGCTTCCTGAAGGATAGGAAACAGCCTCAGTCACTGTATAGTTGACAAATGTCCTTACTTCCTTACTTAAATCTAAGGTCCTAGTATACATTTCCTTTCAGCAGGTAGGGTGTCTAATTAATATAAATAAACTAGCTATGTGAGAACCATTACTGTAAAATTTTAGCAATCTGGGAAGGCACATCAGGGTTATCTCTTCCCTACAGAACAGGAGATCAGGGGAGCAGAGATAGTAGCTAATTTGGTAGAAAATAACCTGATAACAATCTGTTCCTCCTTTTGATGAGTACCAGCCCCAGAGTTTCAGAGAGACTCACTGAACCTTTGTTTCATGCTAAGATGATATGCATTATCATAACTTAGAAAAAATAACTTGAGGAGGCATTCTGAAGATATCTACTACAACTGAAATGTATTTGTATTCGTATCTCATGTCCAACTGCAATAAGCTAAACTGCCCCAACAGCGGCCATTGGTGCATTATGTCAGGGTGCAAAAAGGCAAGGTGAGTAAAGCAGCCTGGCTCTGAGAGGACAATGTAGAGTATCTGGCAGCCCAAACAAACAGCCGGCTCAGCAGTTTTAGGGGTGAAAGAGACAGAGACAGAGAGGACAGAGTAGCGTGGTAGGGTGGGGCATTATCACTGATGTGAAACGCCAGTGACTTTTATGGGCTGGCATCCAGAAGCATCAAATGATGCTGAGCAAGAACAAACAGGAAATAAGTCAATCTAACAGTAAGTCATAGTACCCACAGCCTGGGCTGCATCAGACCTGTTGACATGAAACGCCTGCTGAAAACACATTCAAACGGGTGTATGTGCTGTTTACGACTGAAAGGCAAATTATCCTCAAACTGGTTTTAAATCAATAAATCAAAACCTTGTGTTTACTGTGATTATCTACTAACCCTACGGCTGTCAAAATTGTACATACTGTATATTTCGGCTCACTACACATGGGGTGAGTGAATCAGTCTCTCGGCTTTCCCCAAATTACATGAAGTAAGCTGGGTCTTCTTTACTGTATATAGCAAAAAATATATATCATCTATATCACAGAAGGAAATTAATTGAAAATCTTTATAGCCTAAAATTCAAAAACTTCACTCTGATGTTAATATTTGCCCTTTCCTGTGTATATGCGATGGATATATTTTGCCCACTGACCTTCTAATACACCATAGTGTGTTATACAGTGTCACAATATATAATCCTAAATTGTACCTATAAACCTCTAAAATGTCACTGTAACTGCACTTTACAGATGCTAGACTTTTCTCTTCCATCTGAATGTAATGTATTTTGCTTTAGCGGTATCAGCGATATTAAACAATATTTATAAAATGTGAAGAGTATGTAGTATTGTATCAAAATGCTTTAAGTGTGTGTCATAAGGGGATTTCCCTTTACCATGCAGTGCAAGCATGTGGATTATACAATTTCAATATAATTAAAAGCTGGAATAAACAAAGCATGTTTAACAGGACAGATGTTAACACTCTCTTTCTCTCTTCAAGGCTCATGAACATGAGGATCTGTCTGCCTTTAATTGGCTTATAAGTTAGCAGACACATCTTAAGCTGATAGATGACTTTTCCACCCTGAGAACAGCTTCTGTTCCATGTCCTCTTTATTTGCTCGCTGCACAGTTTATCTTGTTCTACAAAGACATTCTTTCAGCACGACCAGAGGGCTCTTGTTGAAGGCGGGCTGGCCTCAGAAAGACCTTCTCTCTGGGGTCAGACGAGTAGGATCGAGGACACATGCAGGCTCCATTGAACTGGAGCCGCTTTTCCCACACCATACACATATTGATGATTAGCAGATGCCCAAAGTGTCCCCTGAACAACTGAAGCAAGACTCACTTACAACTAGGAGTTCCACTAGACCTTGTGACAAAATCTGTTACCAAAATATTTTGTAGATATAAATGCACCCTAAGCTGGAGTCCCGTGTAGGTGTAGAACAAACATTGTCAGCTTTGGGCCAATGAAATACCCTAAAAAGCAATACATAATTACACACTCTACAAATCATGTGTAAAGGCTTCAAGATAAATCCCCCCATCAAACTAATCTCTCCTCATTGCTGGAAGACATCAAACTACGAGTAGAGAAGCTAAAAATCAGCCATGGCTGACAGATTCAATTATGCACTGTAAAAACATCTTTAATAATCATTGTTAAGGCTGGTTGGTTCACGCCCGGCATGTGATGCTGATGCCTTGCACCAACTGGATGTTTGGTGTGATAAGGGGAGCTCTTTAATGGCTTCTTTGACCTAAATCCTCACTAATCATTTTAGAGCTGTGGCAAAGATTCTGGTGGATGGGGGTAATATTATTATTTTTAAGCCTACTGTACAATGAATTAAGCTCCCACCACTGGGATTTGAACATTCTTCCTTTGTTTCCTTTAACACTGGTAAAAAAAAGGATATATATGACCATAAGCTTTTGATAAAAAAATTTGCAGTATGTTTTTTAAACATCATCTTTTTCCTTTCCGTTCTAATGTTGACATGCCCTCGCTATTTTAACAGCGTCAAGAAAAAATAAACTATTGGAAATGTATAATGGATGGTATGCCTCTAAAAGACCTTTTTATATGTCCTCCCTTCAGAAAACCAACCACACTGGTAATTTCTGAACCTCTGAATGGATTTAACATGACTCAACACTCACATGAAACTGCAGTGAAAACATATAATCTGCGTCTGCATGTGGCTCAGCATGTAAAATTAAATCAGACATTCAGACAGATATGCTGATATGTTTTTACACCCACCAAGCGACAACTACTACCAGTCTGGCAACTCCTCTGCTCTCACCCACTCTCCCATCTGTTGCCCACCTGACCAACACAAAGAACTCATATGCAGCCTGCAAGCATACTCAAAGCTACCGATGGCCTTCTGTTTGATTCAAAAGAGCCTGATAGGAAACTAAAAAAACTGTATGAGGTTAAAGAGGTGAATAAAATTTTTATTGTGAAAGTGTGTACATGTATGTATTGTTGTGAGGATGAGATAAATGTGAAGAAAAGTACACTGGAAGCAACTGGTTCTGGTTCTTTGGGGCTTTCATAGATACCGTTTGACTGCCTGGCACATATACAAGCCATATAGTAAAATGATTAGCCTGTGTTTTAGAATAGATTAGACGTTGATGTCCTTTAAAGAAGAAGTGAAAGTCCGCTCCTGCTGGCAATTCGACCCTTTAGATAAATACGACAGATGTGTGTATCTTGATGAGTGGAGGCGTGAAAAAAAGTGTGAGAATAGGAAGACGGTGAAGTGTTTTCCTTTTTCAAATCTATTTTTGAGTTTAAAATACTAATTAATACATTTTAAAACTTATTTTTTGAGATAACATATTTTATATGTATCCCCTGATGATGTCTGAATAATTTTTTTGATCAGCAAAGAGGGCACTATTTGCTAATGTGTTATCAACAGTTGTGAAGAGACAAGCATTTTCATTTTATGACTATAGGAGCAGGGGAGGCTTTTCTGTCAGAAAGAGATGAGGTGAACAGAATGATACGGCATGAATTGATTTAATGTATTCTGCATTCTGAGTGATGCATTTAAAGCAGGTTTTTTTGGTGCATGCATTTAAGATTATGTAAAAGAAGAGACATTCATTTATTTTGTTTGAGAAGTGTGGCCTACTGTATTTGGCATTTAAACACTTAAAGGATTATACTAATATGAGAGAGACCTGCATGATATGTTTTATTACTTTATCTGGAGAATTGTTTGTGACCTGAGGCAAAGGGGTGTTGCAACTACTGGACAGAAGGACCATCTACCCATAAAAGGTAGAGTAATGTAAAAATAAAAAAGGGTAGGGTCCTTCCTGTCTATTTCTTTATTTAAGTTGCTGACCCTACGCTGCAAAAACTGAGCTCTCAAAAACAAAGAAAAAAACATTAAAATGGGGGAAATATTATTTAAAATAAGCAAAATTATCTGCCAACAGAACAACTATATTTTACTTGCTATTTATGGCCAAAGAAACTTGAAACAACTAAAATTTTAAAAGCCGCCTGGTAGAAGAAATATTTTGTCAGACAGAAAACAAGTATGTTTTGCCTTCAATTAAGATAATTAATCTGTCTAAGATTTTAGTTTTTGCAGTGTAGAGCTCTGGGCAAACTTTTTGTGGCTTGTTGAAAATAAATAAGTTTCTCTTTGGGTGGACGCCTTAAGAAAGAAGTTAGTATTGACTTACTTTAACATCCACACTGCATACATTAAACAAGTCATTACAGATAAGCAGCAAACTGGCCCTTTAAGGAGCTCATTCCAGGTTATGTGTTCAGTGTCCTGCTCTCTGGAATCTAAAGCAAGAGGGGAAGAGGGGTTGACTGGGCAACTTTTGAATATGGAGTTAGAAATACAGTACAGATGGTCAGGCCACTAGTGTTGAATCACAGGTCACCTTTTTTCCTAAGTGGTATCTGAATTGATTATGCGCTAAGGGCACCCGGGAGACCCGAGAGAGCAGGGTTCCTTGCGCTGGGCCACTTCTCACTACAGTATGATAGTAGTAGGAGCGGCATGCTTTGTCTCTTTTTATCCATCTCTTGCTCTACTTCAGAAGCAGCCTGGCACAGCTGGTGTTCCCAGCAGCATCTCGCTCCTCTCGTCTCCATTCTTCTTCTACTCTACTCTTCACTGCAGCTCTAGTTTCCTCCTTCCTGTCTTCTGCTCACTCTTCTCCCCCATCTGGCACTTTTCTTTTCCCCCTCTAGTTTCCTTTTATTTCCTTGCATCTGCTTTTTTTGCTCTCCTCTCTTCACCTTTCCTTTTCTCTATTCTTTCCCACCTCCCCTCTCCTTTCCTCATCTTTTCTTTTCCTCCTCTCCTTTCCCTTTCTTTCCTCTCTTCTCCTCTCCTCCTCTCCCTCTTCCCCTTTATCTCTTTCCTTTCCTCTCCTCTCCTCCTCTCTTGTCTTTTGTACCTCTCTTATACTGAGATGTTGTGCTAAGTGTTTAGTGTAGGCTAGGGAATGCACTGAAGGTACAGCTGGTCACCTGAGTGGTTGAACAGTAAACTCTTTCATGCTGAAATCAAGCCTGTCTAAAATATTTGCAATGTGTACACACTCCTCATTACCCTTCATTGTGCAAAAACTGGGTCTGCCCCATATCCCAGCACAATCATCATCTTCCAAAAAGGAAAAAAAAAAACGCCACAAAAAACCATCTGTCTTGTATGGAAGGCAGGGAGAACAACAGCATCTGCTCACAAATCTACTAGGAGCAGCAGCAGCAGAAGAGTGTCACACTCCAGGACCAGCTTTAACCGTCCCCTCATTTTCCAATTCATCAATCTTCAGCCAGTCATGCTAATTTAATGTGTCCCGGTCCCTTAATGAAAACAGCCACCCAAACATGCCCAGCTGTGAGCCAAGGGTGTGGGGGTGAGTTTATGCCAGTCCCACCCCCTAACAGACCATCATCGCCGCAGGGTGCAGATGCTATTAACTCAAAGCATACAGAAGAATCTATGATGCTAATTGTATTCATTGGGCTGCAGCTTCCCGGTGGTCTCATAGATCTGAGCTAGAAGTTTATAAATCTACACTGTGACAAAACCCAAGATGCTTTTATTATGATTTCATTAACATGTGCACCTGCCCATTTTACTGCTGGTTGCTTATGTAGAGAGTGAATTTAACAACCTTTAGGGATAATTCTAAAAAAAAAAAAAAGCCTTGTTTCCTTGTTGGCAGTGCATGAAGCAGTGCTCGGACTGAGAATAGAAATCATAGCAGCATTGTATGCATTGTTACAGGAACACAAAACATAAACATTATTTAGTTGGAAAATGCAGATGTGCAAACAGATTTTCTGGCAGCATTTCCTCAGTATATCAGAGATGGTTTGGACTACAAGCCAATACCAAAATCTCACCCATATGAGCTGAAGTGATGCTAATATGCAGTGTTATGTAATATGCATAAGTTTTTTTTCCAGGCAGGCATGCCTATTTTAAGGGAAGTAATTAGTTGCTTTATAACAGGAAATGAATTCACAAAAATGTTGACAGTCCAAGTTAGGCCTATTTAATCAAGGGAAAAAATAACTATTTGCTAATTCCTCAAATGAGGATTTTTAGTTTTTTTTCTATTTTACATAACTGTAAATGTAATATCTTTCAGTAAAGGGCTGTTAGTCCAGAAAAAGACCTTTAGGACATCACCTTGGGTTTTCATAACATGTGATGGTCACTTTTCAATACTTCTTGACATTTCATAGAGTAAACGATTAATTTTCATTCAACAAAAACATTAATCTGGAACTATTTTGCCTATTTTTTTACAGCAAAAACACTCAATTGTGACAATTTCCAATTTTAATCTCTGTAATTGTAAACTGAATATCTTCGGACTGTTGGTTGGACAAATTGTGTGCACTATTTATTTTACAGAAATTTTACAGACCAACCTATTAATCGATTATAAAAAAGTAATAATGGCCAAATGAACTGATAATGAAAACAAATGTTTTAAGCCTAAAGGGTATTTGGCTTAGTTTAACAAATGCATAAAAGCATCACACACTTATTCTGTTGATAATTTGATAAATGCATGGAGTGATTTACTCCTGCAAAACACAGTCAATTATAACATTGGGCAAACATCAATAACGCTTTTTTAAAAGCTGATAAAGGCTGATGCAACAGTGCGCCAATGTATCAGTACCACAATATCAACACAAGAGGTTTCCTTTCATGTGTTAGAAAGAGAAAAAACTACTCAATCAAAATGTAATTTTACAAGAAAATGTATTTTAGTCACAATAAAAACCTACAGTCTTTATTAAAAATAAGTAACAGAGACTGAAAGCTATAACAGTGTCACATGTCACAGTTTCATTGTCACCTGGGTGAAGTGAAAGGGAGCTGACCTCAACCCTGATCCCAACAGCCCTGAAAGCAATATTATGCGCATCTCTTGTCTGAAAATTGTGCCATCACTTAAGGCGACAATGGGCAGAATGAGAATGCACCTAAACCTAACATAAGCTCTATCACATGGCTTGTGTCTAATGATCCGTGGATAAATGGGAGAGTGACGATGACACTGCATCTGCAGTGAGTAATGGCTCAGTGCTGGCTCTGCACCGGCAGTCTGGGAAGTTGTCACAGGAGACTGAAGTCGTGCTTTGTGATGTCTCTTGAGGTCTCGCCAACAGTGGTGGTGTTGCCAGCACATAATACCTATCATGCCATGACATGCCCTGGCATTGCACAGTATGTGTTTTGTTTCCAAAATGAGATTTACTTTTTTTAAAAGTATCACTTTAACAAACCAGATGTTCATTATTTTTATGTAGCTTATTTGAACTTTAGGACAATCTGCCTTACTCACAGCAGACATTTTGACTTGTCATAGTAGGAAAACCTTAAGTGTTACTAATATCATTAACAATAGCTCCAGTCCATTAAAGAGACTATATGGAATTCAGCCATTCTTTAATTTCATTGTGCTTTTCCTACTGTGACATATCAAAATGTCATCTATTAAAAAGGCCTATTCTATAGTGAAGTTTCACTGTTGCAAAGTATGTATGTATGCAAAGTACTTTGAAATGACTGATGCTCTAATATTTGTGTAAAATCCAGCCTACTTTTCTGTTAATGTTATTTCTGTTATTCCACAACATAACTGCAAAGAGCTTCATCATAAGGCTGTGAAAGCTTTTTAGAACGGAAACCATAGAAAATGTCTCAGCTCTTGTTATGTTCCTGAATACAAAAATACAGTATGAAATGCTGACTGGGACTTTTCAAAATGTTGTTTAGCAGACTGCTATTAGCATTCAAGAGTAGCTTCAGGTTTGCACAACACAACAAAAAGCTTCCCATTCACTGCAACTGATTTACCACATTTACCAGCTGCATACAAAGCTTGCAGTTGTTCTCTGTTATTTAGAACTGAAGAGAAAAAAGTTCAGTAGTTACAACAAAACTGATCTTACACAAGATAATAATCTAGTATTGGGACCTATTTGCAAGTATGGTTGAGGGTCAGAGTGAACACGCTACAATGTCTGAATCACATAGTGTTACCACAGCATATGTTGACTGCAAATATAATAATATAACACTGCATGAAATAACTCCACACTGTCAGATAGTGGGATTCTTATTACTATCACAATGATTGTTCATACTCATGGGCTGTTTTATAGTCAGCTGTGAGACCAACTACTGGTCACATATTATATAAACTATATTACCAAGTATCTGTTATACATCACCAATCAAACAAAAATCGCAACATAATGACATGTGGCCCCAATGGGAATCAAACCACTAGCCTGCTTGTTATCAATTCTCTACCACAGAGCAACTCTGCATGCATCTATGAGGAAACAGTATAGGCCTTTAAATTTTATGCTGCAATAAGGGAGTATAAATTATAAAGACACTGGGGGACACTTGTGGGAATGGTGACCCCCTATACCCTCTCTCTCTCTCTCTCTCTCTCTCTCTCTCTCTCTCTCTCTCTCTCTCTCACACGCACACACACGACAGCCTACCTTTCACTAGCATCATAAAAAATACAATCACCCTGTTTGTCCATTTATGTTAAAATCCCATTCATATCAGCATGTATACAGCTTACAAAACATTGTATATTGACATGGGCTGCAAGTGACAATTATTTTCATTACTCATCAATACACTAATAGAATCATAATTTTGTGTAAAAAATGTTTGTACAACTGTTCATATTGCCATCATATATGTCAGGGGAAAGCAACAAATTTAGATTTAAGCTGATAAAACCAGAAAGCATTTGGCTCTTTTGCTTGAAAACTGACTGAAATGATTACTAGATAATCAAATGTGTATTTTTTGTCATTTGAGTAATAAACTGAATGAAATTGAATTTCAGCACCGATATTGACTGCAAATGCATATTATTAGGCTTGGGATTCCTTTACAAATGGGGTTTAAATTCATCAAAAAGGGGAATCATCTTCTTTGATCAACTGCAACCAATGCAATCAACTCCAACTGTCAAATAAATCTTGACTGTAAGCCACTCCTGCCTGTTTATGTCTTTGCATCCAGGAGACATGCAGAAAGCTATAGTTCCCTCTATGAAAAACAACAAATGGTCGAGTGTTAGACAATATTTTAAAGAGAAACGGCAAAAAAAATCACAAATAATTTTTCTTCATGGAAGCTTCTAATTTATTTTATAGAAGAATCAATAAAACATGATGATCAATAATAAAAGCATAGGAGGCCGTTACCCCCGTTAAAATAGTCTAATATCTGAAAACAAGGCCTTAGGGGATGTGCTGCCTTCCTTTAAGTCAAAAACACTTGAAATGACAGCTAGAGGAGCTGAGCTATATCTGGCAGCATCACCGGCAGACATCAAATAATCCGCTCAGCTCCGTTGGGCCTGGCAGCACCGGCCGGCAGCAGCAACAATAAGCACAAACCCTGCTGCTTCTGCTGCTGCAACCACTGCTCAGTGCATTCATTCAACACAACAGCAGATCAACACATTGCCTTCCCTCCCTCTGCTTGCTTTGATGGTTGCTCTTCAAGATGCAGCGCGGTGAGTGCACAGGCTGCAATGGTCTGCCCTGATGCTCAGCAGAATCCAGATTTTTTTTTAAAAAAGCACGACAATCGCTGTCGGGCGCCTCCATATTGTTATATATTACTCGCACCTGGCCATCCTAGTCAGGCAGCATCACTGGGATGCTGTAGAGAATGAAAATGCACCGACTTGACACATCCACTGCACCATTATTCTCAAGCGACATATGATGATAGCCTACTGAAGGCAACGGGGGGATGCAATCCCCCCATCTTCAAAAGAAAGACAGAAAGAGAAAGGCATGTTCAAACTCACAGTCTGCTGCAAACCGGCTCCTGTTTCCTCCTCCCCGCAGTGAACGTGTGTTGATGCTGTAGAAAATGATGAGCAGTGTGTCAGTGTGTGTGTGTATGAGTGTGTGTGTTTGAGGGACCGGGCCCGGCCAGTGTGTCCGTCCCCACTCTCTGCCGCTGCAGCAGCAAGCTGTGGTCCACACGGATCCTCCGCTCTCCTCACCAGCTCCCCGCCGCTGTCAAAACCAGCAGCGACAAAGATCGCCTATGCTTCGAGAAGAGGACACACACATGGGCGAAAACCCGGCACACTTTCCAGACCGACTCGGCCCGATTGAGCATCGTTGGTCCTCGCTCACTCAAGGTGCCTTTGTATACTGTGGAAACATTTGCATCGTTTGACAACATTGTTACAGTGATCCACATGTGCCTTATTTCGGCCGTGCTTTTATGCTCCCTCTTGGTTGAAATAGATCTATTGATGCACATTTAGGCGTATACTTATAAAACAATGTTCAATGCATCACATTTGTGTATAGACTAGAAATGAAATAAATACATGAATAGATCTACAGGCATTTTGCTATTTTCTGTATGACTCATGGGTGTGCTGCCTAATAGCTGCAGCCAAGTGTCTCTACTGGTAAAAAGACTTTTATCATAGAGAATTATTTATTACAGCAACACTGAGAACTGTGAGGATTGAGTGAGTTTCCCTCTCTGCTACACAGGGAAGACGCCAGTCTCAACATATTAGACCACTTATGGTAGATGGAAGATATCTCGGAGTGAGACCTCTTAATTTTCTTTCTCGTCTCTATTAGTCGCTGCCAATCCGGTGCAGGGAGAAAGAGAAAAAAACCGCAACTGCAGCGACGCCGTTTTAATGAGCGGCAGCAGTGGGACCTGCACACCGATATGTGTGAAATGAACAATAACTCCGCAGAGTACTGCTGTCGTTCCTCATTGTATCTAATGAAAGCTCTCTCTATTTCGAAAATAAGGTCACCTGTAGCCTTGTGTGTCAGCTGTAATAGTAGTGGCTTTTAATATGTATCTATTTATGCATTTTTCATGAGAAAAATGACTTTTCTTCCTGGGTTTTTGTTTCTAATTTACCTGGGTGATTAGATATTTTCCTTCTGATATTTATAATTTGATTGCCAGTATTTAAAATGGTTATAACTTTGCAATTTAATTGTTTGTCCAGTATCTTGAGTGTTTCATGAAGTGTGCAATATAACAAATGTAGTGATACTGTAATAATCCACTTTTGGGGGGCACCCTGGTGGCTTTTAGGTTTAGTGTGCTGGTCCCCTTGGATTAGCTGGAAGACGCAACATCACAAAGCTGAGCTTGTGAAAACTTGACTTTATAGAGATAAGTGGTCCTCACAGGACAAACATATGATGTTCTTCTAGAAAATGCGATATCCATCAGGATATATACTGGCTCAATTTAGCACAACTACAGCAGTATAATGCAACATATTGAGAAACTTCACTTAATAGCCCTCAATCACTGAACTCACCCTGCCTATGTTTGAAACAGGCGTCTATATGGGACATGCCTTTAATTCCTTTAGCACAAAACTTTTGCTCAGCAAAGATGGTAAAGAGGCTACTATCAAATTGTTTATGTTTCAACCAGTATGAATATTATTTGTCTAAAAATTAGGCTATCGGATAATATATCAATTACAACTCATTCTTTTGATCAATTCCCAGGAGACAGCCCATCTTGGCCAACCTCAAGAACAGACTGAGCTCGGTGTTTCCGTAAAATCAATGAATTGTGGCAAATCTAACTGACGAATGATGTGTAACATGTCCATATTGGCAAACGTTTAAACATTTATATTTGTATGTGCAATCTAAGCAGTTTAGAACTAGTCAAAGTGAACCAAGTGGGGTTTAAGAGGTTTTATACGTCCAAATAACTTCTATAAAAAAGCAGACCAGGCTTCTAATTGATAACTGTGTTTACTATATTTTAGTCAAAACGTGTAGCCACTCCAGGTCAGTGAAAGGGACAGCCATCTAATTGTGACTATAGGCTTTTATTTGAAGTTTTCCAGTACACATTAAAGCAGCAGTAATATTAACCTAGTAAAACAATGACAATGACCCTGACCAGGGACCTTTTTATGCAAAATACACACAGGTGGCCCATGCAGACAGACATAGCAACGCAGGTGTCAAACGGCCCACTGCACATTACATTATCATTACTGGCCCGCCTATGCACATCACATTTTGGACTGCAGAACTCACAAGGCAGCTGTGTGTGAACACCCCTCACCCCTCCCACATCACTCACTCTCAACACCCCAAGCATGTCTTAACACACTAAGACCTTGTCATCAATATGGCACCCATCAATACCAGTAATGTCCACACTGTTTCTCTGTCTCCCCACCAGTCAGATGAGTGGTGAAAGATGTGACTGTTTTAAACAGCAGCTACATATTTTCACCTTTATTTTTCAGTGAAAAAGCTTTTTTAATGTGGACGCTCACCATAAGGGCACACTGAGGTCAACAGCACTGTGTGAAAATAAAGGGTATGTGCAGTTTCTTCACATGATAAATGCATGTAACACTCATCCAGGCCGAAGGGCATTAGCATTCACTAGTGACTCATGTGCAGTTGCTACTAGTAATGGTGACAAGTCCCTGGGGGAAGGCTGGGGACCAAAAAAATTAAAAAGGAGTTTTAGCAATGGCGCTCTTCTCACAAAACATGATGTAATGTGAGATGAAAATGCATGTGCATGACTCCCATAGACCTGAAAAATGCACCAGATCATTGATTTAAATTGTTTTCTATGGGTGTAACTTAGAAAACATCATATGATTATCTTTTCAAAGATCTTCATGTTGACCTAGAAGATGGGGTTTTCACTGTACAGGTTTGCAATGGTGGGCTGTGTTGTTTGACGTTCATGCAGTGCTCTTTGGACAAATAGGATGTGTGTGTGTGTGTGTGTGTGTGTGTGTGTGTGTGTGTGTGTGTGTGTGTGGGTGTGCGTTTTGTGTGTGCAGGTGTTTACAGGCACGTACAGGCTGGCAGAGATCTGTGGAGAGCCACAGCACTGTCCAAACTGTTCTGCAGTTTCTTTTTCAAGGAAGGAGGAGACAGACAGATATGTTTGTTTTACAGCATGACATTGCAGACATACTGCTGCGGAGTGTGAAATTCTCCCAGGCGCTTTCAACATATTTCCATTGACATTTCTGAAACTGTGTGCGCACTGTCTCTCTGTTCCAAGCAGACTGTTCAGTAACACTACAGTAAAATAATTACCTATTGGTCTATAAACTGATTAACAAACATCATTTAAAAGGTATTTTTGAATTAATATTTGTGCCAAAATCATTTTCTAGACAAAACACTAAACACTTTTCAGTATCATCTTACATTTGCAGGATCTACTCCCGCCTCTGGGGAACTGTGTACTTTAAGACAAGTTTATACAGGAAAGAATATATTACAGTACAACATTGTCTCTTTGACAGCTACCAGATACTGGCTTCCATACTGTTATTGTTTACACAGCCTTCCTAACTTGGTCAGATTGACATCCTTAACAAACAGTGATGTGAAGCAGCTGGGATCTACACATCCTGAGATGACCCAGAAAAGGAGACAGGGGTCAGCGGGAAGAAAGTGCAGAAGAGGAGTGACTGTATGTGAATAACTTTCTAGCCCTTTGGGTGATTTTGTCCTCTGCAGAGACAGATGGGGCAGATGAATCCATTCCCTCTTCCTCATTTCTATTCCTGTTTGGGCTTCACACACACTTCTCTCCCCTCAGGGACTTATCTGTTGGTTTAAATGCATCACTGGAGCCACTGTAAAATAATCGATTATGATCACATGCTTAACTGTTTTTATCTACTTGCAGCTACAGCCCACTGGGTGAGGCTCCGATATGACCGTGCATTTAAAAACAAAGCTGGGCTAAACAAGGTGAGACACCCTGTACAAACGTCCTCTCACATGCTGCACTGTTGTTTATATAAGAAAATAGCCTAACACCTGCCAGGATGTGCCAACTGAAGGAGCTGAAAAGCAAGAAACGGGCACAGCCCTGAAATATTGATATAAAACGTCTAAGTGATCGTGCATTACGATTTCAACTGTCCAAGACCCACTTAGAACAACAAAATAAAAGGGGTGGATGGTGTGGATTGTTCTGCCAAATCAGGGACAATTTTAGGCAAACGTGGGCACATACACATTGTGAAGATTGTAAATGAGAAAGGGAAATATAACGGTTGCTAGGGAACACCATAAGACCAGACAATCCAATTCTGCTTGAGGAGGAGGAAGAGAGACGGACAGCTCCTGCCACAACAAGCAGCAATAGCACAGTATATATAAAAAATTCCCCCTCTCACCCCTTGCGGGGTGGTATGTGTCATCCTCAAGCTGGGGTCCTCTACCAGAAGCCTGGGAGTTTGAGGGTTCTGCACAGTATCTTAGCTGTTCCTAGTACTGCACTCTTCTGGACAGAGACCTATGATGTTTTACCTGGAATCTGCTGTAGCCACTCTCCCAGTTTGGGGGTCAAAGCCCCCAGTGCTCCGATTACCACTGGCACCACTGTTGCTCTTACTTTACACATCTTTTATAGCTCCTCTTTCAGCCCTTGGTATTTCCAAAGCTTCTTGTGTTCCTTCTTCTTGATGTTGCTGTTGCTTGGCATTGCCACATCTATCACTACTGCCTTCTTCTGCTGTTTGTCGATCAACACGATGTCTGGTTGGTTAGCCATCACCGGTTTGTCAGTCTGGATCTTGAAGTCCCACAGGTTCTTAGCTCGGTCATTCTCAACTACCTTAGGAGGTGTCTTCCATTTTGACCTTGGGACTTCCAGCCCATACTCGTGGCAGATGTTCCTGTACACTATGACAGCTACCTGGTTATGGCGTTCCATGTACGCACTTCCTGCCTGCATCTTATGTGCTGTACTGTCTCAGGGGCATCCTTGCACAGTCTGCACCTGGGGTCTGCATATAACCCCTCTCACTGGGATTGCTTGTATAGTAGCATTGCATCAGATCCATGTTTTCTGCTCTAGTCTATGTATGTCTTGTTCCAGTAGCCCATTTCTCATCAGGTTGCCCTGGTTCCCTAGCAACTGACGCGGACCTTGTTAACCCGGGCGACGTCCAACGGCCTTTCAAACTCAAGGAGATTGCCAACAGGATGAACCTCACCACAGTGTGCTAATCTCAGGTGAAGGGAATGCTGTCAGCTTTTATTTTCTTTTTTTTTGAAGTGTTGGAAATTTCAAAACTGATATTTTAAAACCAAAACAGAATAGACTGATCTGCAGTTTTGTGATTAGGGTGTACTGACCATGAATACATATATTTCCAGCATTCAATGTAGATTTTCTTGTAGGATCTATCACCTCAGTATCAGTTTTTACCTATTGAAAGAACCCTTCTAGAGTAAGGCCAAGTGTAGACTACAAAGCCATAAATCAGACCTTGACATTCAGGTGAAGCTTGCTATGGTAAAGCTTAAGCTGCCATGGGGGAAAAATAGGTCATCAATCTATCAGTCAAGCCAGTTACAACTTTGTTTGAAACCAGGAGTGAGGCATCAGTCAAGTGAGACACTTAACACATCATTCCACATTTTTTTGAGATCTGTCATAGTTGTGGAGGTTTGTAGGTATCCCTACTCGTGGTGTATTGTTCACGTTGATTGGGGAAACGACAACGTGACTGGAAGGAATGACACTGTGGCATTTCAGTGGATTTTCAATGGGATAAAAACAATAAAGCAGAAAATCAACGTGTGCAACTGTGAAGAAAGCAATTCATCATAGGAAGACACGCATTCCTTTGTGACAACGCTATTGTGGCAGCTCTTTGTAATGTGTGTGTGTGTGGAGTAGGTGGCAGCAGAACATAAAAGCAGATAAACACGATTAAAACAAACATGACATACATTCTTGTGCCATATGTTCCCAACCCAGTGATTTCATGAGCAGAAATTTACTAAAATCAAAAAGAGGTCAGGGGCCAAAAGGCAACAGAATTGATATAGAGGTTCTGAAAATTGTTTTATTTTTTTATGACATTTTTCACATTCCACCAAGCAATAATGAGGGGAGGAATCGGGGGAAATTAGGATGCTCACAATGTATAGCCTGTGTCAAATGTATAAAGTGCACAACAACAGCAGCCAGGAGTTCAGGCTTGAACGAGGTTAAAGACAAAAGCTTCATACTTAATAACGGGCCACAATGGAGAACATGCTTTGCACCACGAGGAAAACAGCATTCGCATTCTGATAAGTATCAGAGCAGATGTCAGTGTGGATGTATGTGCCAATATTATAATTCCAGCACTCAAATAATTCACAATTACATTTCCTTGGTTAAGAATTATATTATACAAAGTGCATGAAGACTGTCTTCTGTACAGTGTTAGAAAAGCGCAGTCATGTTTATGTTCTCACTGTGATATCACGTATTAATTACATCTTAATCTGTTCAAGTTTTCTTTACAAAAGAACTAGTTTTAATATCATTAAATCTAATGGTCATGTGTCAATGCCACATTACCGTCTCTCTGCATTACACAAACAACCATCTGTTAGTCAACACTTTTAGCAAGCTTAATAATCATACATTTAAGAACTTGTGTACAGATATGTTCCCTTTCTTTGATCACTCATGTCAATGATCTGTGTCAAAACCTGCCAAATCCTTTTCAAAGTACATTATTCAGTCTCCATAAAAGACACATTCTGTCCCACAAATTACATTTGTAATATCACACTATTATTTACACTATACTTTTGTCTTTTTAAAGAATAATTATAGTTATACTCTCAGTCTTAGTGTTGGGTATATGATGATCAGTCTTAATGTTAGGTAGATGAAGATCTACATATTATTTGGAATTTTGTTCCAAATTGCCTCCTTAGATGCTTAATAAATGTGTCCAGTTTGCTCCCTTTCAACATTGAATCTATCAGGTCTTGGGAGTTTTTTACACCCATTGTCTTCTTACCTTAAAAACTCTCAAGGTCACACTGCGGCCAAGCCAATGACTATAATTTGGAAACGAAGGGGAGACCCTCGTACATGTCAGACTTGAGCTTGGCCCACTCGGCCAGTCTCTGGATGGCGCTCTTCTCCTGGCCCAGCACGCTTGCCGCCTTCCTCAGCTTGGCCTCGTTGCGCTCCAGGTAGCGCGCCCCCTCGCTCTTGAGGAAGTTCAGCTTATCCATGCGGCTCTCGTTCAACGGGATGTCCTCACTCATGTAGGGGTTGAAGCGGAAGTAGGTGTCAGGGGGGCAGGAGGGCGTCCAGCATGGTGTGCACCTCTAAAATAAGAATGAGAGGGCAGCCTTTAGCTATCAAAGTTGCATACCAGTTACCAGCAATTTTTCATGAGCCATGGCACTAAATAAGAGGGACGGCGTGCATCACACTGCCTGTGACCGCACACCTCTAATCTGTGGTTTAGAAATTGCTGCGTGTGGGACGTTAAACAAGTCCAAACAACATTTTGGGTGGTCTTACCCTCTGTATCTGTGGCACTGCTGATGACATTGGTGAGCTTGGTCTTGAGGCTTGTGTAGGTCGTGTTGTTCTTGCCCGCCGTCTCATACCGTCCAGTGCCCAGAGACAACACACACTGCAGTGGTGTGTTAGGCCAAAGACACTTACACTCGTGGATGGCCAACGCTGTGGGGTTGTTGATTAGAAGTCCTCCATCCTAAAGGAGAAGAGAGTGGAAATTAAGATGCCCATTACCCCAAATTAACCTGTAAGGCAACAAGTCTGTGATGTGTGTGTGTGTGTGTGTGTGTGGCTGTTTAATACCAATAGTACATCCACATCCGCTTATCCAAACTAAACACTCAAGTACACACTCCCTCTTTGACATGAAAAAGTTCAGAGCTTGATCAATTGATCAAGAGCATGATTAAATTCTCTGCAATGGGCACATGTAAGAAAGATGTTTATTTGCAGTGCAACTGTGGCAGGGGAAAAATTAGCTTTTTACCACCGGCCACGAAACTGTAAAGTCATCTTCAGCATTTCATCAATGAAATATGCTTACTAAACAAGGTCAATGCACAAATAGGACACTCTGTATGTATACAATGCACCTCTGGGTTGAATATATTTGTTGTGGCAGCCTGTAGGGGACAAATGAGGTGAAGTGGACGAGCTGTCCCAGAGCTACTCAGCTTTAGGCCAGAGGAAAAGAAGCTCCCTGGCCAGAGATGTGCTGCGCTGACAAACAGCCCTGTTTATTCAGAAGTAAACAAGCAGGAAAAGCAGCCATCCAAAGCATTTGTTTTGTAATTTGGTCAAGAACGTAGCTATATAAAGAGTGTAACTGCTGAATTATTCTTTAGCTTGATTATTAAAGCATATTGCATTTCAATATTCTAATCCTGACTGATTTAATTTAGAAGCTAATCACAAATTATGTCCTTGCCTCTTCATTAGGCCTGTGCCGTTTCCTCGTCACTGAATAATGTTTCTGGATTCATGAAAGAGTTGAAGAGCTGAGTTAAATGATGCCAACGATGAGAGAAAGAGGACAATGAAGCTGAGTAGATGCCTTGACTGGTTTAGTGCTAAACACTTTTTCCTCAGTCTTTCCCCAAGTCCAGTGTGGGACCCTATCCAACCACTGAAGTGCTTTTGGCTCTTGGATTAATAGAGATGGAGAGTGTGGCACACAGGAGGTCTGATCCGCCTCAGCAGAGCAGGAAAGCAGGGGTAAAGGTCATTTGCACGCGTGTATTATATTGGGGGTTGAAAGCTCTTTTTCTTCTGGGATATAGCAAACAATATGTCCATTAGAAAATGTCCAATGCCACCTAATAAACATGAGTGCTGAAGAATGCCCTAAGATACATCACAGAAATGTACCAGAAACAGTAATTCTGTTATAACTGTTTATATCAATTAAACTGTTTTTCTCAACTAAAAATACCTGTATAGGCTGAATATTATTCTAGGAAACTTATTTTGGATTCAAATGTCAGAGTATGGGCTCAAACAGTTCCCTCTGCTGCCCAAGTATAAGAAAATACTGCCTGAAACATATTATTCTACAATAAAGCTGTTATACCCTCAGGTGTAACCTACAGAAACAGTGGAACACAGTTCGCACTCTTGAGACAGCAGGTTAATTACACAGCTGCTCCTCAGCTCTGACCTTTAACCTCTCACCATGGGGTCTCATATATCTGAATGACATACACCCTACACACCTGCGCAACAAAATGCTGCTATAATGCAGCATCCTTGCTCAGGCAAATTATTGGGTATTATGCTATGGCCTAATAACAACTGCCTGCTACACAAAAGCTACAGCTCAGGGAGAAATATTAAAATTTTACCTCTACATCGAGTCTGTGAATGCATCTTCCTCTACTGTATTTATGTGTATTTACATATATGTATTTCAGATGCCTTTAAATGGCTGCTATTTTCCTGAGAAATACCAACACTAGTGCTGAAAACTAGAGTAGGAGTGAGACCAGTGGGTGGCAGCGGTAGCTCAATTTGACGCTGAAACACTATGCAGTTCAAGAGGAATGTGGAGAACAACACACACACACAATTCACTCTCCACCTTTCCATCTATACTGTGATCCCAGAGTCCATGGGAAAAACTCAAAACAGATACTTGGAAATAAATGGAAGTAGTAGCTAATTTAAAACAGACGTCACACGTTTTGGGGGAGTCAGTGGTTGCAGTTACATTAGGTTAGCTGGAAAAGCTTGGGCTCAGGCAAAGAATCAGGACGCCATTTGTTTTGTTTTTATCGATATTTAACTAAAACACTGTAAGGGGCTATCTACCAGGTCTGTTACATTAGAAAATAGCATGAGAGAGAAATACTTGTTAGAAGCAGACTAATTTCGCCTAAGTAGGTTGTCAAAATTAAGCTAAGCCTTGAGCATAATTGCTGCCCATAAGACCATCTAAAGATATCTGGCCTAATAATCAAATTTCAGAAAATAACACATTAAAGGCGCTTGATTATGTGGGCCCACACAGTATAAAAGTAGAACATGAAATACACTAATGCTGCTTACACTGTAATTATTCATCAGATACCCCAACAGGCTCATTTCTTTCAGTGACCTCCTATTTAAATCTAATCTACCACTCTTAAACCTAATATTTTATTCTCTCCACTCGGTCTCTGTGACTCAAAAGAAGAAAGAGCTAACATCCATTACCCTAATATGCAACATGATTAGTCAGCGTGAGAATGCTAACAAGCGGTGTGAAGCTTGTTATATGGAGAACCACTAAAATCATGGCATTTTATCACTAGCCTTTGCAACCAAATATTCAGTTTAAAAATCTAATACAAATTTCTGATATTTTTAACAACGGTCCAAACATCATCACACCATTTACCCAGCTGCAGAGCATGTCACTTAGGCAGACAATTGTTTTAATAAACAGTCAGGACTAGCACTATTGTCTTACTCATAACATATGTCAGCCGGACATATAGCTATAGACTGGGCTAACATAGGGTAGATCAGAGCACTGACATTCAAAACCGACAAGCTACTTATAGATTTAATACTGAATTAAATACTGATATTAAAGTTTTGGTTATTTTGACACCAGCTAAACTGCTACAAACACTAACCAAGACATAGGGTTTTTTTTCCCTTTGAACCACCTGAGAAATGCTTGTAGACAGTGGTGGTCTGACGCACAGGAGCCCAGTTGGATAAATAAACTGAGCAGTGACACCACCCAGTTCTCTCAGTTCCATGTCTTACCTGATGGAGGTCTTTTCCCAGGACAAATTCCTGGAAGTAGCCCGGAGCGGCAGACGAGGCCCTGATAGCCTGCCACATTTTGTGTTTGCAGTCTCCAAGGTAGTGGGACCTCACTCCTGGCATGAGTCTGTAGTTCCTAAACACGTAGGCCTTCAGAGGTAAACCCCTGTTCACAATGGCACTCACTGCTGACACCTGGTGGACATACAAAGGACATATTTATAGAGGAACATGCAAAGTCATCACAAGCTGAGGACAAAGTATATGCTTTGCTGTAGAGTGGACGGATAAAAGTACACAAATATTGTAAAATGCATACAAATAATATAAAATGAACCCATGCACAAATGTTTAAACAGTGTAGAGCTGAAAAGATCTGTGACTTACTTTAGGGCAGTGTGGGTCCCTGGCACTCTCAATCATATGCACCTCACCCATCCTTTCCCTAAAGAAAATATAAAAAGATACTGACAAATTAGACTACCCCAGTGTTTAAAAATCAAGTGCGGAGGACAGTTGTAAAGTAATGGAAAGTCATCCGTACTAACTTGAGGATGTTTTCCCACATTTCACTGTCATAGAAAGCATGGCTCCAGCCCATTTTGACAGTTCCGACGATGACATTTTGTTTGAAGACATCCGCGCCCAGCTTCCTGTACATCTCCTCACACTCCTCTAAGGGGATCTGAAAAATTCCCAGCATGAAGGCCAAAATAGCGCCTAAAGTGGAGAGAAACAAGGGTGATATGCCAGTGGGCAAGGGACAAAGTTTACATAACCTCACATGTGGGGTCAGTGATGGTTGGTCTTATAGAAGAGTTACAAATACTAAACCGTGATGACCATATACCTGTGCTGACTCCACAGATATAGTCGAACAGCTGGTGGATTCGTTTTCCAGTTAGGATCTGCAGTTTATGGAGAGTCTGCAGGGCCAGCAAGCCCCTGTAACAAAGTCACAAGGTTTACAATGTAGACTGGGAAAAATGCAGCAATTATATTTGAGGTTGTCTTCTGAAACAACATTAGTTCCTATCATTTGTCACTTTTCAATCAAAATAGTGGAGTAAGTGACCTGTGACTTTTTTTTCTCTGGATTTTCTGTTGGTACATTTTTAATTCTGTAGGTGGCACTCTTTTTCTTCAGCCACAATTGAGAGAAGGATCCGGCTGTGAACTGTAGCTGAGGGGCCGTGGCGTGAGCAAGGAGACAGGGGGCGTGGCGTGAGTGATGGGTGTGGCATGAGCGTTGGTCTTGGTGTAGGTCAAAGTTCATCAGACTAGAAGGCATGATACTATAAAGTAAAGGCGCAGCAGGAGCAGCAGTTATGTAATCACAGCTCAGTGCAGCAAAAGGAAAAATAAGTACAATTACGTTTTTTAAATAAAAGTTATTCATTTCAGCTGTTTAACGTTGTTAATCTAAATAATCATATAATCTTTAAAAATAAGCATTTTATCAATGTTAGTCCAAACTTTTATGTTTCTATTAAGATTAACATTTTTATTGTTCTGTGTTTTTTTAAATATTATTTTATTATATTGTAGTATTTTACTTGGTTTAATTCATTTTATATGCAACATTTCAGAATCAGAATCAGCTTTATTGCCAGGTATGTGTACACATACGAGCCTTTAATATCCATCTTTCACTGGTGTGGAAACAAGCATATCAAGATCTGAGTTTTCTTTAAATCATGGGCTTCTGTCAACTACAATGTCCACAAGGGCTGAATGATTTGGGGAGAAAAAATCTAATTGTGATTTTTCTGCCCGATATTGTGAATACGATTTGATTTGCAATTTTTGTTATTTTGTTATAAGTTTTGCAAAAGTTGAATATTTACTGCCTGTCGATTTTTGACTGACGCCACGTCAAGCTGCACAGAGCAGATGAACCAGGCAGGAAGTCAGATACAGAACAGCATATAGAATCTGGTCAAATTTCAAAATACTCTTTGCAGATTCCTGATCGTATATAAACAATAAACGCAGTTAAAACAGACAAAAGAAGAAACAATTTAACTATGTGGCTACTTAACCATGGTAGAAGAACAAAAATCAAGGACAACTGAACAAATAAGCAAAATCTGAATAAGTCAGCAAAATCAGACAGGCAAAATGCCCTTATTCTGTACTGCTCCATGTGGCTATGTAACGTTGTTAGCCTGCAGAGAGCGGAATGGAAAGGGCTCACAGAGAGCTGTTCTCTGTAGTTGAAGCACACAAAATGACAAATTAACAACATGTCAACAACGTAGTACAGCCTAAACGCTCCGTTGCTAAAACACTTCAGTGTGAGTTGACGCCGGACAAAACCGCAGCACAGGCGCAGCCTGTGTGTTTTTGGCTGGCATCATTAACACTTTTTCCTCTAGTTTTGTTTGTTGTTGTAAAATGTACCCGCCCTGTGCCCACTCTGTTTGGAGAGTGGAACTGTAACAGGAGGCGCATGGTACTTGTGACTGGGGAACAGATCTGTCACACAAGGATGACAACGGCATGAATCTTTAACTGCATGACTGTTTAAAATGGGTCAGATGTGCCGTATAATTAACCTACATTTTAATCTCTGTCTTCACGATTAGCTAATCGCGTTCTTTCAAATCGCAATTTTGATTTAAAAATGAATAATCATTCAGGATAATGTCCACACATTCATGTTACAAATTGGGCAGGAACAAGTATGTGCATGTGCAGAACAGACCATACAGAAAGGTGCTGGGGCTACAGCCAGTCATTACAGACTGTACCGCGAGGGGGTGTGGCTTGAGCGAGGGGTGCGGGGTAAGCGGTGCTGCAATTTCGCAGCTGGACCTTATTGACAGTTGCTGCTGCTCATACACTGCTTATAAGAACAGACTAAAGCTGGGCAATATGGTCAAATATCATTTGATAATTATCACGATATATGTCAAATCGTCAAATATAAAAATAATATATGTTAAATGTATAAGTTTAAAGGCTGATTTTTGGTCCTGACTGAAAATTGAAAAAAAACAGATGTCTAATTATGTGATTAAACTTTTCTTTATGGTCAGAATGTGAAAAACAGTTGATGCCAAACAGCGGATCACTTGACAAATCTGAGGGAGAACATTCAAAACTATTATGATAAAGAAAAATTAACAATTATGATCAGTAAATCTTTTTTCAGTCCCTTTTCCTCAACAAAATAAATATTTTAGTAATTTAGTAAAATGAAGTGCTAATTTGTTTGTGATCCATATGGATTAAACCAAGTATTCATTGACAATATATTGAACATTAATTATATTGATATTGACGAAGATTATACTGTGATAATTATCATGATTGTTTTATTGCCCTGCCCTAGAACAGAGAATGTAAAGGTAGGTTGAATCATGTATAATATTTATAAAAAATAGATTTTTTATGACTTTTATAACAGTAATATTAGCAGTGGGATACCTTTACCTTGTTCCACCTCCATCTATGGTCAGGACCCGAATTCCTCTGCCTTTGACTGGTTCGGTATAGCCAACCAGGGCCAGCGCTTCTCTCACAGCAGCCTGAAGAGGAAGGTCTCTGGCCTGACGCAGACGCAGCAGGCAGGGCAGCACACTCTCCTACAGGTCACAAACATGCTGACTGCTAAAATGTCCCACTTACAAAAACATTCAAGGACAGTGCAACACATCTGGCAATAAATTAAGCGGCTGCGTATGTAAAAAAAATTATAATTTTGACACTAACCTTGATTGCTACACCTCGAGTCTCTGGGAACTCCAGGAGGTGGTGGCTGAGCTCCTCTACTCGACTGGTGAGGAGCTTGACATCAGTGACTCTCTGCAGGCCTTTCACCAGGGCTCTGGTCCTGTTGTCTACACTCACCCTGGCTATTATCTGCATGACAGAAACGTTAGGATCATCTGATAAATACCAGGCCTCCGACACATTTTAATGTAAAAATGTCTATGCTTTTGAGTCCTTAACATTTTAACCTTTTTAAAGGTGTTTGCTTTATCTATGTTGAAACTTAACAACCAAGTAATAATTTAAATTCTCATCAAACCAAGTGAAATCATTGAAATCACAGCCTACATAAGCTAGTTAAAATAATTATAAAAATAAAAATATTATTGTAACAAGTAACAGTTGAAAAGCTCAATGTATCTACCAACTTTTAACAACACTGATATTGTTTAGCCATTTTGGTGTTTAGACTGCTCTCAACATTAAATGTTCATTAGGGCCATTTAAAAGCACCTTACCTTCTCTCTTTGAATTAACAGCTGTTGCTTCACTTTATCCACTTTCTCCTCTTCACTCTCTTTCTTCTCTCCTGCTTTGTCCACAGTGGGTTCTTCCACAGTGACCACTGAAGACTTTTCCTTTTCAGCTGCAACACTTTTGGAATCACCCCTGAATTTGGGGACCAGGGGTGCAATGTAGCTGCCGACAAACGCCTGAACGCTGGGCCGAGGGTAGGTAAGATAGTGGGTGAAGCCTTTTTAAGGGGAGGTGACAGGTGCAGGGATAGGCTGTGCTGCACTTGCAGTTGCAGGGATGTCACAGGTACCTACTGAAGGACTGACATTCTCTGATGTAGATGGAGAGGGAGGGGGAGGGGGAGGAGGCGTAGTGGGTGCTTTAATACTTTTAGCCTCCGCCACAGGAGAACTAATAGGAACATGGTCCCCAGTTGTGGGGGGAGCAGCGTTAATGGGCTCAGACACAGGAACACCCTCTCCTTTGTGCTGCTGGGGTGGCCTGTCATCGCCTCCTTCCTCTTGTGCACTGGAGCCAAAGTAACTATTGATGTGCTGAGCCAGAGTTTTGTAGGTTTCATCCATGTTGGTGGACAGAGATGCTGGGTGAAACACCTGCATAGTTTGTTTTGCCACAGTGGAGGGAGGGCTTAGTGCAGACACATGTGTGACTGAAGCTAAACTGGATGTGGACTTCTTTGTGGCAACAAAAGGCTTTTCTGTGACTTGCTCTTGTTGCTTGTCTGACTCTCCCTGTGCTGTGTACCTCTTGCCTTCTTCTCCTCTGTCTTTCATGGTTGTTTCAGGTGGTGAGGCTGTGTTGTTGGAGGCTACGGTCTCGGCTTTGACCGCAACCTTTTCCACACGGGTGCTGTCGCCTATGGCGTTGCCAGGCTTGAGGCGGGAGAACTTGGCAATGAGGTCTGTACTGCCTACTGCCTTGGTGACGCTGTCGAGTGTGGTCCTGATTCGCGACATGCGTTTGATGGCTCAGTCGGAACCGCAGTGAAGAAGTTAATCAGACAAACGGATGATGTGTACAATTCTGCAGCATTCTGGCACAGTGCCTGCCATTAGCTACAGTGTGTTTAGTAGAAAATCCATTTTGGAGGGAAATTAGCAATGCTGGAATTTTATTGCTTGTTTCAGTTTTTCCTGGAAAAAAAAGAGACAGTCAGCACAAACTATTTAAAGAATAGCTTTTGTAGGAGCAGACTAATTACACTGCAAATGGAAAGTTGGCCAACAGAGGGCTCTATTTAACACCATACCCATTCTGGTAGCCTTGGAAACTGTTGTAGCAACAAAAACAGACAACAGCTTTCAGAAAATAACTACTCAAACCCTCCACTCCCCAGATGCCCTGTATGCTCTTCGTTATAGCAAAAACAAGATGGAAGAGGTGAACCGACGTTCACGGAATCTGAATTTCACAGCAGAGTCCGCTCAACTTGAGAGAATTTTACTGGGGAGACACCGCCCCGCTGTCAGGGGGGAGAATGTGGATAACTCTCCTGACTGTGAGATGAGCAACGTTAACTGGGTTGTTAGCAAAGACTTTACGATCGAAGTGGGGAAAAGGCAGATTAGAGAGTATATTCAAACCTGGGAGATGCCGCCGTGCTGGCTTTACAGTCTGGACTTCCTCTACTCAACCGAGGAGGAGCATCACACATTCTACCACTACCGGGCCCGTTTTAGTACCTCGACCCCGCGGAAGCCGATTCAGGGGACAGCTAGCGTCTACTTCGTCGTGGACATTTCTAAAGTTAAACCCCCAACTCTGCCCGTGGAGGTGCACTTCATAGTAGAGTCAAACAGGCTGGTTCACACACCCGGCAAGACCAGGTTCAAGGAGAAGTGGCTGGCAGACGTTATTGTGAGCAAGACTTTGCTTCGAAGAGCGTTTGACCTCTGAACCAACTGACAACAGAAGGAAGTCATTTTCTGGATCCTTCCTAAAACATTAACTCAAGTTACATGGAACTTGCTATGTGTTACACTAAATCCTACAAGATGTCTTTGAATTTTATGTTGCCCTAATATGTTGTTGATGTTAATGTGTGCCAGCCTCTTCGGTAAAGTAGCTCTCTTAAACATGGCAACGGAACACCGGAAAGTAAACGCTAACTTAACTGTTATTGCTAATGCTAGCTAACTGCCTGTCAGCCTGTAGTCTGCTTGAACCTCACACTGACTGTAAAGTTAACCGTTAGCTAAGCTAGGTTTATTACGCTAAAGCCAATTCAGACGTATTCAAGACAACGTGGCTATTTATGTTAGGTTATAAGTGTATAAAACTGTTAAAATGACTAAACCCCTCATGATGTTTGATTCAATTTAACCTAGCTTGCTAAGCAGACAGCTGAAAAACTGCAGTGTGCACACTGACAAACGTTAACATTAGCCGCTGCTAGCCTGCCGTTGACTGATAGTATATTGTTTGTCGATTTTTACGCAAGGTAACAAAATAAGCACAGTGTCGTCTTCTTACCATGCGAAACAAAGACTGTTGAATATGTTGCCGAGGTATTTCATTCACTGTGGTGATGGTACACAGAGGGTGCTGGTTAAAAAAAATAAACAGGAAGAAGCGAGGAGGTGACGTAGGGCCCTAAATTTTTGGGCCGTTTGCAGTGCAATGCTGTAATAATGCCACCAGACGTCGACAAAACATATTTAAAACAGTTTCGCTGCAAAAAACAGGATCAGTCACAATTTATAAACAGATACTACTAAGGATCCACAGTACAGTTTATGCAATGTAAAGAATTCCAAACATTGTAATGCACTGACTGGTACTGGCACCATAGTCATAATTGTACTGGAGGCATTTCATCATCATGGAGAGCAATATTTAATCCAATTGTGAAATTAATGTTGTGGTAACACCAATCTGTTACAACATTATGAAAGAAGTAGTGTTAAATTATCCCTGATCATGTATCTTGAACAGAAAACAACAACATATCTACTTAATGATTACAGACATGCTGTTAGTCATTAGACATTATTGAACATGTTTAATCTTTCAGTTTTATTTGGCTTAAAGTAAATGATTCAAACAATTCAATGCAGCTAAACCTCAAACTGGGAGGAGCCAAATGTCTGTTTGAGTGGGTAGTGGATTGTGATGTATAGAAAGGTTAAGATCTGATGTTGAATATGCTTCTTTAAAAGGAAATTATATCAGAGTTAATGAAATCCATGTGACACACAATTGACTGAAACCAACTCTTTCTTTTTCTCCATTAACAAAAATGCACGGTAAGAAGGTCACAGTAAGAAAGTCGTGGGTTCAAAACCCCGGTCACCCGGTGTCTGTGTGGGTTTCCTCTGGGCGCTCTGGTTTCGTCCCCGTTTCGATCAGTGCTTTGACCAGACACGGACATAAAATCTGGACTGACTTGGTCCCTGGCTGCCCACTGAGGGTTAAATGCAGAGGATGTATATCGCAATGTGGATGTGACAAATAAAAAGTACCAACCACACACATATTTGTCAATTACTCCCTAGTGTTCATAATGCCTGAAAATGTAGTGGTACATGTTTAATTAAACACTATTGTTCTCAGCAAATCAAAGCCAGGAAAAGTTGTGTTAGAACAATAGCTACCTTGTGTGGGCCTGGTTTTCATGGTATTTGCAGTGCTCTTTGGTTTGTCTATGTAACAATGGCTAAATGATGATAATATTTTTTTTCCAGCTTACAGGTCCAGAGTGACCTGGTACAGGTTAATACTGTACATGTGGAGGTGCATTTACAAAAACTTTAGTTGAAAATCACTTCTTTTGAGAGGCACAATGGTGGTTTTACATGCCTGAAAAAGTCTGAAAAGGTCTAACAGTATCACAGTGGGGTTATAATAACGAGTAACAATAATGGTATGTGTGTAGGAAATAGAATAAATATATATTTTTTGTATGTATTGTACAGGCATAACACAATGGTGTGAAGAGAACAAGAGAAAACATGAATGCATGAATGAATGAATAACATTATCATCTTTTTCTGCTTCATGCCCATGCCACCTTTTATTGTAAATTATGAACACCGAGATTATCTTTCAATTTTCATGGATTAAATGGTGACAGCACTATAGTTTCGCCCTATATTGTCACTGCTTCAACATGGTGATTGTACTGTTCCTGTCATATACTGGTTGCCCCTGTGACAGGTTTCTCCATTATTCTATTGCTTCTGTACATTATATGTAAAGATTAGTGCTGGAAAGGAGTTGAGTTGCATTAGGTTAAGTGTAATAAAAGAATCAAAGTCAGGATAACTCTGCCTCTGCTTCTTTGAATTTGAACAATCATTTTTACGCGTCTCTTAAAATCTTATGAAAATGCAGTACTAAATAACATGAACACCCTTTCTGCTGCAAATTTATACTCTAAATGTTATTTGTGTTGCTTGACAGCCTTCAACTCATATTTCAGCCATCACATTTGGTTGACTCAATGTTTACCAAGATTTCTTGCCATTAAGGTTCAACTTTCTTGGATGATTTTCTCTCCCTATAGACTCTGATCATCTGATCTCACTTATCCAGCGGCCACCTGAAAGGCTTTGCTCTTTCTTACTTGATTAATCTAAGAGTATGAACACCCTGCCTTTTGATTTCCAGATTATATCTAATAAAAAGAAGCAAGAAATGTGCATGCCTTTGCATGTGATTGGCCACACACTTGGTAAAGTGGTGACAGTTTTTCTGTCAGACAGTAAGACAGCTGTGTTCAGTTGAGGATGATATTTTACTGATTTCTCTTTCTCTGTCTCCACAATCTAAATGTCAGAGCTTTTATGGCAACTCCTGGTGCAATTACTATAATTATCCCCAATAATATGAGTCAAGTATACTTCTCTGTAATGTTTTGTTTTTCACCATGATTCATCTCAACACCAGTGCTTCTCAGATATGTTTTTAGTTTCACATTTGAGCATGTTTTTTTGAGAAATCCAGTGTCAAATTCCCGTCCAGAGGAACATAAATAACCTTTTCCCCTAACTCTGATGTAGGATAAAACCCACTTTTCCCATGAGTAGTTCATTAGCCTAATATGTTTGGACTTAGTGCTTCTTAGACTACATGCACCAATACTATACTTAGTTAGTTAGTAATCCAAAATCCCTTCTAGAGAATGAGAATAAGCCCTTCATCAAACTTTGATGTGGGATAAAACCAGTTTCTTACACAGTAGTTACACTGCTGGATTTAGGACTTCTTAGACTACATGCACAAAAAATATGAACTATTTCAACTGTGTAGGTCTTGAGTGTAGTTCTTGAGTTATCCCATGTCAAAGCCAACACCAAAACAGTCTTTCCTGTTTGTATCCTTACATACACAATTCTGTTACTGCCACAAATTACTCATGTACTGTTCTTAAGTACACTATTGAAGCATGGGCTACATGTACTTTACTTGAGTATTTTCATTTTCTGCTACTTTTTACTTCTACATTTATCTGACATTTTCACTTAAGCATGGGTGTCATTTACACTGGGGACTCTGGGGACATGTCTCTACCACTTTTTGAGAGCATTTGCTAAATGTTTTCTGAAAATTAGATTGCAACAAGAAATGTTAAATAACAAATAAAGATTCTTTGAGAAAGGTTTACTTGCACAATAGGAAAACATGAAATGCAATGTAAACATAGAAACAGACCTGCCTTGTCAAAAAAAAAGAAACTTAGGCAAAAAAATCATGTTGCTGATTACAGCATTATATTCAATAATATTTTTACATTCTGGATTGTCAACAGCCAAATGAATTTTGTTTCCCTTCATATAAATAAAGATATTTCCACCAGAAATTGGTGCAGAAAATGTCTCTAGAATGCAGGAAATTAAGAGTTTAATGCTCAAAATGTTCTGGGGGAGGACCCACAGACCCCCAATCGAAAAGCATATTTCATCAATGAATTTTTCTTCTAAATAGCATTGGAATATCTTGTTGTCTTGTTCTTGTGACTCCAATATTGTGCATTATCATGTCTCATGGACTAAATGTTGCTTGACACCCCTAATATGAGCCCTTAAATGTCCCTAACACATTTCAACACATAGTAACACCCTTGAACTTAAGTCAGTTTGCAAATTCATATTATTAATGTGAAATAAAAATCAACTAATACATTATGATGTATTATTATATATATCATCATCTAGTAAATAATCTCAATTATACAAGAATTTCTTTCTAAACACAAATCTGGTGTTTCCCTGCACCATGCTCAGCTGAGCTGGGAATTCATGCTGGATTCAATGATTCCTAAAAGGTCAGAAGACCTTGGAGGCTATCAACTAAGCTGGTTAGGATTTGAGAGGTCCAATGCAAATTCCTGCATGTGAACAATGTCCAAAGTGAACTAGTTTTTAGGTACAACGATTCTCAGAAATTAATATTGATATGGTGACAAAAATGTAACTGCGGGATCTCTAGACTAAGAGAGACCCACATTCACCCAAACCGCTTCTGAATGGCTACTTTAAATCAAGCCTCAAGGATTATCGATTATCATATAGGCCTAGGTCTAGCCCAATTCTTGATATTATAATTGCAATTGTAATTTCGACAGAACTGCGATTATGCTAAATACATGCGTTGTGTATAGGCCAAACTGTTTACTGTTTACTCTTAATTTTCTGCATTTAGCATTTTGATAATCTTTATTTTCAAAACATACCATAGTAGGTCATGGGACCTGCTTCACTCCCAATTTACAGCAAACATCTATCACAAAAGCTATATCTGCAGTCATCTGTAGTAAAATATTTTGTTACAGAGGTGGCTTGGTCTGGGGCAGTCTCAGCAGCACAGACGCTACTAAATGGTCCCTGGAATACAGTGTGTGTCTGTGATCGTATCGCGACTATACGTCGAACTGTAAACATCACGGTGACACAACTCAATGGCCCATATGAGCTACAGTATCGTCTAGATTTAGTATATCCTTTAGAGAATATTATAGAGCCCAGACGAAACTGACAAGAGGGCTGGACTGAGAGAAAAAAGTCTAGTTTAGTCTGCTACTTCAGCACCACGGACAGCGCCACCGCTCCTCATCCCCCTCACACCGCCTACTGGCTGTCCGGTTCACAGAAACACTTAAACACTTAGAGTTAAAGTACGCTAATTCATAGTATTTGTGAAAGCAGTGTAAGAAGTCCAGTGAGTCTTAAACTACATATGGAAGAAATGGGTTTTATCCCACATTACTCAAAAACAGGACAGTAATAGTTGCTAGTATTTGTGCATGTGTCCTGAGCTACATATGGACCTGCTTAATTGCTTATTAGCATTGAAATTAGGGAGGCGAATTAATTGTTTTTCATGGTACAAATGTGATACTTTTGCTTTGGAAATGATCTACATTGATGCAGTAAAAATGCTTATTTCTTTCATTTATATGTATTAGTTGTCCTAAGGCACCTCATGTTTCAGACTAGAAGCCATCTTAAGGTAAGAATGTGTGACGATAAAGAAAGATGCTTCATTAAATTTTACTATTATTTTATTTTCTGTACGTCGTATAAGCCTGGCATTGACATTCACCCGCCACGCAGTAGACTGACCCACCTCACCCATTCAACGCAACGGCTTTCCCTTCAGCCACCACAGTCACTTGCACGCGCGCAAACGAGGATCATGTCGAAATGTCTCTGCGCCAACATTGCAATATTCCAACTTATAGAAAATGTTAATTGAACCCTGACGTCACGGGACACACAGGAACTCGAGCTTAAATGGATTACAACAGCTCTGAAAATCCAGCAGATGAGGATGGAGAGGTGTACGAACAGTTTGCGCTCATTAGAGCTGGCATTTTGGGTTTGGTTTTTGCGCTCGCAACGTGTGGCAATCTTTTCTTCTTAGGCACACTTTGGAAGAAGAGAAAAAGAAACACAAGGACCCAGCTGTTCCTCTCGCACTTGTGTTTGGCAGATTTGGTGGTCGCTTTTTTCCAAGTCCTACCGCAGTTTCTCATTGAAATTACGCACAGGTTCCGAGGCACAGACTTCCTGTGCCGATGCGTAAAGTACTTGCAGGTGGTTGGGATGTTCGCCTCCACGTATATGATAGTGGCTATGACCATAGATCGGTACCATGCGGTTTGTAAGCCGATGGTTTCCTTCTTAAAGGGTTCATTTAGGAGATATCTCTCCATAGGCGCAGCGTGGCTGATCTCTCTCGCCTTCAGCTCTCCCCAGCTCTTCATCTTCTCTCTCCGGGAGGTGGAAGAGAACCTGTACGACTGCTGGGCGACATTTATTGAACCGTGGGGGAGCCGGATGTACATCAGCTGGATCACTCTGTCTGTGTATGCCCTTCCCGCCGTCATTTTGCTCTATTGCCAAATAAGGATATGCACAACTATCTACTTTAACATGAAGAGAAAGGCGCTGCAGGCAGGGCGCGCAAGCACGAAGGGGGTGTCCAGCGCGATGCTGAAGACTGTGGAAATGACATTTGTTATAATAATGACATACACAGTGTGTTGGAGCCCATTCTTTGTTGTCCAGTTATGGTCTGCGTGGAGTCCAAGCACTGCGCCTACTCAAGGTTTGTCCAAATGATTGGAGGTCCGCATCCTTAGTGGACTAAAGATGCCTGTAACATGGTAGTGTGTAGGCTCACGTGTTGTATATTATTAATTAAGACATTTGAGAGTTTGAGTCAAACTAGTGTCCAATTGTACCTCAGAATTTTCTTTTGTTGTTTTCTTTGTCTTTCTCTTACAGGTCCAGTGTTTGCCATCATCATGTTGCTGGCCAGCCTGAATAGCTGCACCAACCCTTGGATATATTTTTACTACAGCTGAAAGGGGAAAAAGGAGAGCTGAACCAAAACTGGACCTTTCATATCAAGCAGGATATGTCACTTGAGATATAAGCAGATCCTGTTGAGGTCCAGATGGGTCCTCATGATCAGCATATCTGACATTTTTAAATCTATGTAGTGGAGTCTCTTTTTGAGACTAAGTGTACAAACTGATATGTAAAAAAAATACTAAAAAGGACTGAAATGTGTTGTATCATCACAATTCAAACTGGTCTAGTGTCAGCATTGCTGAATATGAGTATTAGATAGAATTTCTGTCTGCATCTTACAGTATTTTGTGAGTTAATGCTATGCTATGTTTCAGTGTTCCGACAAATAAAGCATGCATCATGTATATAAGACAAAAAACACACATTTTAAATGTTTTAGCAGAAATGTTTGCAGCTATGATACAAGCTACATAGATAATGCTTAATGCACAGTGAAATATGTCAGCATAACTATCTTCTCCACAGGCATAACAGCACCTACACAGAGAACAATACTGTATTTCATTTTCCTCAGGAGGAAATGAGGTGAAAGCCTTTTGAAGTTAAAAAACTCCATTAAAAAAAATCAGGCTAGAAACCCTTTTCATTCTACACATACTGTGCAGAATCAGAGTGTCAGGCGGTACATAATCCACAGACATATTTGATTTATTTTAATGTTCTTTCTGCTTGTATTACTACTGTCCCTGATATTAAATCAATTACTTCACTGATCATTCACTTTTGACAGCGCTTACGTCAGCCTTCATAATTCGCCTGCATTAGATAGGGGGACCTGAATTTGTTTCTGTTGCATAGATGTAAAACACCTGTTGGTGTTAGCTTTTTTCATTTTTCAAAATACTTTTTAAAACTGAAATTTATCACTTATAATCATTACTCAAATATACTCAAGTCCTGCACTTACATCTATAAGATTTGGTTGCGAAAACAAAACATCACAATGCATTAGGGCACAAATGCACTGTGATGTTTTGTTTTCACGTCGAGATGCAGAGCAAAAGGATTACAACAATTTAGTTACTAATTTCGAGAATCCTTGCCGGTGCAGCAGAACCCGGTGTCATTCGTGGCCAGGGAAATGTGCCATCTTGAAACCTTTTAATATAATGCAACACCCTGGAGTCATATGAAATTGCACTCCACAAATCCTTTCATATATGCAATCATTTTCTAATTAATTCAAAAACCACACAGCTGGCACTATACAAACATACACGCTGTACATGATGAATGTATACTGCCTTTGTAGTGTATTTAAAGTCTTGAAGTAATGCAGTGTTGTTGCTCAATAAAAGCACAATAGGTGTTTTGTTGTTGTGCTAGTCATAAATGTATACAGCAGATGATCTTATTGTTGGAGGACAGTTCATTTTTATCATAGGTGTGGGTTCACAATACAATGTTTTACCATGGTCACTATCCACTCTACACTGTTCCACAGAGCCTGAGACTAGGACTGCTACAGTGCAGAGACAGCCTGTAGCACATTTCATTCTGGCTAGCTGCTTCAAATAGGATTATCTCACTTGGCCAAAATAATATGATGACTAATTCAGGGCTCGAGGGCGGAAAAATGGGAGATAAACCTTCCTGCTGCACATTTACAGTACACTTTATTTTCTCATTGCTGTTTTTTTCAGTAAAGCAGAATGTTTGGGACTTGCAGGGGATTGCACAGAATGACAGAGTGATACTGGAAATCATGCACAGCAAAGAAAATGAGCATAGTATAGTAAGAGCAAGTACAGCAATTTCACAGCGGAATTTTTCTGGTGTTAAGAGGGCCTGAGAAGTAAAAGTGCATTTTGAAGGCCATGCAGCATGTGTCCATTCCGAGCCCTCCTTAGTCAACAAGAATCATAAAAAAGTACCTCAAATGCTATTCAAATGTAAATAAAAAGGTAGAAAACATGAAAACCAAATGAATTAAATCACAATTGGTGACACCAATGAAAATATCACACCATGAAATTATGGTATGGTATGATAGACCAAGAAACTGTAACAAAGGCAATGTTGAGACACACAGCAGACAGTACTGAGCCCATCTGAGCTCATGAATCATGTCAAAACTTTAGACATCTAAGAAACAAATCTTGGATATGTATCAGAAGCATAGCAATACACTGTTGAAAAAATCAATGCCTCAGTTTAGCTTTGAAACACAGTCACACAGTGCCACCATGTGGATAAAAACAAATAATAAGATATCCTAGTGCAATGTGGAAATATGAGAGCAATGTTTTATAAGACAGACTTAGTGCTGCTGTGCTTTACATATGGAAGCATGTGTGCAATATATCAGCAAAATAAAATAAATACACATTCACAATTTCATTTAAAATTCATGGCTTGTAATCACTTGTGGAATCAGAGCAACACAGATGATATATAATCTTCTAAAACTTCCTGCTTCTGTTTAAAAACAGCAGCATCTCTCTTCAGGAGGGCGATCTCAGTCTCCAGAGCGCGAATTTTTGCCACGGTGCTCTCCTCCCTGTGATCCAGTTCCAAGATCTTTGCATGCAAAGTCAAGATCTTCCTCCAAAGCTGATCTCTGTCCGTGTCCGGTCGGCAGTATGAGTGCTCGTAAACAATAACGTGCTCTCCCTCGTCGGGTCCCCTCTCTTCCAAAAAGAAGCCTGTTGGCTCATTCACCATTTCCACAGGGACAAAGGTAAAAGCCCGGCCCAGTGCTGCTTGGAGGGCAGCTGCATCCACATTTTCCTCTCCTTCGGAGAAAGGGCCAAGTGACTCACAGCACAACACAGTCACGGTCGTATCCGACTGCTCCTCAGAATGAAACTTAGTGCTTGGCGGCAGTGTGAGGCAGGAAGCTGTAGGCATTACACTGTCAACTTGTATGTCACAAGCAGCAGTCTTTGTCTCTGAGAGATCTGAGTGACAGGGGATGCCAGTTTCCGACACCAAAGGTGGTTCAAATATAATTGCTGTGTGTTCGCCAACAATGTTATTTGTTGTACTTGACTGGACCTTTTTGCATGTTCTGTTCAAAATAAGAGGCCTTTTATTGAGAGGAGAGTCAAATCCTGTGGGCTCAATGTCAGTGTCTAAAGTCCTGGACTTGACCTTGGGGTTTCTTTTAATGGCAGTAACTTTTTTCTCACCATCCTGAAAAAAAGAAAATAAGTCTTCATTAAATGGGATTATGCAAAGTCAGCAAAGTGCACTACTGTAACAAGCTACATGTCTATAATGGACCTTTAATGGACGAGAAATAAGAAATTCCCTGCATAGGAGTATAATTCAGACATGTGCTGGTCAATCATAGAACATGCAAACAAATACGAAATAAGAACAAGCTTGTTGCATACAAAAAACTACTACTTTCTGCAAGGGAATGGGCGCTATTTCCACTTTTTGGCATTCAACATCCACTCTTCCCATTGCAGAAAAATGTTTACATAAATACAAATAAGTTGACCCAGGGCTAAGTTTGTGATGTGCAGGAAGCCATTACTTCAAGTTGGAACTGTGCTGGATGCAGAGACTGGAAAACAAAACAGATACATACATCCTCAGCGGAAGGGAAAACGGTGGGGACGGCCGTGTTCTTCAGGTAGCGGATGCCCCATCGAATATCGAAGCAGTCCTCTGTAAAATGTTCGCTGCACAGGTACTGATGTCGACTCGGGGTCCACTCCTCCCGCTTCATGTTGTCCACCCATTGCTGAAGCCTGGGTTTGTCTTGCAAGGGGAAACTGGGGTTGAGAGAAGAAACGGTAAAGGGATGGTTTGAAACTTAAACTATTCAAGGTTTCAGTAAGGGATTATCAGTGTTGCATTGTTTCTAACGTTATTACTCCACGTACACTCCATCAGTCTCAGTCCCTTTTACAATTACAAAGCATGTAAATTAACCATGGCATAACATGATACACTACTGACTTTACATATTTGTTAACGTCTCACTGCTTCTACAGCAAATATTATCTTTGACTAAAGGTACGCTACGGATAACAGAAACGAGGCACATGTAGCTAAAAAGATGTCTCCACTGAGAGACACAGCAGAAAGAAAACATACGGGTAGAAGCTAATTCTCTTGTTGTCTTGTGTTGATGCAGTTCCCCCGCGGTTTCTGCAAACTTTCACAGCACAGTACCGCGGCATATCTGCACTGAAACTACATGAAAAGTATTTATAGAGCCACGTCTCTGTGTATTTAAAAAATAAAAAAAACACAGAGCAGCTAACTGTCACTTCCGGGTTGTAACGTTACTCCTCATAGCGGAGATGACGTTGACTCCGTTTAATAATCAAGATGGTTAACGTCCCATCTATTTTATATACGGCTGCTCAACTACGTGGAATAAATTAAATAAAACAAGATTATGTGTGTGTCGTCTTTAACCATATCATTAGGAATAAAACACATACACACCGAATAACTAATAAAATTTCATACCTCAATCTATAATGCCAGAAATAGAGTAAAGCGAATACGGAAGTGTACGTAGTTCACCCTCTTGCTTTGCTTGTATTCTATCTCACTTCTCCACGTGCGCACTATTTCCGCCAATCCCCGCGATCTGACTCACTGTGTCAGGAAACTGGCCAATAGTGTTGCGAGTCGTGGTGTTACCGCTCAGGAATGCGGCTCGTCAACAGTCGTTAGCTTTCGTTTCGCATCAGCTGGAGCTGTCGGCGGTTGATAGAAGTGTCCTCGGGCATTTTGTCACTTCGTCTCCAGGTAATCCGTCTTTTCCAGTACGCATTCACATTATTTTTCGTGGGTGTTTTATCTGCAACTGAGAGCAAACAACAGAGTATCATTTACAAGCTATTTGAAGGCAGAGCTGATTTGAGTTTCTCCACTAAAACAGTGAATTGTCATTTTCCCTTGAGCCTAACGCCTCTCTGTTACTAGCTAGCAAAGTAACGTTGGTGACGCCATATAAGCTGTATTCCTGATGTTCTTTGAATAGTTAGTACTCGAATCTTGAATTTTGAAACTGTCTTGAAAGTCTCCCTGCGTTTCGTGTGTGTGTGAAACGTCATTAACAGAGCTGTCAAACTGCTCTCTTCGCAGCCTCAAAAAGGTGCCAAAACCAGCAGTATGTCTACAGCGCAGTCGGTGTTGCTGCTTGCAGTGCATATTCTGCTGATCTCGGAGTTCATCCTGGCCAAGAGAGACTACTACGACATACTGGGGGTGCCCAAAGATGCCACCGAGCGCCAGATCAAGAAGGCCTTCCATAAGCTAGCCCTGAAGTACCACCCTGACCGAAACAAGGGCCCAGACGCCGAGGCCAAGTTCAGAGAAATAGCAGAGGGTAAGTAAGTCACTTTGTCATTTCATAAATTCCATAATGTTGGGCAATGTTCACTTGTCTCTTATTTACACCTGCACTGCGGCAGTGTTAGAGGCTTAGTGACTAGTAGTTATAACTAAATCAGCTACTGATATGGTTGAACCAGGATTACCCAGGTCTATGAAGATTCTCAGTAATCTAGGTCATAGTAGTCCAAGGTGGGTTAAAGTCCAGTTGCCCTTGATTTTAACCACCCTTGGATCAAAGTTTCCATCGTCATGGTTACCATGAGCCACTTTGCATGGCACCACATTGTAGTAAGCTTCTTCAAAATTGAAAGCCACATCAGTAGAGTATAATTCTGTGACATTTCATTACTTAACCATTTATAGTTGTTACTTAGAGTTATATTGTAACTTATCTCTATGGTGCAACTGCTTTTATTTAATAATAGATAAACCACATATTTGTACCTATTAATTTACATTATAACTAGGCTGGGTTTGAACTTACACACAGTTGGTGCAACAGGCTGCTGTCTCCTATGTATTTGCCAATCAGAAGTTTTCGGAATATCACATCAAGCAATGTGAAGGTGAAAATACCCTTAAATTAGAATATTATAAGTAAATTGACAAATGCCAGTTAGGTTCTCTATTGTATATTTGTATAAGTTTTTCATGATACAGTGGGTCTTCAAGCCGAATGTCTTAAACGTCGTTCCTAAAAGACATTCCTAACAGTAATAATAGCTCGCCTTGTTTCTATCGTTGAGGAGACATATGTTGTTATGACAGCTGAGAATGTCTCAAAAGCTTGATTCTAAGCATGTCAGAACGCGTTTACTGGCATGTTGCACTGGAAAGGTCAACTATTTATTCTTATATAAGTTAAATTGGAAACACTAACTAATTTTGTTGTCTGCTAAAGTTAGGAAGATGTACTGTTTGAAATTATCTGTAGGTCATCTCCAAAAGGACATTCAAAAACATTTCTCTCTCTTGCTTCACAGTAAACAGATAAACATATCACTGCATTGCTCAAGCTTGAACTAAAAATGTTACAAATGTTCAGAAATATTTGAATGGCAGTGTCCTGGCAACCAATACAATGAGTGATGTAATGTCTCTTTGGCTCTACCAGCATACGAGATGTTGTCAGATGACAAGAAGAGGCGAGAGTACGACCAGTTTGGGCACGGCCCATCACCAGGGGAGGGCTATGGGGGAGGAGGAGGAGGCGGCAACTACAACTTCAACCAGCACTACCAGTCTTTCAACTTCAACTTTGACGACATGTTCAAAGACTTTGAGACTTTCGGTCAACAACAGCGACACCAACACCACTTTCACTCCCACTCCCAAAACCAGGCCCACCAAAAGAGACACTTTGACAGCCACTTCCAGGCCCACCGGGAAGCCATGAACAGACATAGGAGACAGTTCCAGCAGGGGGGTGTCGGGGGAGGACTCTTTGATGACATGTTTGAGGACTTGGAGAAAATGTTTTCCTTCACTTCACACAGTTCCAGGACTGAGAGTAGATTCCAGGGCATGGGAAAGCAGCACTGCAGGACAGTGACCCAGCGTAGGGGGAACATGGTGACCACTTTCACTGACTGCTCCTGAGACAAGCAACAAAACGATGGTCTAAAGGACTGCCACCACTTAGGACCCTGCTGGGCTTTTCAAAGTTGTGGTTTTGGAATTGGATGCTAATTTATTACGTGGTGGAATATACAACAGTTTTGTGTGGGTTTTGTAATTTTCTGTATGTAATTTCCTCTAGGAACAAAGATCCAAGCTGGCCTGATAAACTGCTGCTTCCAAGCAATAACTCACTCACGTAATTGTTCATAGCTCAATTTAAGTCGTAGGTTGATTCAGATACAGTACCATCATTTAGCGTTCCGGGTTCATTATGTTTACGTGTGTTCATTATTTTTTTTTTATGATGGTACATTTTATTGGACTCACGTATGGCCAAAGGTTAAAATATCATTTCAAATTTGAAATAACTTTTGTTTTGAGAGCAATACAGCAATAATATTTATTAAAACCACAGATGTGACATTATGAAACAATATAGGCCATACTATTATTGCGCTCTCTCCAATATAAACCAGGCATTGCCCATTTAGCCTAGCATACTCTGGATAAATTTTGATTTATAGAAGCACAAAATTATGCTGTGAAAATGGAGCTTCACATCCTGAGATGTGTGCAAGTTGGCCATTATCAACTGTTACCTCGTTGTAGTTCCTTTCTACAAAGTTGCATCTACCTTCAGGAAGGAAATGAACAGTTCCATTTCAAATGCTGGTATACTTAGCCACAGGCAAAGTTTGTGTACTCTCTCAGCTGTTCTGTAACTAGTTTGGATGGTTACAACAACCTGGGGTCATCTGCCAGTGAAGCTGAATGGTCTGAAAAGTTTTCTGAACTTATCATACTGTGCAATATTTAGCACCTTTGCTCTTCATGTTGCCTATCTTTCATAGACAGTGCTGTGTTAATGTCATTGTCTAATGTCCGCACTTTGTGTGTGTGTGTGTGTGTGTGTGTGTGTGTGTACACATATGCTGAGTGGCTTGAAGGTTGATTGGTTGCGTAATGTTTGAACAATTAATAAAAAGTTACAAGAGCAAATGTCTGTGTTTTGTACTGGGAGGGGATCAATGTGAGAAATGCATTTTAAAAATTGGTCTTAATCATACATATGATTTCTTTCAGTTATTTTTAATCTAAATATACTGTAAGAATTTGTCTCTGAGCAACACAAAAATTTAGCACAAGCTGATCAGTAACTGTGGTTCTTAGATTTAGTCAAGCTGTGTCCATCAAGCTTTTCAGACTATGTTATATTGAAGATTTTTCTGATGATATCAACTGTTGCTCTGTTGTTTAAGTTAAACTCCAGTAGAGAGCGTACTTCCATCAGACTGGAAGGCAGGGTTGAGGATTTCTATTTCTATCTGTGAATGGCAATGGCAGGTGAGTCACTGGGAATGGGCAGCCATGCTTGGCTCCAGGCTACAGCAGACAGGTGAGTCACCCTTGGATTTTGATGCACGTCTATTCCTTTTGTTACAGTACAGGTGCTTGGAGCAGCCACAAAGGACAAAAGCAACTCACATTTGAAATACCAAGCACAAAATACATTATATTACACATCATACATCAAATAAAAAAATAACGTGCTGTTGTTTGTTTTACTCTGAAACTTTGAATGAACATGTTTAGGATGAAAGATAGCAATCAACAGATATGACTATTCTTTGGTTTTAGATTAAATACATAATTTCTGACAAAGACGCATACATAGAGTTGAGGATAATAAACTAAAAACAAGCGATTTACAATATTTCCATCCTTTGTCGCTTATCCCACATACAGGCTCGAGCCAATCCCACCTGGCATTGGGCGAGAGGCAGGGTACACCCTGGACAGGTCGCCAGTACATCGCAGGGCACACAGACAAGAAACAACTTACTCACATTCACACCTTAGGGCACCCATGAGAACAGATGTCCAGTTTTGAAGGTATGGTCTTCCTCACACAGCACTGAGAATGGCAGTATTTGCATTTAGAGATAAACTACGACGACAAGTCACACATCATGATTAATTTTATACAGCAAAGGAATAACAATCTATTTTCACTAAGTATGTCTTAGATTTAATGCTGTATGTAATGATGCTTTTGGCCTTAAACGTTCTTGTGATTTATTGCAAAGTAACATTTTTCTTTTTAAGTGGAAGAATGTATTCCTTCTTCTTTCAAAAGAGACTCACTTTAACACATGATGTTGTAAAATGCAGAACAAAGCAGAAATAAACTTGGATGTAATGCCATAATTTATTCTGCTTGTTTTGCACACATAATTTATAAGAAACAGGAATTTCCTTGGAACAAATCACTCCATGTAGAATGAATGAAAGCAGCTATACTTTCCAATTTTATAAAAACCCTTGCACAGATTTAATGTTATACAATACAAATCTTGCATTTAACCGCATCATTTTTGCTGAGTCATTCTTCCCCCTGTAGCCTCACTCCTGGGTCCATAGGTATATTATGTCTATGCCTGGGTCCATGACATGAAAGGCAGGCTTGACCAATCAAACACAAGCACACTTCCTATCTGCCAACTAACTCCACCTCTCACTGACTTTACTACAAGAAGCTCCGTCTTCTCTGACTGTATTTGCAGTAAGAGTCTGCTTGCACGCACAGCTGCTAAAACATGATTCCTTCAGTTACACTCAACAGTGGAGCAAAGATGCCTATTGTAGGCCTGGGAACATGGAGGGTAAGGATGAACATTTTATACTAGAAAAGAGATGCATATCTTTACTCCGTTTCTCTTAACATTTCAGGGGTTCTATGGTCTGTATAATCTGTTTTGTCTATGTAACGTTAATGAATTCACTGCCCTCAATCCATTGTACCTGCAAACTTGGTTCAAAGGGTACAGAGACATCTAATCTAACCATCTACAATAAACTTGTTAGGGAAAAGGAGTTTAGGAGGACTTTGCAGGCTTGCAATTAATTTATAAAAAGTGCTGGAGCTTGACCAACATGCATTTCTAACAAACTAATGTAAACTAATGCAAACTAATGATGTCTCAAATGTGTAATGTAAACTAATGATGTCTCAAAGGCACTTTATAGTGATAATGACCAAGTTACATCCAGATGTGCTGGGGTGGTGGGTCACAAACCTTTTTGGAATCTAAAGAGGAGCGTGACAGAAAATGTTTGAGAACCACAGATTTAGTAGCAGTTAAACTAAAGATCCGGTATCTTTAGTTTAACTGCTACCAAATCAATGAAACCATGCACTTTCCATTCATTTCTTACCATTTCATATTATCTGAATCAAAAATAGCCATTCACTGATGAGGCTAGAACACACAAAACACAATAACTGCCTGCCACGATACATATTTTACTCAATATAACTGATGTGTATTTGTATCAGCAATTTCCCTGTTTTTTTATCACCTGACCTCTATAGGCAGACCCAGGAAAGGTCACAGAGGCTGTTAAGCTGGCAATAAGTGCTGGCTATAAGCATATCGATGGTGCTTATGTGTACCAGAATGAAGAAGAAGTTGGGGCTGGGATTCGTGCAATGATTGACCAAGGAGTGGTAAAGAGGGAGGACCTATTCATTGTCAGCAAGGTATGATACACACAGCCAAAGACAATGAACCTACTTTAACACAGTTTTGCTCTAAGGCTGTTTTCCCTGTTTGACTCCTTAGTGCATGTGCATGAATTGTTTGTCACAAGTTCAGGGAGCATAGGGGGGGGATCCGACACTGTGTCTGGAAACCAATGTGACTCCTGTAATTCATCACATGCTCTTTAGTACTTACAATGACCACCACATCTTTGTTGCTCCAGATAGTGTTTCAGTTGACCTGCAAATACTACAGTTACCGCCAGAGTACCAGCTATGCCCCAACCTCAGATGACCAGACCCACATAAACCATCAGGTACACTATGTTTATTAAAACCCCTGTTTGTTTTTCATAGTTGTGGTGCACCTTCCACATCCCATCTCTGGTGAGGGGAGCCTGCGAGAAGACACTCAGTGACCTAAAACTGGATTACCTGGATCTTTATCTCATGCATTTCCCCATGGGAACCAAGGTGTGGATACCATTGCCCTGTCCAGGCCATAGAGAACAAAAAAGCCTGCCTGCTGATAAAACTACCAGCATCAAGAATTCTGGTCAAGCTGAACCTTTAGGCTATTACACCTGTCTCAGCAAAACTGATATCAGAAAATTATAGTTGCATGATATGGCTATTCTAAATACAGACTGTATCTCTATCAGAAATAATACATATGTTTTGACATTTTTATTTTGCCGCTGTAGCCAGGGGATGAGCTTTTTCCTTGTGATGAGCACAATCAAGTAATTTCTGATGGAAGCAACTTCTTGGACACTTGGGAGGTAATTTAAGTGACCCAGTGATAGTCCAACTAACTTACTGGCAACTTAAATCATAAACAGGAGGTAAACAAGATGCATAAACACCAGTGTGCAATGTATTTCTCAGGCTATGGAAAAGCTGGTGGACGCTGGGTTGGTCAAGGCCATCGGTGTGTCCAACTTCAACAAAGACCAGATTGAAGCCATTCTCAACAAGCCAGGTCTCAAGTACAAGCCTGCCAACAACCAGGTACAAAGCATGATTGTCATTCTGCAACATAATATAGAAAGAAAATAAAAGCTAAAGCGTTTTGGTGTTCCTCTAGATTGAGTGCCACCCGTACTTGACCCAGGAGAAACTGATCAACTATTGCCAATCAAAGGGCATCTCAGTGACAGCTTACAGCGCCCTGGGTTCCCCTGACCGACCCTGGTGAGAGGCAGCGCCACCAGCAGTCACAGACAGCACTCTTGAAAAATCGTTTACACCTTCAAGAATACTAACTGTCACTCATTCCTTTCTGTTCTTATTTACAAAAGGGCTTCACGTGATGAGACCGCTTTGCTGGAGGAACCCAGGATCAAGGCCATTGCTGACAAGTACAAAAAGACTCCAGCGCAGGTAAGACACAAAAACATCTGCTTAATGTTCTTGTTTTTGAAAATTAGGCCATAAAATTATTAGGCTATTGGTAAGGAAACACTCATAATGAACTCTTACCGTATTTCATTCTCATAACAGAGGAAGCACAATTTGTAAAATGAGCTTTATGTAAGATGCCCCATATTATGGGGGCAGTGATGGAGCAGTGGATAAGACGCCTTTGGCGTGAGAGACCCAGGTTCAATTCCCCACTATGACACATCCGCCAATATGTCCCTGAGCAAGACATGTTGCCCCAGAGGCGTGGGACCTCTGTTACTCTGGATAAAAGCGTCAGCATTTACATGTAAATATTAGATACCTACTTAAAGATCACATACCAGTGTAACCATTCTGAACCTGTATTGTGTGGTGATCCACCAAAACTGTAGTCATGCAGACATGTTCAGGTAGATGCCCAAATAACGGTCAAATATATCTTTGCACTTATGAACTGTTTACCCACCAGGTTCTCATGAGGTTCCACATCCAGAGGAATGTGATTGTCATTGCCAAGTCAGTGACGCCCCATCGAATCAAGGAAAATTTCCAGGTATACTCGCCTTAAAACTTCGGAAGCAAATTTTTTTTGGAGGAATAATTTAGGATTTAGCATTTAGTAAAAATCCTGATCACATGCTGCCATTTCTATTTCAGTTGTTTGATTTTGAGCTGAGTGAAGACGACATGAAGACCATTCTAAGTTTGAACAAGAACTGGAGAGCATTTGGACTACAGTGGTGAGCAGACTGAAAGATGATAGGAGACAAGGGAAAAACTGAGAGATATAACAATAACAGGCAGAAGCAGATCAAACTGAATTCCTGTAGGCTCTATGCCAGCTTAAATTGGACACATCATCACTACTAACAGACCTCAAGTAATGTGTGTTTCTCTTCTTTTTCTCTACAGGGCATCAAATCACAAAGACTTCCCCCTGAATACAGAATACTAACTCATCAGACAATATTCTACCTGACTAAGGTGCATATCAAGACAGAGTCTGAATAATCACTAAGCTTGTACTGTATCATATTTTTGCTGACTCACACCTGGAATTGTTTCTTTGTCAGCAGCCTCAATTTCCTTTCCAACAGAAGGGTAATAAAGACTCACTGCTACAGTTGATACAGTTATACTGTTCATGTCAGATAACAGAGATATGCTCACCTCAATCACTGTTATATAAGGCTCATGGGGTCAGTAGAGGACACACCTGTTTCTCATGATTTCACTCATAATTTTTTTTAAACTAAATAGTAAGAAACTCAAAGCTCAATTTCATTTCCCCAGCTAAAAATGACCAATGGAGCACTACTTATCACAATACAATGTTAACTGCACCTATATGCATATGCGTGTGTACCTGTGCAAAGCAGCTCATTCATTCTTCCAGCCTCACTATTAGCTTTTCTGACCCGTAGTAGTCATTAAGAGGCACTGTCACCTGCCTGGGCAACCTTTTCACAATGTAGGAAATGTGCACCAACTTGTTTTTATTGTCTTCCACAGGACTTTATTTTAAGTGTTTAACAAAGCAGCTCACAGGGGAAGTGAAAGCAACTGTTTGGTAACAGAGTTAATTCACATGATTAAGTGCCGTACATGACTCAGAAGAAAGGGTAGGAAGGACTTTGTTGTCCCGAGACAAGTTGAGGTAATATGTTCTCTATTTCAGAGATAAGTGCTTTTCATTTTGAAGTCAAATCTGTATGCTAAGGCACTAATGCCTCAGCCCAAATAGTAAAAGTAAACCTCGTCACAAACTGAAACTGGAGGAAAAAATAGGCTTAGTTAAACAAGTGCTTTGTAATATGACACATCTCTGGATGTATCATATTGGTGCTGTGAAAAACACATTTGGACATAAATACATTTAGTTTGTCTACACTATTTTTTCCTCTTACATGTGATATCACAAGCATGTAAAACTACAAGTAAAACACTAACATCAATACTTTTGGAAATTACTTATTCTGTTCTCAGAACTGGTACTTCAAGAATATTATTATTATTAATGTACTGCTTGTGGCACACATTTTGGTCTATCAGTAACTGAATGTCACACTGACAAAGACTCTGCGAAAATGTAAATAAAATTGTGTTCAAGTAAAGAAAATCACCAAATAAGGAGTGTTGGTTTTAAAAAGCTCTTTGGAGTGTGTGTACAACTGGTTACCATGTTTTTTTTTTTTATGGAGACAAAACCGATAACAAAAGAAGTTGTTTCTTTTGAGAAATGTAACAGGAAAACAACGATCTGTTGCAAGGCCACACTAGCTTGAAAACTGCTCTGAAGAACAGGAAAGCGAGCAGTCAAGAGGGTAGAGAAGCAAACTCCAGCTCCCAATGTAAACCTGTGGAAAACCAGCTTTTTTCATTTTCAGAATTCAGCGTGGAATGGAAAGTCCTTATGCTTTGTGCTCCTACAGACAGAAAAGAAAACATTTTTTAAAAAGATGCCCAACACATGACATCTACCTTAACATTATAAAAAAGGAAAAAAAAATGATCACTACAATATACAAACTCACCATTGCATGGGACAGACTCTCCAGTTCCTGTTGAATCCTAATATAGTCTTCATTTCCTCCTCAGTTAGTTCAAAGTCAAAGACCTGCAAAGATTTAGACTAGCTTCATGCACGAGCCAAAATGGTAAGTGAAGCAAATCGAGGGCTAATCCTAGAAAATATCTGAACAATTTCTCTACTAATTAACGTTACCTGGAAATTCTCCTGAATGCGCTGAGCTGTGATCGACTTGGGGATCACGATCACGTTCCTCTGGACGTGGAAGCGGATCAGGACCTGACAGGGAAGAAGAAAGGTTATTAAAGTGAATGTGATCAGCTCATAACTTTAAGTGTAGTAACAGTGAGCGCCATATGAAGGATATTCACATGACAATGATCAAATGACAATGCATGTTTTCTATAAGAGAAAAAATGAAAATGCATTTTTTGTGTGCACAATAACTATTTCAAAGTTTATTATGTTCTAGCCAGAGTTCTGAACCTGAGCAGGTGTCTTCTTGTGCTTCTCAGCAATGGCTTTAATGTTCGGATCATCCAGCAGTGAGGGGTCTTCAGGTGTAGCCCTGCAATGTAAAAATACATCATCCAGTATTATTTAAAAATGATTCAAATCAAAACAATCAAAAGGCAGACAAAACAATGGAAATACCTGAGAAAGAGGCTAACTCTGAATGAAATTGGCCACAATTAAACACTGTTACAAAATGTGGGCAGCTGTGAAACAGGTCTAACCATCAACACCTTCATTTGTGGCTTTTCAAGGCAAATTCTCTGAACAAATCACAATGTAGATGGTCAAAAAAAAGATTACTAATGTTTAAATCATGCCACACACAGACAAACTACAGAGACACAACTGTTAACTGACCAGGGTCTGTCAGGGGAGCCCAGGGGGCTGTAAGCCGTCACTGAGATGCCCTGAGAATGGCAGTAGTTGATCAGCTTTTCCTGTGTCAGATATGGATGGCACTCCACCTAGTGGTACAAACACACAACTCTTGCATTGATGCACTGCAGAAATCACACAGAGATGCATAAAACACATGAAATAAATACCAAGTCGGCTACATGTATGCCACGTTAAACATTCTCTGACCATGCTTTTCAAGCTACTGCATAGCCTAATGATGTAAAGATTTTGTTGCTTTGAGCAATATAAGATTCAGTAGTACTTTGTGTATACATACAGTCCCAAGAAAAGTATGTAAACCCTCTAAAACCCCTGATGTTTATTAGTCCACGATAAGACAAATTCTCTATAAATGGAGAAAGTTCAGCACTGTTGCTACTGTGACTGCACAAGCACAGCTCACAATGCTCAATCAGGTTAAGAAGAACAAGTGCGGGGGGGTGTGCATCGACATTGACTACCAGCTATGTACAGCATGCTAGCCTCGAAAATCCAGCTGCATACCAACATTAACTTAGCTCTCCTTATTAGCTAGGCTCAGGGACAGAGAGAGAGAGAGAGAGAGGGACGAGCAAGAGGAAGCGCTGCACGAATTCGCAATGGCTCTCTGCCATGAGATACGATTTTAAATAGGCTTAGTTCTGTGGCGGTCAGCGTTGATATTTTGGCGGGCCGCCACAAATAAATGAATGTATGGGAAACACTGGATTCACACCAGACTTCCCAATAATATTGCTGAACTGAAACACTGTTGAAAAGAGGAATGGTTCAAAATTCTACTGACTGTTTTTCAGGTCAGATCTGCAACAGTTTTAACTGAAAAAAATCTGATCACTTTTTATAACCAATTTATTTGTTTTAAGGGGTAAATTCACTCCTATTCAACATATGAGAGTCCTTATTCTGTATTTGGTGACAAAGGACGAAGGAAAACTGTGCTGTAATTTAATACACTACAAGAACAGACCAAACAAGACATTGATGGTGAATGATGGTTCTAAAAAACAAAAATACAAGGTCATCTCAGTTAATTGGTGTAGCCTGAGGGGAAACTGCTGTGGCCCAGAAAGAATTACCCAGACATTTATTTCTCAGACTTGACAGTAGGACACAGATAATGTCATTATGGAGTCCTGCCCTTTAAGAACAGCAATCTTAATCTGAGTCAAGGCTACTGAGCAGCAAGAAAACAAACATGGTATTCTTAAAAAGGCTGCATACGTGTGTTTAAACAGCAGCTGGTCCTTACAGTTATCGTGTGAAATGTGTTATCTTTGTTCTACACATGTGTATTCTGCAACATTGTTACTGGAAGGTGACTTATTGTACCTGGTTGTTGGCAGGCTTGTATTTAAGGCCTGGCTTGTTGAGAATGGCTTCTATCTGGTCCTTGTTGAAGTTGGAGACACCAATAGCTTTGACCAAACCAGCATCCACCAGCTCTTCCATCCCCTGAGAAAATTAACCCCAAAAAACACATTTAATTTGCCCTTAGCTGAGAGTATATTCAGAGACTATAGCTCATACTAAATCCTCTTTGTGCCTCTTAAAAACATAGCTTCATTTTGTCTCCACTCCCATTCTATAGTCAGCAAATCATTGATCACAGGTCTTATCCAAGGAAGGTTGAGGTCAAGGGCAACTGGACTTGGTAGAAGAAACTAGAAGACGTTTCATCTCTCATCCAAGAGACTTCTTCAGTTCTGAACTGAAGGGATGAAATGTCTTGTAGTTTCTTCTACCAAGTCCAGTTGCCCTTGATCTCAACCTTTGTTGGATAACTATGACCTGGATTACTGAGAACCTCCACAGGCATCTCAGGTCTTGCACCATCACCTTTTAAAGGCCTCAAAATTCCCAGATAAGATCCATCCAGCTATAAAACACACTAAAAGTTGCTAAAGCTGCTTTCGGACTTCCTGAAAAATGTTATATATAAACTAGTAACATACATATTGAACAGATAACAGCTTTAAAAATGTCAGTAATGCCGAATGTATGGCTGACCAGTACCTGCAGAAAGAAGAAAGAAGTTCTTAAGGACTTGGTGAATTACAGGGACAGCACCTGGTTTGTATGTTTGTTTGAAATGTTTTCAGCACATCCACTGATATGTGACAAATTTGCCTACTTGTCACTTACTCTGTCACTCTATATTTTTCAGAATATGCTAAATCAATTAACATCTATTTATCCACAAGTCTTTGTTCAAATGCTACCAACACAGACATTCTCTAGATGGCAGATAAAGTGTTTCGAAGGGTTTTCAGATCAGTCGACTAGTCAGTCTGCAGTGAAATTTAATATCTTGCTGTAAGTTGTAAGCACAACATTCTCTGTTTTGCTCAGTGTTGCTTAGTTTAAAGTTAAAGTTTAAACTGACAAATATATCCAAGTCTAAGACAAGTGATGTCATTGCCTCAACTTGTGAGAAGGTGTGCAAACAAGCTCTCACCAGAAGCTCCGTCAATAAGTCACCTACTTTGGGGATACGAAGTTCTACAGTTCAAATCCTTCTTGCCATCTATGTTCAGATCACAGTGAGTCAAAGTTTGCATATTCTACATGGATCCTGTGACACTGACAAGTGTTTGTACAACATAAACCACAGCAATTGGCTGGTGGGTGGAACATTACACCCACTAGTCAGGAACATATAATGACACTCAAGGTGATTCTGTAAGATTCAAGTTTGTGATTCCGCAGTTATCTTAAAAATAGCTTGGAGTCCAAATTCTTTCATCAATTTAATCTCTTAAGTCATCTGTTTCTGGTCTGTCAGATCTTGCATTTTTCGCAACCTGCTGGGATCCAGAACTTGCCACTTATATTTTTATGGGCGTGATATGCTAAGAGACTTACACTTTTAATCTTACATCTGTCAAAAGTGAGTGGTTTGTCTGTTTTAACTTACCTCCCATGTCTCAAGGAAGTGGGTGCCATCACTGATCGTTTCTCCTGCGCTGTCCAAAGGAAAATACTCACTGCCAGCCTGTAACATGAACATGGGATTACTATGACACTGAGAAAAGTAAGGCTCACTTCCACATAAAACTTAATACAAAAATAGATGTGCAGATAGCATAGTAAAGTAAGTTTTACATAAGGGACCTGCTCATAGACACAATGAGAAATACTATGCATCACAAGAACACATATTTTCAGTCACACATTGCTATCAAGACAAGAGTGTGCCCACCTTGAAACCCATAGGCCAGTGCACTAGATAGAGGTCAAGGTAGTCCAGTTTAAGATCACTGAGAGTCTTCTCACAAGCTTGCCTCACCAGTGACTTCTCATGGAAAGTGCACCACAGCTATGAAATGAAAGGATAGACAAGTCAATGAGCTAACACGCATGTTCAGGACTCCAGCATTGAAAATGTATGGATTAGGGCTGAAACAATTTATCGATAAATTCGATTACTAAAAAGCATCGGCACAAATTCTTTGCATTGATGCTTCGTTTAATCCATATAACCGTAGTGCGCACTGTTTTGCACGTCATGCTTACACTGTGATCAAGTTAAGACAACGTGATTATGATGGCACTATTTGCAAAGTGTAGGAAGAGAGAGATAATAGCGAGGGACGAAGAAGAGTGTCCAAAGAATGAGATTATTTTCAGATAAAAGAAAACAACTGTGTAATGTTACAGTCTATCCTTCGTAAAACAAAGCTAATATGGCCTACCACAATAGCACAACGGCATCCGCGGTGCCAAGCAAAAGTACTTAAATAATAATAAATAATGAGGCCATGCACATCTCACCTTGCTAACAATGAAAAGATCCTCTCTCTTGACCACGCCATCCTTGATCATGGCATGAACACCTGCTCCCACCTCTGCCTCATTCTCATAGGCAAACGCTCCATCGATGTGCCGGTAACCTGCTGAGATGGCTGCTTTCACTGCTTCTGTGACTTTGCCAGGGGGAGACTAACATACAGGGATGGTTAGTTATTGTGGTATACATAAATGTAGGGCTGGACGATATGGCCAAAAATGTTATCACGATAAAAGTTAATATCTTTCGATATCGATAATTATCACGATAAGTATCAAATCGTTATATCTTTTGAGTTTAAAGGCTGATTTTTGCTCCTCAGTGAAAGTTGAAGAAACCTGATGGTTAATTGTGGTTTAAAGTCTTCTTTATGGTCAGAACATGACAAACATTTGCTTCCAAACAGTGGATCAAATCTGAGGGAGTACATTCAAAACATTTATGATAAAATCTTTCATAATCTTTTGTAAGTATGCATGAATAAAATTAAGTAAAAGCTTTTTTTCTGTCCCAGTGGTTCTCAAACTTTTTCACGTCAGGGACCATTAAACTGACACAAATTAGACCACACAGACCCCCCTTTGATAAGATTTGGTCCCAAGGGTGTCCCATCTCAGTGTTTCCCTTATCATTCAAATTCAATGACATTGATTCAATTTGTAATATTTTTTAACTTTTTTCTTACTAAAAAAGTTTGGTAACTTTTTTTCTTACTAAACAGGTAAAAATTAGTGCACCACGTCTTTGACAACACCACGTATCACTAACACACCTGCTCCACAACACCAGGAGATTTAGGGGGTTCTACCCTCCCCCCCGGAGAAAATCCTGGGGGAAACATTGCATCTGATAGGATTTTTGCTTTTAGATTAGATTTAAATTGCTTTTACAGTAAGTGTATAAAACCCATGACCAAAACATTTGTTCACTGTATTACTTATGGAAGGAATTAAATAATTGTGGTTAATATATTAAGTTTTAAAATGTGCCATGCTTTCTTTAAATTACACTTTTGTCTTTTACTGGGGACCCCTGAAACCACTTGAAGGATCCCTGGGAGTCCCCTGATCCTACTTGGAGAACCACTGATCTAGACACACTGTTGCATAATACCCAAGGAAAATACCTATTTATATGGTGTCAGTATACACAGTGGCTCATGTTTTGCTATACTCTGCTACAGTGTAACCCATATACAAATTGTGCAAAACCTATTGCCTTTTGTCCAAAAAGAAAGTTTTAGTTCCCCAGTGCATATTTTGGTCTGATTGGAAAATAAGTTCATTTGCACTTCCTGCCATTTCCTTGGGGAAACGTGTCCTTTGCACTTGTCCTGACTGTTTGGCTGAAATTAAGTAATATGCTACTTTAATCGCCTCCTTGGGTTACAGTCAGAGTGCAGCACCCTGACACAAACACCAATTCATCATACCTAATGTGCGTGTCTTTGGTGGAAAGAAACTCAGGCATTGAATCGTCTCTTGGTGGACAACAAAGTCTGTATTTACTAATCATCCCACCTATTTTATTGCCAAGAATTGTACCAATAGATACATTAAACAGCAGCCTACCCCAAAGCCTATAGACTATGATGTTACGAACGTTAAAGTACACAAAACCTCAGGCTTTGACTGTTTTAAATGAAAGAAAAAATGTTTTAAATGGCTGTATGGAAAAGCAAAGCAAGCAGGATAAGACACATAAGTGAACTGTTGGTGTCTATAGCAACACTTGCACTAGGGTTATTGTGACTTTCGTGAGTTAGGCTACACTTAATAAAAAGAGAAGTCTGTTCTGCAAGTTACAGAGAAACCTGACCCAGCATATTGCCACACGACCGTCACGTGCGTAGAAACCTGACTTGGGAGTGCTGTGGCCCGGATTGGTGGTTATGGTTGTGCCAAGTGTCAGCCCACATTTAAGTTACATGTAAAACGTAATTAATTGCGAATTTATTTGGTTATATTATATCGTCAGTTATGACGAAGAAAGTTAGCTGGTTTTAAAGATTATTATTAACAGCCAGCCTTTCTGCTGGCAGCTAGCTCACTCAACAACTTAACGTTAGATGTTAACTGTGTGGATAAAAATAAACGTTACCTTCCATGTCCCCAGACCCACAATGGGAATTTGTGCACCGGTGTTCAGTTTCACTGTTGTCGCCATTTCTCCAGAAGACTTACGGAGCTTTTCTGCGGTTGTCAGTCGTGAACGTAGGGACAACAACTGCAGCGCAGAGTCCTCACCACAGACGGTAGTGCTTACAAAACATCCATGGCACAGAACCATAGACTGTACAGAACATAGTTTCTGCTTCTTCTGATTTTATTGGCGGTTGGCAAACAGCTCTTGGGTGCATTACCGCCATCTACTGATCTTGAGTGTGCACCGCAGTCTTTAGTACGGACTAATGATCTCTCCTCCCTTCTAAAACGTCTACAAAAAACAAAGAATATCTTTGTCTGATCTTTCTCTGGCTGTGGAAGAAGAAAAAAAGAAGAAACTTTTTCTTAGCGTTCCCCTTATCCACCAAACGGCTCGCTGGAAAAGTTCTTCTCACTCTCACATCTTAAGAGCGTCCATACAATAATTCCCTCATCCTCTAAAACCACCCTGCTTCCACTATCTACTTTTCATAAAAAGAGGTCAAGATCACTTCCAACAGTTGAATGATTTATTAACTCCCACAAACAAACCCCTACAGCAAGACCATGATGTTAATGCCATTTTTAAACTTGACTCCATCCTCTACAACAATTAACTGTCCTGAAACTCCCACCATTTAAACACACCCAATTCCCAAAGTGTCCAACAAATCCTCCACTAACCATTCCTATTAGTTATATATCCTCCCCAAAGACGGGCATTAAAATCACCACCTATAAATCTACTCCCATCATTATTTCCAATGCTTCCAATTCTGACCTCATACATGTATTATAGAAATTCACAATATCCAAACAACCATCCCCTAACCAAACTTCAACAACTACTCCAGAGCTTTCCTTTTTTCTATTTTTCTACACAAAACACTTTGCCTATGAAAATCAAAATTAGATTCAAGCCATGTCTCTTCTTGAATCCTGTGACCATGATTTTTTTGATTAACTGTTTCTGTTTGCTTACCTCTTCTTGAAAAGCCATCCCAGAAGAATCAATAGAAGAATGAATATTTAAATATCTTGCTGCACTTTTTAAAAATGATTTCAATCTTCCACTTGCTTGGGAGATGACTTTTTGGACGATCTGGCTTTTTGTCACAAGTTGTTCAGTTGACTGTTCCTTCTCAATTTTTTCTTCTCCAGCATGTTCTCCCACTGAACCAACTCTGCTGCTTCTGCACAAGATATAGGCCATGTTCAATCTTAGCTGCTGCGCTTCCACTGTCTCTTATTCACAACCACCAAAGGCCACACTATGCCAGTGCCATCCTCAAATTTCCTACATGTTCCCTGCCACACCTTCCACACTTTTGTGTGTGTTAGATGTTAGAAAAAAGATATATATATATATTCATATTTCTTGATTTTCATATGAAATTCATATTTCTAGATTTTTGAAGCATCCCGAATGAGGTGGACGTATGATCTAACATTGCAACTGTGTATCTTTATCTCCTCTCTTCTAAATCCAGCAGTAAACTATCAACTCTTTCTCCTCGTTTAATGCCAATACCTGCCTACCTGCTCTTGCTTGGCCTCAGCTTGGAGCCCAAATACACTCACTGGCCCCTCTGGTACACCTTGCTATCATTGAGCCATGATGAATATTCCATGTGCCTAGCTTGATAACTACTAAATACTAGAATATTGTTTAAGATGTTTAATAAAAATGTTTATTAGGATAATGTTTAAGATGTTCATTGAAAGAATTGTTTTCTTGCTCAGCCTTGTTGCTCTCAGGCTGCGGCCTTGACATTTTTGTGCGAACTCACAGACTTCACAAGAACACATACCCTACACATTTCGCAAAAATACATGCCTCTCCTTTGTCTATAGCACATACTCTATTTGCTAATATCAAGATGATGCCTTATTTCTTATGTCACATTTCAGTCCTATTTATTTAGAGGTGTTCTTATTTCTTTAGAAGTGTCGCAGGGTAGAAAACACTATTGTTTTAATATTGAATAAGTGTGGAGATGGAAGTGGAGGTGGGTCTGGCCTTCAGACCAACAAGAGGAAGAGAGAGACAAGGTATATCAAGCAATGTAATAATGAGTTTGAGGAGTCTGCTCCTGGGCTCAGATACATGTGTATTTGATATATCAGTTTTATTTGCTTGAAATTATCACTAAACTTGAGTTAACTGCAGAACTGTCAGCTGCACATCCATGATGCAAATCTCCCGTTCCACCATATCCCCAAGGTGCTCTATTGACTGAGATCTGGTGACTGTGGAGACCATTGGAGTACAGTGAACTCATTGTCATGTTCAAGAAACCAGTTTGAGATGATCTGAGCTTTGTGACATGGTGCATTATCCTGCTGGAAGTAGCCATCAGAAGATGGGTACACTGTAGTCAAACAGGCGTGGACATGATCAGTAACAGTACTCAGGTAGGCTGTTGCGTTTAAACGATGTTCAGTTGCTACTAAGGGGCAGTGTGCCAAGATTCCATTACACCACAACCACCAGCCTGAACCCTTAATACAAGGCAGGATGGATCCATGCTTTCATGTTGTTTACGCCACATTCTGACCCTACCATCTGAATGTCACAGCTGAAATTGAGATTCATCAGACCAGGCAAAGTTTTTCCAATTTTCTATTGTCCAATCTTAGTGAGCCTGTGCAAACTGTGGCCTCAGTTTCCTGTTCTTAGCTGCCTGGAGTGGTACCCGGTGCAGTCTTCTGCTGCTGTAGCACGTCTGCTTCAAGGTTTGACATCTTGTGCGTTCAGAGATGGTAGCCTGAATGCATTAGTTATTTGAGTTACTGTTGAGTTACCTTTACCCAGTCTGCCCATTCTCCTCTGACCTCTGTCATCAACAAGGCATTTTAGTCCACACACTGCCGTTCATTGGATATTTTCTTTTTTTCTCTCTGTAAACCCTAGAGATGGTTGTGTGTGAAAATATCAGTGGATCAGCAGTTTCTGAAATACTCAGACCAACCTGTCTGTCACCATGAACCATGCCACATTCAAAGTCACTTAAATCCCCTTTCATCTCTATTCTGATGCTCAGTTTGAACTTCAGCAAGTTGTCTTGACCACATATACATGCCTAAATGCTTTGAGTTGCTGCCATGTGATTGGCTGATTAGGTTTTGTGTTAAAAAGCAATTCAATAGGTGTACCTAATAAAGTGGCTGGTGAGAGTACATTTGTGTGTGTACCTATGCACAGCAGCTCATTCATTCCCCCACTCTCACTATATTGTAAGCTTTTCAGACCCCTAGTGGTCATTAAGAGGCACTGTCACGTGCCAGAGCAGCATTTTCACTTTGTCGGAAATGTGCACCAACTTGTTTTATTTTCTTCCACAGGACTTTATTTTCAACGCTTAACAAAAGAGCTCACAGGGAAAAGCAACTGAAAGCAACTGTTTAGTAATAGGGTTAATTCACATGATTATTGAGTGTCATATATGACTCACAAGAAAGAGTTTTGTACTGCATGTGGCACACATTTTGTTTTTTTCAGTAACTTTGAATGTCACACAGACAAAGTAAGACTCTACAAAAAAGCAAACAAAAAACTGTTCAAGTAAATTAAGAAACTTGAAAATCACCAAATAAGGAGTGTTTGCTTTAAAAAGCTTTGGAGTCTGTGTACAACTGGTTACCGTTTACCAATGTAAACCTTTATTTTCAGTATTCAGCATGAAATGGATAGTCCTTGTGCTTCATGCCCCTAAAGAGACAGAAAGTAAAGAGAAGAAAACATTTTTTAAAAAGATGCCCAACACACAGCATCTTCTTATTATAAAAAAGACCATGATCTCACCATTCCATGGGACAGATTCTCCAGTTCCTGTTGAATCCTAAAATAGTCTTCATTTCCTCCTCAGTAAGTTCAAAATCAAACACCTGCAAAGATTTAAATGAATGTCTTCACATGAGCCAAAATTGTAAGTAAGTGAAGCAGATTGAAGGCTCATCCCCGAAAATATCTGAACAATTTCTCTGCTAATTACCTGGAAATTCTCCTGAATACGCTGAGCTGTGATCGACTTGGGGATCACGATCACGTTCCTTTGGATGTGAAAGCGGATCAGGACCTGACAGGGAAGAAGAAAGGGTATGATTTTAGTAAGGGCCATACAAAGAGTATTTATAACAAACACATTTCCCCCTTGTGCGTTTGTGTTAATATCTACTACACTGGATTGAGAACAAACGCAAAAGACAATTCACGTTTTTCTTTAAGGGAAAATATGGACATCCATTTTAATGTGTGTGCACAATAACGATTTTAAACTTCAAACTCCGTTTCATTTAATTTGTTCTAGCCATGTGAGTGCTGTACCTGAGCAGGGGTCTTTTGTACTTCTCGGCAATAGGTTTAATGTTCGGATCATCCAGCAGTGAGGGGTCTTCAGGTGTAGCCCTGCAATGTAAAATACATCATGCAGTATTATTAACAGGACTCATACACATAGCATTATTTTGCTGAAAATCAAATAGTAGACAAAATAATGACTTAATAATAAAATAATACCTTAGAAAAAGGCTAACTCTGAAATAATTTTGCCACAATCAAACACAAACAAAGGTGGGGAGTTTCAACCATCAGGTCAAACCATCAACACCTTTATATATGGCTTTTCAAGGCAAATTCTCTGAATGAAAAATAAACATAATGTAAAAATAAAAATAAAATAAAATACTGACCAAAATTATAAACGCAACACTTTTGTTTTTGCCCCCATTCATCATGAGCTGAACTCAAAGATCTAAGACTTTCTATATGTACACAAAAGGCACACCTGTGCAATACCCATGCTGTTTGAGGAGCATCTTGATATGCTACACCTGTGAGGTGGATGGATTATCTCGGCAAAGGAGAAGTGCTCACTAACACAGATTCTGGCAGATTTCTAAATCTGTAAAAAAAATTGTAAATCTAAAGATTGCACAGTGAAAATTTGAAGTCAATCGGATTAATCCTGTAGGAGAAGTTTGTACGGAACTCGTAGGCCTACATCGCCAAAAATGACCATTAAATCCAAAATGATTGACTTAGGTTTGGGATTAGGGAATTACTCCCAGACTCATTTTTGTGGGTCTGGACATGATGTATCTGTCACAAAAATTCCACACATTTTGGAAAAATGTGGCCTGGGGGCTTATCCTTAGCTAGCGAGCCATTTTCTGATCCTTAGCTAGCGAGCCAATTTGCCACCCCAGGCACAAAATCCTATGACATACATTTTTGTAGGAATTTTGTTTTGTGAGTTTCTGAGCACGTTCAAGCCGCCAAAAATGTGCTTTGTTTGCAGAAAGAAAGAAAAAATAAACCTTTCAGTACTTACTAAATCATGCCACACAGACAAACTTCTCAGACAAAGAGGAACAGTGTGAACAGTCACAAGTTCAAACAAAATAGGGATATGAGACGTAATGGTGTTGACAAATACTGAATCTGTATTCAACCAAATATGACCCACTATGTAGCAGTGTGATGATAATAGTCCTTTCTCATGGTATTTTGACACAACTGTTATTGCCATGCTAACTGACCAGGGTCTGTCAGGGGAGCCCAGGGGACTGTAAGCTGTCACTGAGATGCCCTGAGAATGGCAGTAGTTGATCAGCTTCTCCTGTGTCAGATATGGATGGCACTCCACCTAGTGGCACAAACACAGAACTGTTAGGATACGTTGCATAAATCACAGAGAGATGCATAAACCACATGAAATAAATACCAAGTGGGCTACACATGCCACATTATTCAGGCCCTCAAAAGATACTCTGACCATGTTTTTGAAGCATAGCCTATTAACACATAAAGATTTTGCTGCTTTGAGTAATACAAGGTGTCATTCATAAATAATTTTATTGTTGCTTCAAACTGTCAATTTAATGGAGTTTTGTAAACTGAGGTTCAGGAACAGGACCACGCCTCCCTCACTCATCCTACCACCTGCGCTTCATTCAATATCTCCAATCAACCACCCGTACTCCACTGATTCCATCCACCTGTGCTTCTCAAATCCAGCCACAAGCGCTACGTACATAAGCTGTCTAAACCGTTTCTCTCCCATTTCTCAGTTCTCACATCCCTCCCACCCAAACCCAGCTTGTTCACCTCTTTCAATGGGCAGCACTGCGGCCTTACAGCAGAAGGTTCTGAGTTTAGACCTCGCTCAGCCCAGGCCTCTCTCCGCAAAGAGTTGCACGTTCTCCCTGCTCGAGTGAGCATCCCCTGGGCGCTCCGGCTTCCTCCCACCATGAAAGACATGCACGCTAGAAAATACATAATTCCGCTTAGTGATCATTTTGTCTTCTACCATGGGAACCACAGGGGGGTTCATAAGACCAAGCTGCTTATGAGACGAGCCCCCACCCTGAGTCTCGACCCCTCGGGTTCCTAGCCGCTCCAGCCACCGAACCCTAAGCAACCCGCTCGACCCCTTCATCCCTCTTCCCTCGACCCCTTCATCCCTCTCCCCTCGACCCCTTCTCGTCCCTCTCCCCTTGGCCCCTTCTCATCCCTCTCCCCTCGACCCCTCCTTGCAACATGATCACATATCATCTCTAACTGGCGCGGTCCTGTTAGTGAAGTGTCGTTTTCAAGGACACCATGTCTACATGTAAAATTAATAGTATTAAATAAACTAACATATAATTGTATGCTCTGTGCAAAGGAAGTTTTAGCAAAGTAAAGTTATAAAGTATTCTAGCATGTACATTATAACAGAGGCACAAGGCTAGATTTGTGTGATGGCATTGTGCATAAGCCTATGGAGCCTACTGTACCTATTTAACATTATTGTAAGGGATAAATTCACTCATTTTCAACATATGAGAGTCCCGTGTTCTGTGTTTGGTGCCAAAGGAGGAAGGAACATGGTGTTGCAATTCAATACACAACAATAGCAGATGAAAGACATTGATTGGTGAGGGCTGGTTAAAAAAACAGCAGAAAATATAAGGTCATCTCAGTTAATTGGTGTAGCCTGTGGGGAAACTGCTGTGGCCTAAGAAAGAATTAACCAGACATTTATTTCTCAGACCTGACAGTAGGAGACATGACAGATAATGTCATTATGGACTCCTGTCCTTTAAAAGACAGCAATCTTACAATGTATCTGAGTCGAGGCTACTGAGCAGCAAGAAAACAAACATGCTCTTGTAAAAAAAAGGCTGCATACATACGTTGGTAGTTGGCCCTTACAGTTATCGTGTGAAATGTGTTATCTCTTTGTTCTACACGTGTATTCAGCAGCAAAGTCATTGGAAGGTGACTTAGTGTACCTGGTTGTTGGCAGGCTTGTATTTAAGGCCTGGCTTGTTGAGAATGGCTTCTATCTGGTCCTTGTTGAAGTTGGAGACACCGATAGCTTTGACCAAACCAGCATCCACCAGCTCTTCCATCCCCTGAGAAAATTAACCCCAAAAAACACATTTAATTTTATGTTCAGAGACTATAGCTCATACTAAATCCTCTTTGTGCCTCTTAAAAAAAGCCATAGCTCCAGTTTGTTGCTAAAGCTGCATTCTGACCACGTGAAAATTGTTGGGTATAAACAAGAAACATACAATAAGAACAGGTAAGAGCTTTAAAAATGTCCATAATGCCATAGATCGCACAATGCTCAATACAATTCCTAAGAACTTGGTGAGATTTAGAGGGACGGCTCTTGTTTTATATCTGCTCTGTTACCATGAGAAGCTCCACACGATGCAGTGGTGGACCTCCTTTATTAGATACTCTGTCTCCACTGGGTCACTCATTTACAGCTTGTGTCTGGTATTTATTTTCTTTATGTTCCTGGGCGTGATGATTAAAGGGGTGGTATTATGCTTTTCGGCTTTTACCTCTCCTTTATTGAGCCCTTTAAGCCCAGCCTAAAGGGAGTTCCCATCTCCCGCAGAAAGCTGTGCTCAGAACCACTTGAAAACAGCTCGTTTGTAGTCCAGCCCTTCACTTCCTTGACTTGTGACATTACAATGCAAACGCGTCACAAAGCTTGCCAAGGCTGGCGGGGTCAGGCACGCCCTCAAACCAAGCTAGTCTGAGCGGAGGCCCTTTGTTTCCATTGTAGAAAAGTTGTACCTGTACCTGCTACAAGGAACTTTTTTCGTATCACCTCACCTCTGTCGAGGTTCCAAGCGAGCTGAGGGATACTAAAATGTAACGTGAAAACACGACAGACTGCTGATTAGTCAGATAATATTCACTGCATCATCATTGCACTGGACTAGAGGCAACAGAAAGTTTATTTTACAGTTTTCGTATGGATTTTCATCACTAAATCCACTTCTGAGAAGTTTTGAGGTGAGAAATCAGCTGTGTAGATTTTGAATATTGACAGTTTTACGAGAAGTGATGGCGGAACAAAAGTGTGATGAAGAATTGAGGAGCTCCGCAAGTGGCGGCGGGGGAAGCCTGCGGCGACCCGCGGAAGGAACGTGTGAGGGCGGCCAGCCGCCCGCTCACAGAGCCCTCTGCTCCCGCCGTGTCACACAGACCGCTGCAGCAACAACGGCAGCTGCAAGGTTTTCATACCGCTTATCTGTATTTACATTCTAAGGAATATTTAAATATTTTAACAGTAGACTGTATTTATTTTAAGAGCTGTGTGGATCGCTGGTGGACATTACGTCGCGACAGTTGTGTGTGTGGCTATCTCTGGGTACTATCTGCAATGGAAAACGAAGCAGAGCAGAGTAGAGCAGAGTCTATCGATTTGCGCTATGGAAGCATTTTTGGCAAGGCAGCATAGATCGTTAGAACACCGGCAACAGTTCAACGTTTAGCCCTGAACTTATACCATCTGCTAGGTTACGATTGCAGTCTGAAGGCTTTGATTTGGATCACACTACCTTGTTTCTTACAACCCGCCCTTCTCTGCTTTTGATTGGCTAGTAGTCCTTAACTAGAAACTGCGCATGTGCAACTCCCAACAAAGATATGGTACAAGTAAGATGCATCACTCTGTAGCTCGGAGCGTACAACAGACAGGCTGAAAGGAGGAGCTGCAGCAATGTGCTATGGTGTTTTTTGAAAATTAAACCATGTAAACCTGTTCTGGTGCAACCCATAATTAAGATTTTGAACCTGAAAATGAGCATAATACCACCTCTTTAACGATAGGAGAGTTCGTCTTTGAATCTTACATCTGTTACAAGTGAGTGGTTTGTCTGTTTTAACTCACCTCCCATGTATCAAGGAAGTGGGTATCATCGCTGATGGCCTCTCCTCCGTTGTCCAAAGAACTAAGGTCCCCGCTATCCTGTAACATGACCATGGGATTACTACATTGACAATATGGAGGCTCACTCCTAGATGAAACTTGATCCAAAAATGGGTGTGCAGATATAGTCTAGTAGATGTAGACATCAATACAGTCATTGGAAAATGATGACATGGTTTTTGGATTAAAGGGCAGCAGACCACGTTCCACCCGGCCCAGACAACTGGACCAGGTGCTATGGCGGGTGCAGTGGAGAGGAAAGAGAGCTGGGTTAGGAGCCATGCTGGCCCATACAAAATGGGACTCATGATGATCAAGCAATGGAATTTAAATTCAGAGACTGTTGTACCCTCATCGTTACAGAGAACTGACCCAACTACATCCCGGATCAAGCACTTGGCAGGTGGTCCATGTTTCGAGCTGCCAGTGCAAGACTTCGCTAAGATGAGATGGACACACTGTGTTTTACATTGATGATGCTTGTTGCTCAAATGCAGTCAAGATGGATTCTGTTTCCTAAATGTCAGACTGTTAATTGTGAAGATGAAACTATATTATCATCTTGTTGCAGCTGTTTACATTCACCCCAGATGCAAATTCAAAAAATGCACTGTGGAATGTACTTGGTGTATACGTGTATATATGTACATAATGTACATAAATAACTGTATCTATTGTCTTCACAAATTCCACCTACATCATGAAAGCACATATTTTCACACATTGTTGAAATGGCAATAGTGTGCCTACCTTTAAACCCATTGGCAAGTGCACTAGATAGAGGTCTACATAGTCCAGTTTAAGATCACTGAGAGTCTTCTCACAAGCTTGCCTCACCAATGACTTCTCATGGAAAATGCACCACAGCTATGAAATGAAAGGGGCAAATCAATGAGCTATCACACACGCACAGGATTCCAGCATTAAAACACAGTTTAGATATAGTTCTGATGCCTATTTGTGGAAGAAATAATAATGCCATGCCATAGACTGTGTAAGGGGTCATACACATCTCACCTTGCTAACAATGAAAAGATCCTCTCTTTTGACCACACCATCCTTGATCATGGCATGAACACCTGCTCCCACCTCTGCCTCGTTCTCGTAGACATATGCTCCATCGATGTGCCGGTAACCTGCGGAAATGGCTGCTTTCACCGCCTCTGTGACTTTTCCAGGGGGAGACTAACAGACAGGGATGGTTAGTTATTGTGGTATACATAAATGTAACTACTACTCACTAACACTGGTTACAGAATACTATTGCAGCAACTCTATGTCTCCTATCATCTAGACAGTCTGTTCCATAACACCAAGGAAACTACTTTATATGGTGTCAGTATACAGTACATTTATAGCTCATGTTTTGCTATATTCTGCTACTGTGTAACCCACAAATTGTCAAAAAAAGTTGCTTATGTTTAGTTCTATTTGATTAATTTACACTTTGTTCTGTTGGTGTGTCGATAGCAACACTTTAACTAGCGTTATTATGTCTTTGGAGAATTACACGCAAAGTCCTTATACACGGGTTTCTTGTATACAAACATGCATGCACATTCAGTTTTGGTAGCCAGTCAGAAGACTGTAGTCTACCATTGCAATCAACATAGATTTCACATTGTTTGTAAATTCTTGTTGACTCAATAATAACCCCTTGAGCCTGACTTTTTTACAATAATTTTTTTAAAAAATTAATTGTGTTTTTATTTGCTTTCAAGCTGTTGTTAAATTAAGTGAAGATTGTTAATTTGTCTATAGAACATAGAAAAGATATAAATTCAGGAATGATGTAGGTATGATGCAAATTAGCGACAACAGGCATAAACGAGAAACCAGGGCTTGCAAAAGGTTCCTAGGTACGTATCAAATATGCACCAACAGGCATTGGGGGAATCCATGTGCTATCTTGGCTTACAGTCAGAAAGGAAGAGATGTGATGTGAATTCGCGACAATCGGCGCCAAGGGGATAAACTGTTATTTCAGAGTTGGATCTGTTTGTTTGTGTTTCATTTGCATATCAACATAACGTGTGTGACTGTGTGGCAGCAGACTGTACAATTATTTAACGCCCCTGCGTGTCTGGTTAGCAGCACCAGACTTTATGGTGTTCAAGCTTAGAATGTATATAAAAAGTCTTCAAGTCAACTGTTAGCCAAAAAGCTAAAAGAAAAATGGAGAAAGATGGAGAGAGGTGTTCTTTCCACAGTTGTAAGTATATGTCATTAGGGCTACTGGGCCACAGTCTAAGATGCAAAGGAACAATGTTGTCTGTTGTAAACTTTGTGTGACCAGCAAAAAGCTTTCAACTGCAAAGAATTATACATCTCATTTCATGAAACATCTGCCAAAGCAGCAAAGCAATGTGAAACTTAGACTTCGTTCAGATTGCAGGTCAAACTAACAAAAAACGTTTTTGCTCATATATGACTTAGATCTGATTCTTCAACAGAGTGAACAGTATGGAATCTGATCTTTTCCAGTACGGATTTGAGCCACTTTCATTATGTGGTCCAAATCCAATACAGGTTGAATATTTTGAAATGCGACCTCAGTCTTGATAGGCAGATCGGGAATTCATGCGACCATGACATCACGCAACAGCTGCCAATTCTGCTCTTTCTCCTTGCTATCATCTGATCACAAATTTTCTTTTCTTCCACCTGAAATACCACCGGGTTAGGAGCCATCTTCTGAGTTACTGTATGTACATGCTACTTGTCGGAGTAGAAACAGTAGAGAGAGAGTATGTTGTGTGTGTTGCATATGTGCTGTACCAGAAACAGTACCTAATAAATGTCATGGAAAGGACTGAAAGTTGTGAACATTTGGCTTGGTTTGGGAGAAATCTGGGAGGGTTAGCTTTCGTATAAGCTGACATGAAGTAACCTCTGTGGCTCTTTGTTTACTTCTGTATGACAGCGAGCTACATGTGACGTTGTTCTTCTGCGCATGCTTGTCACTTTCAGGCAGTGGACAGTAGCCTATACACTTAAGTCTATAATGGCCACATTTAAACAATAATGTGAACTGTCAATTTTTAAAAAAAATAGGATCTGGGGGAAAAAATGGCAGCCTATTGACCATAAAGTCTTAGCTTATATTTTGTGAAAGAACTGAATACTTTTCCTAAATGCACGCGCAAAACAGTAACTTTACTTCAAAAGACGGGAGAGATTTGCTTTATTATTATTTTTTTAACTCAGCCAATCGTGTTAAGATATGTTATATGTTACAAGGTGCAAGGTAGAAGGTTGATATATTTGTCACAATACAGCAGGTTGTAGAGTTAAATTGACTTTGTAACTCCTTTTTTCTAGATAGCAGATAAAATACATAAAAAAACAATCATAAAAATATAAACAGAAATAAACTATATTCAGTGGAATAGTGCTGAGGATGAATTTAAGTTTGAAAGTCTGATAGCTTGGGGGAAAAACTGCTCTGCAGTCTGGTGGTGCGGCAGCAGAAACTTCTATATCTTTTCCCAGAAAGCAGCAGGGAGAACAGGCTGTGGCTGGGGTGGGTACTGTCCTTTAGTATCCTTTGGTTCAGCGCCTCACCTCACTGATATCACCGATGCTCGGGAGATGGGTACCAATGATCTTCTGAGCAGTTTTAATTGCCCGCTGCAGAGCACCATGGTTCTGGGCCGAGTACATCCCTGGCCAGTTAGTGTTGTTTCCAGTCAGGATGCTTTCTATTGCTCCTCTGTAAAAGCTGACAAGAACTTGGAACAGGGATTTGGCCTTCTTAAGTTTCTGAGCTTTCTTCCCCAGCATGGAGATGTGAGATGACCATGTCAGGTTCTCTGAGATGCTGATTCCCAGGAACCTGAAACTGTTCACCTGCTCCATCTCAGCTTCAGTTCCACTGATGTAGACAGGAGTGTGTGCCTTTATGTCCTTTTTCCTGAAATCAACAATTATCTCCTTGGTTTTGCTGACGTTGAGTAGTACGTGGTTCTCTGTGCACCACTCTGCAAGATTATCAATTCCCTCCCGATATGAAGTTTCATGTTTGTTTGAAAAATTAGTGTGGCCTGTAACTTATTACAATTTCTGTGTAACTTGTCCAACACTGCTGCTAGATATGCAGCGAAGACAGCAGAGTACTGCTTTCTGCCAACGACATGTCAAACCAAATTTAAGTTAGGCTACATGTAAAATTGCTAAATTATTTGGTTATATTGGCAGGTGTGCTGACGACAGTTAGATAGTTAACGACTTATTAACAGTCTCCAGTCAGCCTTTCTGCTGGCGCGTTCAGTTCATCAACTTAAATGTTACTATGTAGGATGAAACAAAACATACCTTCCATGTCCCCAGACCCACAATGGGAATTTGTGCGCCGGTGTTCAGTTTCACTGTTGTTGCCATTTCATCAAAGGACTAGTGGAGCTTTTCTGCAGTTGTCGTCGTGAACGTCGGAATTGCAAATACAGAGCTGAGTTATATACAGTCTATGGTCCAGCCCCGACTAAATGTTTTATTTCAACAGAAACGGCGGTGCCTTGAACACACCGTTCTGTAGCCAAAGCAAGAGGGCTTACCTTTACTGCCTTTTTTAACACCGCTGTGTTTACAAACTGACACCTCTGACACACCCAGCCAGTAATAGGCCAGTTATCTACTGCAAATATTTAGGGAAGATAAATCAAACAATACCATTTTTATTGTATCTAGGGTTGCCACCTTCAATACAGAAAAATAAGGGACACCTGCCACAGCGGGGGCCACACCCCCCGGGGGCCTGGCAACGACAGGCCCAATAGTGTGCCAGTGGTGGTATATCATAACTTAAAACATGTTTTCAGGAAAATATTAAGTTTGATATTGATGGGCATTATAGTAACCTATTGAAATCAGTTTGAACAGATGCACACACAACTTAACAGACTGGCGGCCATATTACCATAGCTGAATACACAGCTACGACAATAATTTACAAAGGTCAACAACGTGTGACAGTGAGACCACAAAAAATAGGATGTGAACTGTATTTTATTAACTTGTTTTCTTGTCAGAAGTACAGCACTCATGCAGCACTGAGTAGCTGTTTGTCTTTCAAACAACTACAGGCTGTTTGTCTTTCAAACAGCTACAGTAAAACTATGGCCAGACTGCTCAAAGCTGAGAGTGATAAAAAGTTAATGAGCTCCACAGAGCATGTGTTCTTGCTGTCACTGTTGATCATTCTGGAAAATATCCTTTCCACATAACCAGTAGATGCTGAGATGTTTATGACGTGACTGATGGACAGGATGAGAAATTGCTAATGAACTTGAGCAATTGCAATAGGGTGGCATGAACACAGATTTGGCTAAAATATTTGTCATTGTTTGCAGTAAAACCATCCAAACAGTTAAAACCACTCATTAATAACCTATCTACAAACATTTCAAACTTTAATTTATCACCATTTTTATGTTTGGTTGGTAATATATTTATATCTTTATTTTTTATTTAGACTTTTGTTAATTCTATAGTATTGAAGGATGCAATTCTATAGACTGGTTAAGCAACACCACACGGACCACTGGCCGACAAATTGTGCAGTTTGGCGTGATACTCATCAAGTAGGCTATTTGATTTCTCTCACTCTCGTCGTCTTTTGCATCCACTTTCATTTGAGAGGGGACATGGGGGGTTTCTCGAGCTGCCGCTGCAGTTGATCAGCTCGACAGCTCGAAGTAACGATGTCTTTTCTGAACAGCTGCCAATAGTGTTCCTGTCCATCTGTTCACTTGTTGAACAACCTACATGCTAACTTGCCCCTGAAATGAAATGTTAAATATTGAAATAACAATTCTGCAAACAACCTAAGGTGCTACTGTGTGCATGTCATACTTTGCTTAAGTGGCAGTCTAAACCTCGTTAAATATTGATAGAAGAAAATACTATAAACAACCTAAGGTGGTTGGTGTGGTGTAATGCAATCTGTTTGGCAAGAACCTAACACAACAATAGATATGCATGCAACACACTTTCCTATGAGACAGTCTGAACCTTGTTATATATTTAAAGCTCCCCTCCAGCCAGTTTCAACTGACGTTTTTGGTAAACGTTTTTTCACAAACAGTTGGTGTGGTTAATAGTTGGACCTAATGAATTATCATGGAAAATCTATTACTCTGCTGAACTTTGCTAATTTGTCTATAGTTAGAATTAAAATTGTACACTTGATCTTCAAGGCCTACATGTAAAGTTGTCTTACTATAAACTTTACTATAAAGATAATTAGTAAACTGGAGACATTTAAGTATACAGTATATTACGAGAAACAAAACATTCTCCATATTTACATCACCACTTATATCACACTGACGATGATAAATTGATCAGGTTTAACTGTAGATATTGTGTGCTTATTCCCAGGCATGCCACAGCTTACAGGCAGGTTTTCTGCTGGGCCTAAAGCAGGCACATTAGGAAGTCCTTACCTTTATGTTTTGTCCAGAAGAATAGGGTATTTACACATTTTACCAGCAAAACACAAGATTGGAACTTTTTTAAATATGTGTGGATGTACCAAATGTGTATGGTCAAAATAAAAAAATTGTCCCATTTAAAACTAATACATGTTAAATAACATGTATGTATATTGTGTCTTAAGTTGCAGTGTGTTGAGTTCTGAAGACCCCCATATTAATGAGTTGTTAGTTGACAAAAACAAGCAGAGAAGCCACACACCTGTGGTGCCAATACTCATGGAAAAATTAACCAAAAGTTTTCATCATCAGAGTAGCAACAACCTATGATTGTTCAGCTGCTCTTGTCACTTCTTTGCCTCTTGCTTGATCAAAGCCATAAGTGTTCCACCGCGGTGAGGTTAGTTTTAACTACTGCCATCTACTGTGTTTCTCAACTCGTTTATTTTTCTGTACATCGCTAAAGGCATTTAAATCCATATGCTCATTCCCACCCTCACACTCACCATTCCCTGCCATCCTGAGTCGAGCCACAGATCAGTTTATGCATAATCACCTGATACAAATAAACACAAACTTCTCATTACTGTGCTACTCTTGTCCAGCTCTTACAATCCACCTCGTTCTGTGAAAGTATCAAATCTTTTATTTAAGTAAAAATACCACGCTGATATAAGTACAAGTCTTGCATTCAAAATTGGACGAAAGTAAAAGTATAGGGATTACAGTTAATAGTGCTTAAATTTACGCTACTTAAAGTCTTACAGCTGGCTTAATCTGTACTATTTTATTTGTTAATCATGTTTTGTGTGTGAAATCCAAGATCTTCACTTAAGTTTTGTGCTTGTGTGTAAAGCACCTCAAGCACAGACCTTAAGTGCAATACTTAGGTAAACATACTTTGTTACTTTCCACCACAGGTATTAAGGAAGCTGCTGATTGCCGTGGACGCAATTATTTGGTCCAGCCAGTGAAAAGTAACTAAACACATTTATTCATCTACAGCACACTTGAAACGATAAACAAATGTAATGCTCTTTAAGGCTATGACAAGGAAAATGCAATACTGTTTCCACAGCAGAACGAATGAATGCACATGGGTGAGCAACATGTTGGAAATCAAAAGAGGTATTTCAAGTAAGTCACATATAAAATAGTAACAATCAAAAGAAATGTTTTTGTTGATTCTGTCTCTGAACCACTAGAGGGCACCATTATCACACTTACCAAACGTGAGACAGTCTCCTCAAATCACCTGACTGAGTCTCCACAGTAAAATAATCGCATAATATGTCATACAATTAGCTGATATGGCCAGTAATTACAGTGACTGAAATGATTGATCAGCACTTTTCATTTAATGTAAAACTCTCAAAACACATCTGATCTTTGATTTAACTTTGTCCACAGAAGGAAAATGCTCTTGGAACAAGCCTTGGGTGTGTCCTTTTGTCTAGCATGCAGCATGTAATGAAAGAGGTAATGTTCTTATTAATTTGTCTTTATTGTTTTGACTTTTTCCTCATGGCATTATACTTACACTGTGAAGGTGATATGCACCATTGTGAATGCGCACCACAGGCTGGCCTTAAACCCCAAGAGACAGCTGAAAGAGGGAACAAATACAAGGTATCTTTTTTGTCAGAATCAGATAAAACCTCACAGACCTTTAACTGAGCCATTCAACACTCTGAGCAGAAGATAAGAGAGTGGTATAAAAAACATACAAAGGGAAAAAGTTATGGGAGTCAGCAGCCACTGTGTACCTCACAATGGCTCTTGCTAAAGTTTGTGTCTCTTCTGATCTTCTCCCAGCTGGACACCTGCTTTTCAGGCCCAGTCTCCTCTGATCTAACTTCACACACTGTAGGGCCTTTTACCAGCCTGCAAACTGTCAAAGTACCCCAGGAATCAAACATCGTCGCATGCTGTCATGATCAAAGATCCACAGGTAAACCAGATGAAGACACAGCCACATACAATTGTCATCTAAAAGAGGGGGGAAAGTTTTCATTTCAGAGGCTCTTATTTGGCGTCTGCAGGCGGATACCTTTTTGCCGAGTGCATCAATTAGAAAAAGAGAAACGACGTGGCATTTGAAGATACAACATAGGGCCGGAGTAAAAAGTGCCCCTCAAGGTAACTTTTGGACAAAGAAGGTAGACTTAGGAGAGATGTGTTGCTCCAAGAATTTGAAGAGAAAAGTGGGATATATTCATAGACTGCTGGAATGGACAGAGAAAGGACAAATAAATATATAGATCCCAATGATCTACGGTCTCCTTTTTCATTCCATTATGTGAAGCCATAACAAATGCCCAGTGAAACTGGTGGAGTCTATTCTTTCAAAGGTTCTACATCAGATCAGACACTCCACCAGTAAGACCTGACCTATCTTAGGGAGATCAAACACCTTGTTTCATTTCATGGCCTTTGCTCTATTCCCCCTGCCTCTTTTCTCTACACCTCTTGTCTCTCCTATTGGCCTTGGCTTTACTGTCTTTTTCTCTGTTTCTGCCAGAGTGCCCTGGGTCATAATCCCCACCCATAAATCTAATGTTAAGTGTCAGCTCCTGCTGAGTTCACTCACACACTCGCATTCCGCACATTTCTGCCCGTCGAACAACAAGATCACGGAGAGAAATCCCTACGTCATAAGTAACTCATGGTCATTTGTCAAGTGCATTACATGGTCTTGGATACACTGCAGACATAATGGAAACTTTTTCTTTTTTCTTTTAACAATAATCCCACTAAAACCTGGATTAGGTAGACAGTTTAATTTAATGTAGAGCTGAAAGAATTAGTCAGTTAATTAGTTGATTGTCAGAAAATTAAGTTGCAACAATTTTGATAATCGATCAAGTTTACATAATCTTTTCAAGCAACTATGACAAAATGTAAATATTAGTTGGTTTCCTATGACAGTAAATTGAACATTATAGGGATTCTTTTCTAGTTTTGAGATTTGCTGCACATGATTCACTATTATGTAACATTTTATGGACCAAAAAAGGAATTGATGAATTGTGAATTAAATTAATGCTTAGCTGCAGCCCTTACATGAAAATTACAAAATATCCGAAAAGCTATGACCAAGAAGACAAAGTAAAACACACATACAAATTCTTATGGCTTATTACCATATACAGCCTTGTACAACCTCAAATATTAGATAATGCAATATTACTGCTAAAGAGTCGTACTGGCTTAGTGTGTGAGGAAGAGCATCACTGCCACAAGCATGCACAACACCAGCTTGCTCTGACATGAAACGTATCTAATTTCAGACAACAGAGGACCTCAGTATCATTGGTGCTGGTGTGTGAATGGTCACATAGCTTTAAAATCGTGTTAAAGCCTTGATTATGTGGCCAAGAGAAGCTGCTGTCTCTACCAGAATAGTTCATGCAACTTATTGACTTAATGTTACGGAATGTATGTATGAAAGAACCCCTATGCTAACTTAACCCTTCAGCATGTTTGGAGTTTTTGCTAATTTCCTCAATGTTTTTAAGGCTTTGAATCATATTCCAGTTTTACAATACAATATTGTGCTTTTTTAGTTTTTTACATGCTGCAGGCATATTTCAAAATACTTCTTAGTAGGGTAGAGGACAGCTGCATAAAATTAAGCTTTATATTCTTTAAACTCCTCTTGCAGCTGGCTTAAGTTTTTCTTTTGGTTTGTTTGTTGTCTTGAACTGCACGTGACAGACAGAATTTACATAACCACAGAGAATTTCAGATATTGGGTACATTTTGTTTTTCTGATGAGTACATCATTGAAATTAGACATGCAGAAAATGCATGTAGTCTGTCTCATTTCAGCTGTCACAGTGCTCCTAAATGCAAGTATTTATAAAAATCAGAGGATAGATATAATTTAAATTTAAAATTCAGTGACCTTACTGTTGACTTTACGCATGTTTGGAAAAGGTTTATAATGTTGAGAATGTTGGCATTACACAGAATGCGTTCTGGCAGATGCCACTAATATTATGTAGATTTAAGGTCAATTTCTAGCCACCATGGCAATGTTAGTTGGTCGTTGGGTCTACCAATCCAGACTGTGATGGATTGCCATGTTTTACCAGAGGATGAATCGTAATAAATTTTCCCCTAACGCCTTTTCCTATAAATTTTGGTACCAATATTTATGTTCTCCTGAAGGTGAATTTGGTTAACCCTCTCAACATTCATCTGGCACTTTTCGCTAATTTTCAAATGTAATGATGTTGAACATCTGCTATACATCAGATTTTTTGCATTGTTGTGTGAGTGTTTTAGAATGCTAACATTTAGCTCAAAACACTGCTGTGCCAAAAGTGTAGCCTTGGACAGTATAGCATTATTTCACTTTTAGGCATATTAGGATCTATTAACACTAATATGGGCTAAATAGCAACTCTTGTAACTATTTTCCATGAGAGTTCTTTAAGACATAAAGAGCTTAGGATTCACAATGCAACAACAGGTGATTTCATAATAATCAACATTATGTGGGAAGTTATCTTTTAGCTATCTAGATATTTCTTATCTGGTATGGATCCCAAACACACATACCATTTTGTATTTTCGCATGCACTTGTGGACACACGTACACACAGTCTTGGCCTTGTCTGTGAGCATAGGTGTCTCCTTTCTGGCCTCTCAGACATTGGTTTGGTTTTTGGCTTGATTAACCACTTAGTTCAGTCTCTCAGACACAAGATTGCAGGGAAAAAGCAAGTAATGAAGTGCTTTTGAATTTGCATTCCTGAGAGCTTTCACAGACGCCTTGATTTCAGTCTGCCTTTGCTGTTTGTTCTTCGTCAAGAGATGTCTGCTATTTTAACGGTAACACATAACAAGTGTCCATCCAACCTCCTCCTTATTGCTCCCTCATCAACCTAACTGCCATGAATAAACACAATCAACATGCATCTGAAGGGGAATTCGGAGGCCTTCTCTCTCAAATCGTCCCTGATGGGCTGTTCATCGTTGTCATTATGCAGATTACAGTGTGACCGTGAATGCAATATCGAAGCCCTTTTCCTCTGCAATGAAATGTCACTGTTCCATAAAGCTGACCAATAACACTTCTGTGTTTTGTTCTTACAAGTGAAGCAGCGCAGATCAGTTATGGACAAATCGTCTCAAGAATATGGAATTAACAGCATTCAGTCGACACTTGAAAGTCAAGCCTTTATTTTTAGTATCGACCTTCACAACAATATCAGAGCATCTTTTGCAGTTTAGTTACAATACACCTATACACACATTGTATTTTGGTAACTTATTTTAGGTTAAATGTGTTTATTTATTTGCAAGTGTGATTATGTAGCATGATGACTTACCAGAATCTGTGATTATTTGAGGGACAGCTGACGCAAAAGCTTCCCTTTGCACCCCGCTCCAGGGAGCTAGAAAAGAGGAAACAAGACTTGGTTTAAATATGGAGCCCTTTCACTAGCACATGCTTTCAGGAATGATTAAACATCAATAGGAGGCAGATCAACAAGAAAATTAAGATAATAGATAATTTGAAGCTGGACCTTGAAGCAGATAAGCTGCCAATATCGACAAGACCTGTCTTCCAAAGCCACCAAACAACAGGTAATTGAGTATTTTGAGATTCAATTCTTTTCCAAATACCCTAACGTGCAAAAAATATTATCCTGCAATACGAGGTGTGTTGCAATGTGACATAATGTGTAGTTTATAAACAAAGCCTTGGTGATGGGAAAAGAAGTCCTTCACCTTTGCATCTCCACAAGCAACATCCGGTTAAACAGGAAGTTCGTTAGTGGCAGGCTGGACCATTAGTGAATATAAAGAACACATCTTTGGTGTTAAATACAAATATTTCTTGTTCATAGCTATTAAGGTGTAATACCACATTTAAGAATATACAATTTGTGCAGATAAGGACAAGCAAACTATTAAGTGCAGCATTTTATAAAGATATAATTCATTGTACATTAGGACTAACTGCTAGTGTGAGAGAAGTCAGAGAGAACTTATCTTTATATCTTGCAAATTAAGTTTCTATTTAAACCCAGACAAATGTTTCTATAAGATTTTGCAGTAATATTTACCATCATAACCTGTCTCTGTTTGTGTATAAGTAACAAAATGAATATCTGTCATCAGTTGTGTTCTGTTTGACATGTTTTTGCATGAAAAAAAAATCCAAACAGTTGCTAAAATCTTCGCTGAAAGCTGTCACACAATTGTAGTGAAGTAAAAAGTACAATATTTCCCTCTGAAATGTAGTAATAGTAAGATTACAAAGTGGCATTGTGTAAGTACATTGCTTGAGTAAATGTACTGTTACATTCCAGCATACAATAATTAAAAACATTGATTTCAGAATCAATGTTTTTAATTATTGTATAATTATTCATAATTATTCTTTTCCAACATATTTTTTTCAAATAGTTTTCACAATCAATGCCATATAATTACACTAAACATCTGTATGCATTGTTATCAAGCGTGTTTTCAAACAGAACCCTAAAACACTCAATAGAGTACAATAGAATTGAATTTGCTCCTCTCATAATACTAATATTACCTCATGAAATTGCCTTTGTAAAAGATTATAATGCTGCATTAAGTCTGGTAGCATCCTTTGTTTAACTGTGTCACTTTGACAATATCTTCCTCATGTGGGCATGTTGTGTCGTTTGTTTGGGTGCTGCTTTGAAAGATCAGAATGACACAGCGGGAAAATCTTTAAAGTTCCTCATGGAGGTACTTCCTCATTTTTAGTCAGCTGATATTATTAAGAATATATTAAGAAAAACCCTGTGAACTTCTCTAATCTTGCATCACGGGAATGTTGTTTTCAGAGTTGTTTGTGTGTGCCAATTTGGGGCTGGGGAGGGGGAAAACCGTGTGGGCAGAATGAACTATATGGCAAAGAGGGTGGACATGTTTAAAGACCTCGTGGAAAGATGAGTCACAACAAAGATGACTAAGTAATAATTTTTCTTAAAGAATGTTGAACAAAGTTTCTGTCATAAATAATCATAGAAAGCAAAAGTATTACATAAGTGAAGTTAAAGGATTTTAAAATAATTAAAACTTCAATCACAGATTTCAGTGCTTTGTAGGTTTATGCTTTTTTGTATCAAAGACAGGCAAAATACGTTGTGTCAGTGGTGTGTAGCTGTTTAGTGTGCAATAGCAGAGATGTGTGCAGTGCCACATAGCTGGGGTACGTTCAGAGGATGGAGCGCACACTTGGAGCAGTGTGCAGCATTGTGGAAGTGTGCAGTGTTATTTTGACATTAAGATTTATGCACAAGGTACACAGGGTTTTGCAATTGACATGGTCATACTTGTGTGAGTCATGGCTTGTCAGTAATGCCATTAGCAGTTTATGACACACACGCCATCTCAAATGTTTTAGGACTTTTTTTAATCACAGTTTGCGGGGGCACAAGTTGCAGTTTCAAGAGGGAAATACAAGTATGAAGAATGTCTTTTTTTAAGAAGTTGAATGGGTGCATACAGCACCATCTTGTGGTTTATGTGGACGTGACAACTTAGATTTGATTTACATTTCAAAAAACTGTTCATCACTGCATTTTCTTTCCCTGAAAATGAACTATTTGGGCTTTTGATAATATTAACAATACTACTACTACTACTAATAATAATAATAATAATAATAGCTATTAAAAACATTATTAGTAACATCAGTATTTTAAGGTTTAGTGCCTATTTGTACAGTGCAATGGAGAGTTGTCCGTAAGAAGCGGCGGGCTGGAGGGAGTAATGTGCTGGAAGAATGTAAACATTGTCTGCTCTGGGGGCTGACTTCAAAGTGAGACTGTGGTAACCTCCTCTCAGCGGTAGCACACCCTTGACCGATGAAAAGTGAAAGTGAATGTTCATCCACGGTCTGCAGCCCCTTCCTGAGACCACTCTTTGAAGTCACAAAATAGATCTGATTGACTTGTGAAGTAGACCCATATATTGAATATAATCCAGTTGTATTTAACAATGCACATGTTGCTTGTGTTTCTCCCACTGTCTAAGCATAATGCCATTGTTTATAAGCATATTAAACCTCCCCTGTGCTCTGCCTTACAACATATAATTAAATTTAGTTAAAAACTGCTTTCCCACAGTTCAATAGAACAAAAAGACTACAATACATCACCCTTGGCCATGCTAGCAAGTTTAGCAGTCAGCACATTTATTTGACAGGTGTGAGTTCAAGGTGTTTCATGTGAATTTATAACTTCAGTATATGATCATGCAGATTTTTACCTTCACGTGGGGACACTCAAATTTAAAATGTATTAGAGCATGCAAAGATGTTAATTGCTTAAGGAAAATGACTGAATTAAAACCAAATATTTTATTATTAACACATATCTGTTGTAAAAAAGCTGTCATATATGCCATATAAAAGCAATAAGTTACTCTGTGGAATGCAATTTCATACTTGGTTGCACCAGTAGACCGTGTGGATATTCAATAGATAGCAAGCAGCAGACTATAAAATGCTAAGAATTATGATTGAAGTTTGTCTTTTCAGTATTTACATTAGATATCAATAACAAAGTTTCAGCAACTGAACTCAAATAGGTGTATATATGTTATTTGTTTACGTTAAAAAATGATATTGGCTTTTAAAGGCTACAAAAATACATATTATTCTTACCCTACATGCTGTCACCCAACAGCAGCATGAGGACTTTACGAGCTTTGGGACAACTTTACAGTTTTAATTACTTTTTGTAACACATTGATACACCTCAAAAAGTTTTTAAAAACAGACAGAAAACATTCATAAACAGTGTATGACACAAGTTTTGCTCCATTGCTCTTAGTGTATCTTATAAGTATAATTAAAGTATATCCACATGATGGTTTTGACTGTGAGTCAGACTATCTTGTGTTTAACCAATTTGTCTATCCTTTGGCTTCTTTACATTGATGATGAAACAAACTACAGTGACATATTGAAATATAAAATACATTTTTCATGGCTTCTTAATTTCTTTAACAAGATCAAAAACCTACTACTCTAAGTGATTGGAATCAGAGCAAATAGCTGAGGAACAGCTAAACCACACAGGTTTAAAACACAACCCCAAATGGTGATCTCAGCTCTTCACACAAACTGGATACACTCTGTAACAATGACATTGTGTGAGCAGTGTATGTTAAGAAGACTTTGCTGGTGTGATCATTGATAGAGGCTGGATCTCCTGTGTGCCTGAGCTCTTCATCATTATCTTGGCTCGCTGACTCATGTCTTGAGCACAGGGAACAAAACTCTCGCAGCGACCTTGTTCCCAACGCAATGGGGCGCCAGGAGGGACAATAAGAGAGAATTAGCGGTGAAAAAAAGCAAATAAATAGCTGCTTCAATACATGACAGCCCAGCAACAAAGCCCACTGTGGATGAGAGGGAGAGCGAGAGAGATAGCGGGAAAGGAGGGGAGAGAGAATGGCCTTGATGAAAATAAATAGTGGCGCTCAAAGGGAGGCAAGGGTTGAGCGGATTGGAGGTGATGATGAGTGGAGAGCTGTACAAAGTAGTACATCTATGGGAGAGGTTTTAATGAGGCAGACATCAGTATGTGTGTATGTGTGTTCTCATCTGTGACACAGACACTCAGAAAATCCGTAGCAATGATACTCCAAACTTCCTGTTTCCATGTAGGTGGGTGAGGATTTGTGTAAGTGTGCAACATGGACATACAGAGAGACAGCAGGGGCGTACATTTTAAGGAACTTCCTTTGATTGTTATTGGACAATCGGTTAATAGTCGGTTAATCATTGAAAAAAGCAAACTCATAGTGGAAGTTTTTTCCATTTAAACAAGTTAAAGTAATTGCATGAGCATGCTGCAAAAATCCAACTGAATTAGTATTTGAGCAGTAAAATAGTCATACTTAATTTAAAATATTATACCAAAATCTATTTAAAATTGTAAACGTTTCTGTTTACTATAGCTAGACAACTTAACTTATTTTTTTTTTATAAAAAAACAAATACAGTACAACTTTTAGGCTCCATCAGAGGACATTAAAAGGACACTTAAAACAACATCTAACCCTTTTTCTTGGATCAACAAAAAGGAAGCTGTCTTCAATAGTAAACATAACAAAGGTTACAACAATCTCTCAACAACAAACGTAAGTCTCAAAATAATAAGATAACAAGCATACCTACATAATTAAGGTGAACCGAGTGCTGTTTGTTTACTGTGGCTAGTCCAGCTACAGAAAAACATGCTCAAGTGGGACAGAGGTCCCAACGATGCACAAATAGCGTCTTAGAAGTCAACAAGTTTGGCTGAAGCTGGTAGTTTGGTTTTAGCATGAGCCTCTAGATAGCCAGCATAACTGGAAAGCCACCAACAAGACAACAACTTGGTCGGATTTTAATTTATGTTGCAGGAGTCATCAACATGTATTAAGTGGTCTTTCAGTGAAGGAACTTAGCTAGCTCTCAGTACCACCACAGTGAATTTTCAATTTATGGAGAGCAGTGGACGAGAGGTGCTCATTCCTTCAGGCTCTTATTGTACAGGCAGTAAGCACACACACAGTCTCATTAAACAGAAACACCTAGTGATGCAACCCTGTGCTACACCAAAATCACAAAACATCTTCTGACAGTTTACAAGTTCCTTGCCACTGTTATTAATTGATTCAATTCAAATATGCATTAACCAATAATGTATATTTGAATTGAATAAATTAAATTAATAGCAGTGATTAATTGATGACATACAGTATAGATAGACAGATAGATAAAAAGAGACTCAAACTGTACTTACACACTTTATACTGATTTTTAATATAATATATTATCCCTCTAAATAGAGTTTTGTCACTGATGACAGGGCAGATCACAGAGCCTGTGAGACTGTTGTCTTCCAGCGGCCCCAAGACTTTGTGTATCTGTAAATCTTCAGACCACCAGAAGGCCTTTAGTTCTACTGTCAGTTCTCTGTTGGGTTAAAATTAAGTCAAACTAATTGAAATGAATAACAATACAAATAACGTCTTGAACAACCAGGGAATAGTAATGTGGTGGTATCTTGTGTTCAGGATATTACATATTATATTACATATTACATTCACACTGTTTATAGTGTTGCGTGTCCATTCAACAGACAATCAATAATGAACCACAGTGGAGGACACCCAAAACTCTCAGGGCCAGCTTCCCGCTCAGGATTTACTCTTAAGCAAGGATTGGCCTTGATAGTTAATTATGTCGTAAAAAGTGGTTTCTAAAATTTGACCTCATGCCTTTGACTAGGTTAAATGAGATTAACTCCAACAACCTAAGTCAGTTCTTAGTAGTGCGAGTGTGAGAATGCAGCCATTGCCTGAAGGTGTTTCTAAAAGGAACACACCACAGAAAGCTCATAGTTTGTTGGAAATGGAGAGGTAAAGACAGACAAAACAATATAAAACAATAGAAGCAATAAAAAGAACAAACACAATACCAAGAAACAATGCAAATATCAAGTATTGTAATGGACATCTGGTCCCCTGACTGATGCCATGATAATCTTAAAGGCTGTTATCCACCGATACAAAATGTGTTCTATAAAGACAATAGTAGAGTATAACTGTCTTTCTAATGGATTCCTTTTTCATTCTGTATTTGCAATGGTGATATCATGGAGAAAGAATACTTTAATGCAAGGTAATTAGTATTTTATTATAATTCATTGGCATAGGCTTTATTTACATTTATCACATGAATCTCGAACCAATAAATTACGAAATAATGTAGATTGACTACATGGATTTAAAAACTTGTGAGCTACAATTTCATATTCTGCAAAAACCTTTTTACTTGAGATTCAGCTTTTTATTGGCTGAGTGACAATTGGAAGGCAGCTGCCTTGTTCAGTGCTGCCAACAGTGGATTAACATTCCTCATTTATAACGCTTTCACACACAAACTGTGTGTATGACGTGAGATAATGATCACAGGTTCAATTTAAGATTTGCATTTAACCGTTTAACAGTCACACCAGAATGTTGCTTTTGGGTAAATATGCTTGTGGTTGTCACCATTAACTTCAGTAAACCATGGGAAACTGCAATGTTTATATGCCATAGATGATGAATGATGACGAGTAAGTGGTTAAATCCAAAAACCTGTGTCAAGATGCTCTATGTCTCTGGAAAATTAGAAAACGTAATTTGAATTTGGGAAGCTAGCATTAGAATTACAGTTAAACAAATTATTTAGCAATAATCACATTCTATGTTCAGCCACTGCAATCAGACAAATAAACAAATTGTAAATTTAATAAAATAATTTAATAAATTAATTTCAAAATGAGTGGTTCAGTACGGGCTGGCAAATTCAAATGTATGAAATTCAAACATAATCCCTGCAGATACATATTGACCCTGAGCCATTTGATCTACTGTAAATACACACTTTATGGATTAGCAATGGAGCAGCAGTAACTGGGTGACAAAAGTCTAGTTGAGTGGCCATACCCATAAAATACTCTTAGTGTGTTAAGCCAGGTTATTGTCATTTAAGAGAGATGTCTTGCTCACAGGCTAACAGAGAAGCTCACAAATCACAGACAAAGACTCAGGCTAAAACCCACACAAACAAACCAGTTGTTCCAAATGACCATTCTTGTAGGAATGCAGCTAGGTGGACAAAAACCTGTTTTCTCATGCCCGATCCACGTCATCTACACATTTTTACACGGTGCCTAGAACTGCCTGGCAAATTCCGTGGCAGATATATTCTGCAATGTTGGCGACAGAATAAAGGCAGTTGTTAGTACCATGCTTGGACAGCCAGGCAGCCATATGCCTTGCCAATTAGCCTCCCACATAAGGAGAGAGAAGGAGAAAAGAAAGGCAGAAATTAGACTCAGAGAACATAATCACACACACTCTTCTACTTTCTTCACCTACCTTTTCTTTGTGTTCAGTCAGTTCTGCATCGTAGCAAATGTACAAGTCTCCTATTTTGCACGTCTTCTCCATTAGTACTTTAGTGGCAGTGACATCTAATTTGCACTCAGATATTGTAATTTAGATATGAAGCACTAACTTACTCTCATACTTGTGCCCTTGGCTCCCCCTGGGACCATCAGCTATTGACAACTTCTCCCCATCTTACCCACTTCTGGGCAAGTTCTCTAGTGCATTCCAGCTGTGGCCCATCACCTTTATTTCAGCCTTCAACGACAAAATTAGGTGGTATATTTTAATTTGTATGGCATCAGTGATGCTCAATGCTAGACCTTTTCAGGCATCTTTTGTAGGATAAAACTTTAAGAAAGTCTGAATATCTGGAGTAAATTAAAAGCATCAAGCAAATCACTGTGCGTGATGCTCTTTTGCCCATTCAGTGACAAAAGTGAAGGAAGAAGAATATTCATGACACAAAACACTTCTGATTTGATTAATATATTCTGTTTTGCAAAAAAATGGAAATACCTTTTTTTGCCATATTTATTGATATTAACAATTAATATAAAAGGATAGGAAAATAGGTTTTTGATTATGTACATGCATCAACTGATTCTGGTTAAGCCATAGCCTCCTTGATGCTTTGATCTGGGGCATGCTGCTTGTTGTTACTGCAGTCGTCCCAATAATCAAGCATGTCCATCCATTGACTGATATGTTCTAAAGTCGTTGAACATTGGCAAAATGTTTCTTTAATGTTTTTATATGAAACTGTCAAACTTTCAAGATTAGCAACCCAGTCAAACTATGGCAACCTTTGCAATCAGCTCTAGTCTGTCTAAAGAAACTGGTGGAATGCAATTATTACTAATGAACATAATCGCATGCAAGTACACACACAATCACATCCACCTGTGCATCTCCCTTCTGCCCTCTCCTTAACAAGATATTCACTGATTAATCATGATTTAATAAGGATAATATGGAAATTTCATTACATAACTGACTAACTGTTATTTCCTTTTTTTTTGGTTTGTTAGAAATGTTTCAGTCGTGTTCCAGCCCAGACAACCAGTGGGTGATTAGTGAGAGAGATGAAGGACAGGGTTTATGTGATTCTGGACCACATCCACACAGCTGGCCTCAGTTCTACCCACCTCGGCCCAGTGGCACTGTTCATCATTCCTTCTCTCAGTTGCCCTATGGTGGAGCCTACACCAGAGCACAAATCCCTGTTTGGTGCCAACCCCAAAACACATGGAAGGTAGGCAGCCACAACAGAATGTTGTGTCAACACTGTATAAATCACAATCAAAGCATTATTTGTGTCCCAGTATGTATCAGCAAGACTAAGACATGGTAGCAGCTTGGTGAAGGTGCACTAACATGCTGAGGTTAAGCATGCAATAATTTGTATGTGTGTATGTTGAGGGAGACATGAAAACATGACAATTCATCCAATAGTTGTTGAGATTTATAAGTGTGGACCCAAGCGCTACACGCACCGGCTGACATTGCCACCCATAGAGCCATGTTTCTACATACAAAACACATTTGCATCTATGTGCACATATTTTATATTTATAGTAATAAAAAAATATAAAAATAAGACTTGAGAAAGTACGGTAGAGTAAGCTGGTTGCACTGTCATAAAGAATAGTATCCCTAACCTGCTATTCTCTATACATCAACTGGTCTCCTACTATGTGTCTTTTGTGGCTTTGTTTTTATCTTCATTCATCATTCTCTCAATCTCTTTATATTATATTACACATATAGTGTCCAGAAAAAGAACTGTGACCACAATGTAAACAACTACCACAACAACTACCACTGTAGCAGGGCTGTTACAGTGAAGATTACTCTGTAGAAATGTTCATTTGAAGGCTACCCCTTTACAAACATAGAGCATCTTGACACAGTATTTTATTGATATTAGCCTACTCAATTGGGCTTTCAGTGGCAATACATTTGTGTGCTTACAGTATGTGTGTAACCATCTGCCATCTCCTGATACATACTAGCCTGACTGTGACTATATTGCTGTTGTTCACACACGTCAGGAACCATTAGAATGAACTCTTGTGTTTTAGGGATCATTTCTTTGGAATTATGTCTCTGGGGATTGTAGCACCATTGTCCAGGCAACTAAAAATCTCACACAATGTGCTGACAGATCACTGAGCCATAACTGACTACTGCAATTATTGTATGCCTCTCGATGTATGCATACTGTGTGTATTCATGCGCTCTTGCCTATATGCGTTTTTTTTAGATTGCAGAAAGATTGTAGAACTCATTTGGGATTTTAAAAACAATCTGATCTATTTTCTTGCATTGCTTTGATGCAAAAGGGAGACTGAATTTTGGATGTTTGGGATACTTTGGGGCTATTGTGAAAGGAGCCAAATGACTCCCACATCGGCTGCAGTTGTCTCTTAGGCTTTATGGGAGGGAATTTCAAGAAGGGAGATATGAATCAGACTATTAGAGGAGGAGGAACAGTAATCATCCCTGCATTAGATGGATGACTGATAGACTTCAAAGCATTGTTGCAGTATGTTTCTCTCTTCTGTTGTAGGACTTTCATGTGCTAAAGTTGCTCTGGTGTGTGATGTGTGTGTGTTTGCGTGCATTCACAAATACGTATGAGCATTTGTGAGTCGATTACAGCCTCAAGGTACAAACTGCAACCTACAATACCTGAGGATGAGAGGTTAGAGAGATGCAGGTGAAGGTATAGAGAGGATAGATTCCTTCCCAAAATAACAAGAACAGAATTAATACCATAATGCTATTTAGAAAAATAAATAGTAATACCAGGTATTTCCAAGACTAAAAATACAGAACATTAAACTACGCCCACAATTTCCTGAAAATGTATATTCAGTTAATATTTGATCAAACAGATGGGTTACTTTTTTACAAATAGTCCAGAATGCAAAAAAACTGTATGGAGGACTTGGACTTGTAATTACATTTTCAGAATGTTTAACCACACGCCTGTCTTGGCCTGTCAGCACGGGCTAATTAACATGGCACATGAAATTCTAGTGAGAAACAGCAGCTAGTAACAATGACAATGCTAACTGAGAATATACACAGTTAGCTCTACAGGTAATGGGAGATTAACTACAAGTGTGCTGAAGCATCAATCAGCAGCATAGATAAAGAGCCTCGGCCCACCACGGCTGCTCCCGGTTCAATTACCCTCTCCAGCTCCCCCTTGCGGCCTCACGTGTCACTACCCCTTCCTTCATATAAACGCTCTGTTCAGCTATTTTCATACCACTTCTCAGCGCCAAACTGCATCCCCTCAATGTGGTCAAAACGCACTTCCACACCATGTCATCACAAAAATTCACAGGTAAATCTCTTCAACCTTCGTTCTCTCCCCCAGTCCTCCCAACCAATTTCTAAACAACATCAGTTGAAAATGGCCCTGCTCAATGCTCGATCACTAAGCAATAAAACTCTCATCCTGAATGAATTCATCACCGACAATAAACTCGACTTCTTCTGCATCACAGAAACCTGGCACAAACCCCTGGACTATTTCTCACTAAACCAGATCACACCTACAGGATTCACCTATGCAGACAAGCCTCGCACGGAGAGACGGGGAGGTGGTGTGGCCACCATCTACAGACAGGATATCAAGATAACTACCATCTCCACCCCTGCTGTTTTGTCTTTTGAACATCTGACCTTCAAACTCTCTGGCCCCACTCCCCTTGTCACATCCATCATCTATCGCCCCCCCAAGCCAAACCCTACTTTTTTCTCCGACTTCTCTCATTTCCTGACCCAGCTCTCTGCCCTATCACCCACTGTCCTCCTCCTTGGAGACTTCACTTTCCATATCGACAACACCAACTGCAAATCCGCCACTGAATTTATGGAACTGCTACACTGCTTCAAATACACACAGCACATCAACTTCCCCACCAATTCCCATGGTCACATCCTCGATCTGGTCTGCTCTACTGGTCTCTCATTAAATCACATTTCAAGCATGAACCTCCACATCTCGGACCATCTTGCGATCATAATGGACATCACTATCCCCATTCCCTCCCCAAAAGTGCAGCGTACAATCTCCATCCGAAACCTCAAACTCATCAATCCCTCGGCTCTCTCAGCTTCACTCACCAGTGCAATATCTACCTCACCACCCCACACTGTCTGATGATCCCACTGACCTCGTGGACTACTACAACCTCACTCTCTCCTCCTGTCTTGACCTTCTGGCTCCCATTATCACCAAAACTGTCTCCTTCACACACTCAGCTCCCTGGTACACTCCTGAACTTCACAAAATGAAATCCCGTAAGCGTCAACTGGAGAGACTTTACAATAAAACCGGCCTAACAGTTCACCTTCACGCATACACAGATTACCTTCACCAATACAAAATTGCTCTCAACACTGCCCGGTCCATCTTTCACTCACACCTCATACATTCCAGCTCCAGCAACCCTAAGCTTCTATTCTCTACAATAAATAAACTCCTCAACCCCCCCGACAACATCTCTACAACCTTCACAGTGGACAAATGCAACTCCTTCCAGTCTTTCTTTCAGTCCAAAATTGATACCATCTACAGCAGCTTCACTACCTCCCCTGTCCCCTCCACCCCCCACCTCCCACCACCCCTCCACACGCTCAGTCAATGTCTTGTTTCTTACCTCTGTCCCCCTCAGAACTGTCACAATTCACCACAAAAATGAATACCTGCTGCTTAGACCCCATTCCATCATCCTTAATCAAGACCTGCCTCCAACCCATCACCCCACTCATCATCAAAATCATTAATTCCTCCCTCACATCTGGATCAGTACCCCCAGCACTCAAAGTTGCAGCTGTCACCCCCATCGTCAAGAAACCAGGTCTCAACCCCGACATCATGTCCAATTTCCGGCCCATCTCCAATCTCCCCCTCCTCTCTAAAATCCTGGAACGTGTTGTTGCTGCTCAGATCCAAACCCATCTCTCTACTCACAACCTCTTCGAACCATTTCAATCAGGATTCCGCTCACTACACAGCACGGAAACAGCTCTCCTCAAAATAACGAACGATCTACTCCTCTCCGCCGACTCCGGTCACCTCACCATCCTAATCATGCTCGACCTTACTGCAGCCTTCGACACCATCAACCACTCCACTCTTCTCTCCCGACTGGAAACCTACTGCAATATTACTGGCACTGCACTCTCCTGGCTCCGCTCTTACCTCACCAATAGACAACAGTTCATCAACATCAATAACTGCACCTCCTCTACTGCTGCTCTGTCACAAGGCGTCCCCCAAGGTTCTGTGCTTGGTCCTCTCCTGTTCATCATTTACATTCTCCCACTTGGTAATATCATACGCAGACATGGCTATGCTATGCTGATGATGTTCAGATCTACATCTCCACCAAATCCATCACCACAATTAACTCTGAAACTCTGACCACCTGCCTCATTGACTTACAAACCTGGATGCAAACCAACTTCCTACAACTCAACTACAATAAATCTGACATGATCATCATAGGCCCCAAATCACTCACTAAAAACACAAACAACTTTAGCCTCTCCATCAACAACTCCACCCTGTCTCCATCCCCACACATCCGCAACCTCGGAGTCATCTTTGACAACAATCTCACCTTCGAACACCACATTAACCATGTCACCAGGACTGCCTTCTTCCACCTTAAAAACATTGCCCGTCTCCGCCCGTCACTCACTTTCTCTGCTGCCAAAGCCCTAAACAAACTTCAATATATTCAAAACTCTGCTGCCCACCTCCTCACCCACACACACACCCGTGACCACATCACCCCTGTCCTCCAGAATCTTCACTGGCTCCCTGTTCCTCAACGCATCCAGTATAAAATCCTCCTCCTCACACATAAAGCCCTTCATAATAAGGCCCCTTCCTACCTCACAGACCTGCTCCACCACCACAATCCCACCCGCAACCTTCGCTCCTCTGACACCAAACTCCTCTCACCTCTAATCCGGACCAATTACCGTACCTGGGGTGACAGAGCTTTCACCGTGGCAGCCCCCTCCCTCTGGAACTCCTTACCCATACACATCCGAGATTGCAGCAACATGGACTCTTTCAAAACTCTCATCAAAACCCACCTTTTTAGACTTGCTTTTAATCTCAAATAATGCTACATTACAATTGCAATTGTTTATTTATTTGGATGCCCCTTTGCTCTTATGTTCCCATATTACATGTTCTATTTACTGCTCATATATTTTTGCTTTGTATGTTTTTAACCTCTTTTAAATGTACTTACTTCTTTTTTACTGTAAAGTGTCTTTGAGTGTCTTGAAAAGCGCTATAGAAATAAAATGTATTATTATTATTATTATTATTAAAAACTTTGGTAATATTAAAAGACAGCCATAAACACACATCACCTTCCACTACTTTGTGCCATATTAAATCCTAGGCTCTGGAGCTAATAGCTAATTTAGCACTCTGAGCTAACCGGGAGGTTTACCATTAGGGTTATGTTGAGCTCCTCATAAATTCTCAGTCATTTTGGTTTGTTTTCTACTGTCCTAATGCCTACTTATCTCACTGAAGCATGAAGCCGTTGGAAACCTGTTTATAAGGTCATTAAAATCCCAGGATTTCAATATATGGAAGTCAGTTTTTCAGGAGGTTCGCAGAAAATTTGTAGTTCCACATTAAGTAGATTCTTCACGAAACAAATTGCTTGGTGTGGTTTTAGGCCAGCACGATGTTCTGAAACTGCTATCACGTACAACATTTAACACACAACCCAAGGTTTATTTGTCTAATATCTGTGTCAGAGCCTGTGAGTCACAGTGGAAGCAGACACATAACTTTAGTGGTGGATGAAGCCATGCAAAAATTTCCACAAATTCAGCTGGCCAGCTTGCACACACTGTGGCAATCAAAGACAAATGTTGTAGTTTGTTTTAAACTGTCATTTTGTCATGTGCAAACTCACTCAATTCAACCGTACAACAAAACATTAGAAACATTAACTGCAAAGACCCATCGTTTTGCACAGTGAAATGTTTGATTGTAGATTTGAACGTGTGATCAAATGACTGATCTACACTGGAAAACACTTTTTATCCACAAGATCACTTACAGCTCAGTTACAACTAGTAAAATATTTAGCAATTTGCCACAAAAAGGAAATTACACCTAAGCCCTATGGTCATGATTGGATTATGCCTCCCTGCTGTACCAATGGCAGTCACAGAGACACTGGTGAGTTAGGAAGAAAAATTTTCAAAAAGCACTGAGAAAGGGGAGCTACAGCTGTTGCTAATGCAAAGATGGGACATGAAAGAAAGAAACTGAGATACTAAGGGGAACAGAGTTAAGAAAAAAGGAAAAGGAGAAAAAATGCAAACATTTTAGCAGGAAAGGCAAGCCTTAGCCAGGACTGGTGTTAAGGAGGAGAAGAAATCAGAGGAATGTATGAGACAGGGAGAGAGCACAGAAAAAGAGAAGGGTGTCAGGGCAGCATGGGACACTAGCAGGCCAAAACATGGGAGAGCAGCGGTGATTGGTTTGGACCACCCATCTGGACTGGCTGAGTGCCTGGGCTGGCTGGACTGCGGTTTGTCCACTGGACTGGATGCACGGATGAATGAATGGAGGGATAGAGACAGAGAAAAGTCTAGTGTAATGATTCAGATGGATGGAACAATGTGCAGGAAACATTAAATATGTCAGTGGAAAGCACAGAATGCTATCACCAGCAACTGCACACAATTAAGGTATATACATCGTACATATACGATTCCATATATGGTATTAGTTTGATCTGGATATATCAACCACATTTCAACTCAGTGACCCTGAAATGCAGGGTGGTCATATCCTATCCTATTATATTTAACTTCATAACTTGTAAATACAGATAATAAATGAAACATATGGAATACTAATTAAGTTAACTAACATTATCTACTGTGTAGTTCAGACCCTTTTTTGTCAACCTTCAGACATATAAGACGTCGGTGTAGTAAAACGTTGCTTATAATTACAATGCATTTCCAGTTGACAATGTGACCAGCACAGTAATTATTGTGAGACATAGAGTGAGAAGTTAGATTGATGTATATTTGCTAATTTGATCTGTCTAATAAAATGCTTATTATTAAAATGCAGCTAAAAGTTTTGGGATATTTTTATTCACAGACCGATTGCACACCACTTTTTTGACCCATTCTGCATAACAGTCTGATTTGCAGAACATACGGCTACAGGCTTAAACTGTGTTTTCTGTGACCTGAAAAAATATCCCTAAAAGGCAGCTACTGTTTTTCTTCAGTTCACCCCTACAAAAGCAGCATTATACTGTATATAAGTATTATATATAAGTATATAAGTATTATAGTCAGAAAGCTAATGAAGAGGACTTCTTTAAGTTGTTGCCATGGAACTGTCATTAACGCAGGAAACATTGTTTTCTTTTTTAAACATCTATCACTCACTCATAACGCACCAATAGCTCAGAACCACCATAGTCCAAACATCCATGTTTTTGTGAGCATGAATTAACTAGTTAGAGCTCCAAACCTCATATTCCACTTATCACGAAACATCAGCAATTACAGGCATTTTCTCAAAATAATCTGTGCCTCAAAAAACTGAAATAGAGTTTTTTATGATGAAAAAGCAAATCAGTCAAAATTTCAAGTATTGAAAAGTGATGCTGTCACTTTTGCAATTAGCATGAATGTCATCTTGCAGTGTAAATATGGAGGCTAGTGTAACGCGTAATCCAGATCTTATTTAAGATGAGCAGAAATGAAAAATTACTTAACAAAACTAAATAAATTGATAATTATTATACTATTATTATATATATTATAATAGTTTTTTGCATGACTAGGTGATGACATTGCTCTCTTTTGGAGAGATTTTTCAGAGAGGACACACACACACACACACACACACACACACACACACACACACACACACACACACACACACACACAAACATCACCTCACCCTTGACCTCCTACACCGATTGTTCTTGCAAAACAGCACAGATCAAGCCATTGGACTGTCCCGATAATTGACATGCAGAACAAAAACACAGGCTACTTCTGGATAAAAACATATCATAATCCCTCAAGGTGGGGCGGTGGGGGGTTTCAAGGCCACCAAGATAGCTATTCACAGCATCCAGAGACATGGAGAGACCTCCGGGAAAGACTTTGTGAGGTGTTGGTATGAGACTTGGTATGACACCCCTGGGAAGAATGGTGATTAGTTACGAAGAGGATTGACTACACTCTAAGACATTTGTTACCATCTGGTAATACATGTGGAAACATACACATGGCATTGACCAATACTTTCTTAATGCTACTAATGGTGGTGAGCAAGTAAAGACATTGCATTTTGGGTACAAGCATGCTGCTGTGTAAAAAACTGTGTGTGTCTGGTTTGACATATAACCAATGTTGTATCCATTAGCCCATCATTCAATCAGTCACATCTATACTTATATAATATATAATTTGATTATGACATTATGGTATTTCTTTGTTTTCCACCAAAGTATCATATTTTAAAAATATAATATCTGCTTGTAACAATTACATACTTTTTATGGTTATGTTTAGGGACATCCACAGTGTCACTGGGAAAACGATATATATAAAGGATATATAACAATATATAAACTTTATGAATTTAATTTCTCGGAGTCAGGGTTGTACTATGATTTACAGGATTTTACAACTCAGAAAAGTATAACAGCAGCAATCATAATATCTTAAATCGCCAGCCGGACATTATAAATATGGTGTTCACAAAGTAATATACCAGGAACGACAGTTGCACGTATTTGATTGGTAAATGCAGCACCTTGGCAGATGATGCTGATTTGCATTGTGGCCACAGTTGAGCCAGGTGCAGCCTTTTTGCTGGACAACTGTGGGGGGGTTTTGCCAGAGCTCTCTACATTGGCACCCCGAATTAGCCAAAGTAGCGGTCCCATTAAAATGAATGAGGTGGATATGTTTTATCACACCATGCTGTTGTCTGTCTGAATGTGGCCAAAGTCTGCTTCTTTATCTACATCTTTCCCTCATTACAGTTAATGAATGCTAGTGATTGTTGTCTGAACTATTTTGAGCATTGAGTGCTTGTACTGTATATAACCTATGTGTGTGGTCTCAGACTGCTTCCAAATTGATTTTTTCAAGTTTAGATTGAAAACCTGATAGCACCTTTAACATTAGTGCTTCTAGAGTGTGCAATTGCTTGAAGATGTTTTTTAGTTCTTGACCTAGTCTTGTTACTTTTATGTTCTTGGTTTCCTTTTTGCCTAAGCTACACATTTTCTGTGTGTCTTGTCTAGCTATGGCTAATGGCTAATGTTCTATTTTTGGAAAGCTTATAGTGACGAATGAATCCGTAATTATCAGTTGCGCTGTGATCCTCAGATTAATTTTTTGATCAATTGGAATAAGTATGCACAATCACATTCTTTTGCATTACTGATTCATGTGAAGATAAATTATTTTAAAATGTTTCTTTATATCTCACATAGGTGGAGGGAATTTAAGTGTTCTAGTGATTAGCTTTTGTGTAGTTACATTGTAAAACGCCATTGTTGTCAGCCTATTAAGAGACAATGACTTAGTAATTATCTTAACAGCATGGGCCTCATCAAGCCCTCTACTTTCTACTCCCACTCTATCCCCATCTCTTTATATTTGTGCCTTTCTTACCCTAGAACATCACCACAATGGGTTTGTGTCCGGTGGCTGTGTTTTTGACTATGGTCCTTCTGTTATGAATCACAGGCAGAAACTGGAAACTTACTTGGCATTCACACCATTTCGGCTGAACGTGAAGAACAGGAAAGCCCCCATAGACTGTAAATAAGAAGTGGACGTATTCATTGTGATGTCACCCGTTGGTTTGTGCACTGCTGTTTTGAAGCCTCAAGTTTGGCCAATGTCATGTTGATTTTTTGCAGCTAGCGGCACCGGACGTGACCATATTTAGATGAGACAGCCGTGTGGTGAGCTAGCTAGCTTTCTTAGCTAGGTGCATCTGTAATTCACGTTATCTGTCATCTTAACAGGGCTGACAATTTTGTCTAGCGAACAACAGACGTGCAACAAAATGTACTCACCACAGCTTTTTCAATGGCGCTGGTTAAAGTTACATAGAGCTGTGGGTATGAGTCACTCAAGCCTGAATGACAGTTCGCCGTGATAAGGACTTGTCAATACGCCCTGAAGGATACTCTGATTTATTGTCTATTTTCCTCTAAATGGGACCATATTTTTCTAAATGAGCATCATTTTGTATTGAAGAAGATCTGAAACTAGTAATTGAGACCATAAACTCATTATGAAAGTGTTTACTGAGGTAATTATTCAGCTGAGAAGTATGGTCATTTTACCATTATTTCTAAAGGAGCCGGACTTCCTTTTATAACCAGAAGAATCCCCCCCACCTCCTGCTGACCGTTCAATAGAATGCAGGTTTAAGGGATTTACCATAATTCACATTATTGTGAGATTAATACTCCCATTAGCCTCAAATATATGAAATTCAAGCCTTAATGAACTCACATTTCCTATTGTTTGCTATCAGGTAATTATGGCAGTAATGTATGATATAATGTGAATATGACATTAAAATAACACCCAACTTCAGTTTCATTAAACAATCAGTGAAGTTATGGAAACAAATGAAAAAAATTCACTAATTGATACACACATATGAAAAAGGGTTCTCTGTACATTTTCCAGCAATACGCAGCTGAATCAGGTCAATCGTATTGACTCGAAACATTTATCTGAATCCTTTTGCATTCCATATTGTATCTTATTAGGTTACCTTTCAGCATTTGCAAGTGACTTAAAACTAAAAATCAAAGATGTTTAATCAGCTTTTGTTGGCTATGAGGGCTTTACTGTGGGTACTAAAGTAGATTTACTGCTTTGGTCAACATCAATGCATGTCGGCTGTTGTAGCTACCTACTGTCCGTTCAACCTTTTGGTTCACTGATGCCCCCTTTCAATGGGGCCACACTTCCTCCGGTACTGATGCCATCATGGCTAAAACCCATGCGCCTAATATAGCCATTCATCCAACCCTCGGCATAACTGGGGCCCCTGCATACTCCATAGCCTTTATAAGATTAATGCAATGGATGGAGCAGGTGTCTGCCAAAATTCCATTCCCATTTAAACCTCCAGGCCCATACCAGCAGCCTAATCCTATTAGGCCTAATTGAGTGAAGTCGACAGTCTTTTTCAGTTAAACTAAGTTCATGCACTAATAGGATTCAAAAGGAGGCAAAAAAGGTACAATGTGTAGAGTAGTAGTGTTAGTGTGCGGCTGGGGAAGTGGACAGTGTGCATCAGCGAGCGAGTAAGCAGGGACTGTGTGTTGGGACCACTAGAGACTTCCCGCTGGGTTTGGAAATCTGTGTTTAAGGAAGAGGGAGGGAATGGGCTGGAGGTCTCCCCAGAGGCTAGATAAGCTCAAAGGGGGGAACAACAACATAATTGGTATTCAGAAACCCCTAGTGTGTTTGTGTCTGTATGTTTGTGTTTATGATCCATGTAAAATAAACTGTGTGATATATGAGTAAATCCAGTGCATATCGTATTCATGCATAATGTATGCATAATGTATGCATGAATACGGTCCTGTAACTACACTGTCACATCGCAGTGAACAGTAATAAAACTCTGCAAAGTTTCAGAGGAAATGAACAAAATGATGTGGTTTAAAATCATTAGAACTGATCTTACTTTGGCGAACATTCCTCTGAATGTCAGTGAATTTTGTAGAGTCAAAATAGAGGGACATATTATATTACACCCCATTAAGCAAATCACAAGGGTAATGTGATTTTTGTTTTCAACGCAATCTTCATAGGAATAGGCTTAAACTACGTTTGTAACTGGTTCTAATTTGATACTTGGCAAGTTTATATTGTAAGTGCACACAAACCACAGATAATGACAAAAGCTGCAAATAGATCAAACTTAATGCACTTTCTGTCTTACTTAATTTTCTCTTATTTATACTAGGATACACACTTGCATCAGAAACTTCCTGGTAAGAAAGTAAGCCCAAGGATACGTCCTCAAGCCAAAAAACAGTATGAAATGCCAGGCTAGGCTTGTCGCTACATTGAATATTTCTTGTTTTTTGCTTGTGGCTACTACATGATCTTATCAGGGCCCTTTGTTAGCATCTCTCACCCTTTGTTCCCTGCTGAAAGACATGATGAGCAGTCATGATAGGCAAAGCTTCACACAGACACCAAATTAAACAGGTTAGAGTGAGACCGTGACCTCAGTGACAGAGACATGGCCCGAGGACCTAACCTTTCAAGGCTGTCCATAGCCAGACGTGAAACATGGGACTCCATTTGAAGAAAACACATCCAAAAGAACTTGAGAGACAAAAGGTTAGCGTAGGCTTCCAGTGATCTTACATGGCCCTCTTCCCTGAATGAGAAATAGGCAACAAAAGGACTGAAGGGATGGTTGACATCTAACTGGACGTGATAAAGCTGATGTAATCTAGGTTTTTAAAGTAATAGCACTGATTCATCAGATTCATAGTTGTTTTATTTTTTCATCATTCATGAGAAGTGTTAATTTTGGCACCTACTTTCACCTGTTTTTTTTTTACCATTTAGTTTGAATTTGTTGGTGATGGCTTTATATTTCCTAAGTTTACTTTTAATTTAGTTTTTTAGTTGTTGTTTTTGGCATGAAGAAAAGGCTGTCAACGAATATTTCTCATGAACTTTTATTGAAGAATTTAACAGTGATTAATGATACTTAAACAGTGTGCCATATTCCATAAGTGCACTGCATTACAACAAGCTGTGTATTTATTGTATTTACTGTACATACATGTCAGCCCATATAGAGCTAGCCTGATAGTTATCAAAATTGAATGATCAACATTATAAATTTATCATGAAAATTGCAGAACCAATTATTAAGACAGGAAAAAGGTCAGGAGAAATATGGCCAAATAATCTTATTTCCTAGAATCCACTATGAGAAATCATTTTGAGTTTTACAGTAACTTGAGATCTTGTAGGTAAAAAGGTCATGTAGGCCATGTAGAGCATACAAAAATGTTTACTTTAACAAGTTAACCAGTGAAATGTACTATTAGCATTTTGTGTTTTTTTACAATGTAGGATACTGTGGAATCTGCTTTAAGATACCTTTTAAAACAATTCACTTTTGATACAGCTTTCTTCATTCATTATGCTTTGGTACATTTTCAGATGAAGGGAAATAAACTGGCTGCCTGACAATTAAACCATTATATGCAGTCTGTTCTCCTAATCATATTAATGATGGGTTGCCTTTATAGATGTTTCCTAATCTGATTACATCTCCCCTTTTTCTTCTGATGTCACTAGCAGAATGACGTTGCCTGTGTTTCCTGAATTTTCATGGAATCCCATGTAAATGTCAAAATGTTTTTCTGAGGCACACTGTACAACTGGTTTGTTTTACAGAAAGTAGAGAACACATCTAAAAGACGATGAATACGTACAGTATATGCCTAAATTAAAAGGTCATGTCTTGCCCTATTCCCATATTAAAGATGAGTGCAAGATATTTTGTAAAAAATTCCAAAATTTACTACAAATTTAACAGTAATAATAGTTTATCTTCATCCTAAACTAAGTAAGGCATTTGCTTAGCTAGGATGCAATTCATGAAAATTGGGCACTTCTGGAAAAGTTTTTAATTTTTGGCATGGTGTTAGGTATAGGCCTAAGGTTTTCAAAAGTCCATGGATACAAGTTGGGGTCGTCCCCCCTAGTGGCAGTTATCCATAAAATCCAAATTGGCCCCCGCCGAAAAGAGAAAAGGTTATATCTCAGCTTTCTTTAGTCTTAAATTGTTGTATAATATAATTCTTTCTACTTTGTTTGATACAAGGAATCCAATTCTGATATATTCTTCTTATTTTAAGTCCATTTACATGTTAAATCTGTTATCATAGTCATATTTAGCTCAAATAAACTGTCAATTTCTCTGAAAAAGTCGCACTGAAATATTACTCAGGGCCCTCCCATATTTTTACCTCTAAGGTATGCTTTTCTTTGTTGATAGGACAGGTTACTATCACTATAGTGTCAAAAATCACATGTTGTGACCAAAGGGACCATTGTTGAGGCTTTTAATGAACACAACTTAAGAACAATGCCACAGTGAAAAGTTATATTGTTAAGGATCAATATTACATTTTAGTCAAATAACAAAAAAACAAAACAAAAAAAAATACAATACATACTTAAACATCATGTATTTATTTTAAAAAAAAAGTTTCACTCTTCATCATTATTAGTACAGCCTCCCTCACACTTGCACAATGTGGTACAGCTGAGTCCAGCTCGGTGGCACTTACAGTTGCCCTTACAGGCAACCACACAGCCACAGTTGAGGAGGAGTGAGCATCCCTTGCTGACATCTTCCAGATCTGTCCAATATGGCACCCAGACTTTGGTTCTGTCATTCCATTCCCAACCCCACTCACTGGGGTCTGGAATCTCTGGAGTTTTGGAGAGGGACTGCTTCCAGACAAAAGCTGCAGTGTACAGGGCACGCTTCCCATGCTGGAATAAGGCATGCTGGGTCGGGGGGATTGAATCCAGGGACTTGAGGCCATGAGTGAAAAGAAGCTTTCGGGCTTCATTGACTGACTTGACACCGCAGTTCTTACTATACATGAGTACAGTCCAGCGTTCGAGAACTCGCATGTGCACTGATTCCAGTGTCAGGCTGGTTGGGTCTTGGGTGATCTCAATGAGGGTGTCAGTGACTTCTGGGTAAGCTGCCCACGCATTCCATGCCGTTTTTTTGCCAATTCCATACATTGCTGATACAACATCACATCCTGTGAACGCGTGGAAGAGGGGCAGTGCTTGGCATTTTTGAGCTCCCAACATTTCTGAGATGTGGTGGATTGGAATATCTTTATATGCCTTCCCTGATCCAAATCCAATCCACAGCTCTGAGAGGCCTAACTCCTGGAACAGATTGATGGCCAGCACAACCACATCACTATCTACTGTTCTTAGGTAAGCCTTGGTGTGACCCTGTTCGGCAGCATGACGTAAATGTAGTATCATTCGGTGTGTCTGCTTCCTCTTGCTGACATGGTGACAATGCTTCCAGGTCAGTAGGTTTGTTGCTCAGGACCAAGTTAGCCTTTGTTGTGAGGAGGAGGTACTTTGAGCCAGCTGTGGTCTTCAGAAGTTCGTCACTTATGAACTGAAACAACTCATCTTTATTTTGACTGTCCTTGAGGAACTTCTGCCATTGAGCTCCCTTTGGCAGAGGTATCTTAGTGGAGACTCGTGTTCTGTACCCTGCTGTCCCACCACGCTTAACACGAGTCTGGGATTTGAGACTTGCCTCTATATACTTGTCCCAGACTGCATCCACTCTTGTCGTCTTGTCAGTCATCAGGCTGTGTAAGTATGGCATCAAGTCCATCTGAGTGTACTCTCCAAACACTCTGGCACGCTGGGTTTTGATGATGTGTATTACTGCTGCCATATCAAGCACAACCACAGAAGCTTCTTTGGCTGATGGAGAGGGCCAGGATCTGAATGAATGAATGAATGAATGGATGGATGAATCAATGAATGAATGAGTTTATTTCAACCAGCAGCAGCAGATCATACAAATTAACAGAAGATTTTAAGTAAAAACTAGCCGATTGAAAATGGTTACGGCAGAAGCAGAGCTTAAAGGTGTCGAACCCTTGTTCACCCTATCTAAGACAAACAGAAAATATGATATATACAAACCTGGCATTCCTGGTAAGCACCTAAGTATATCTGACTTGGTTCCTGACCGCAGCTTGCCTTGATCGGACAAAGATGGAGGCTCACGCTGATTCTCATGCTTGAAGAAGTCATCGATGTCCAGATCAGGACGGGCTCGTAGGGACATGAAGAGCTTGGTGACAAGAGCTGTATTTGCCATGGCAGACCCCAACTTGCTGGCACCCTTCTTCAGATCCACGGGTGGCCTGTTCGTGAATGTGAACAAATTGGCCCTTGGAATGACATCAGATAGGGGCTTGGTGGCCTTTTCTATTCTGTCCCTTACAAACTCTGTGAACATGGCTTTGCCGATGTTAGGAGCTTCCCTGAGGGAATTGGAGATCTCATGGTCAATGACCTCACCAGTGTCTAGGGTGATGAGCTCTGTACCCATTTCTTTGAAGGGATTGACTATTTTATCTTCCTTTGCAAGAACGCATAGTTCTTTCAGATGATTGAGGAACTTCTTCTGTTCAGCAGCTGAGGACTCTGGATGTTCCAGACTTTCCTTCTCGCTTGAGGCAGAGAAACAGGCAACCTCGAACTCATCAATGGCCCGTAGCACTTCCGGTTTTGAGAGCTCGTTTATCTCCTTCTCCTCCTGCAGGCCATACAAGCCCTTTGAACCACTGTCCTCCTTCAGAAACTTAATACTGTGTTCCTGGCTCTGATCAAGCGCCATAAGGGAGAATTTTTTATCTCCACGTTGGACCACAAACTTCCCCTCCATGAACGCCTCGTGGACTGCTGGATGGGTATCTGGCAGGTTTGCCATGTCCTTCAGGAATACTGGCATCCAGCGGGCATAATTTGTATGCCCAAAGGCAAATAACCATGGGCACAAATCTTCAAGAGCATTCAGGGTCAGTGGCCAATTCCCCACTCGCTGACCACGGATGAGACGGCAGTTGATCATGAGGTAGTCTCTAACTGTTAGCCAGTAAGAGGTTGTTGGAGCATTATTCCTGAGTCGACTCGTCCACATCTCCATGCTTTCATGAGGCCCATAGCCCTCTTGGCAGTACTCCTCATATGCCTGTATTTTGAGTATGTGGAGCCAGGCAAGGGTAAGTTGGTAGGCATATCGTGTACGTTTGACATGCTTGCCGCTTAGTAGAGATGCTGCAACACCAGTATTGAAGATCTTTGCAAGGACAAACATCCGGTCCCATCCAGAGCCAGCTAACAGCTTACCTCCACACTCTTGGGACATCATCTCAATATGAAGGAAGCCCATGAAGCACACAATTTTTGATTCAGCCAACCTCGCCAGGGAACTTCCACTGGCATTTTTTTCTGTTGCATATACAGAGGGCAGTCAGCCACTATGACTGGAACCTGACCAGGATTCACAAACTTGGTTGCCTTCATGACCACAAGCATTGAGTGTTTCTGCATGGCCATAGATGAGGCCTTCTCATAAAAAACAGGGAAAACACCAACTGTGGCCCTTGGCCTGACATCTTCTTTGCTTTGGCCATGAGAGAAGAATCCAGAGTAGGTCACTGGTGTGTCTTGAAGTTTTCCATCTTTTCTATCAGGACCGTTTGGAGATGGTCTAGCCATGCTTCGTCAGGCACTCCTGCTCGAGTGTTCTCAGTGAAAGCTGGTCTGGCTGTTCCATCTGAAATTGATGAAAGCTTAATTTCCCCAGCATATTCAGCGATGTATGGCACAGTGGCAAAGTCATTTGGAAGCTTGATAAAGGTGCCTTCAGAACCTTCAAGTGTTAGAGGAGGAGGGTCCACCCCCATGTTGTCATGAGTGAGATGGTTGGTTAGGGATATAGCAGTGCCATGGAGCTCAAATCGACCAGACTCATCAATATTATCAACTCCACCAGTAGTGAAAACTCCCCGCTTCATGTTTGATGGAACAACAACTCCATCAACTGCAAACTGCCTTGACATGGCACGGGCAAGGGCCCTCCTGACATCCATGACTCGTTCATAAGATACTGACATGCCAAGTGCATGGAACTTCTTGATGATGCCTTTATTGCGATCATTTCCATGCAGTTTCAGTCCCACATAGAGCGGAAAGGGTGTCTCTCTCTCCTTCCTCTGATAGAGGGTGAGGGCTTGACTACTTTGCTTTGCAGCATTGCTGCATATCAACTGACTTATAGTGCAGGCGACTCTGACCCTGGCATTGATGGTGGCCTGATTCTCTTCATTCTGCTCAACAGAGCTTGAGCCTTGAATCAAAACTTCTAGAAGGGTCTGAAGAGGTTTTGCAACTGGCTCACTTAGACAGGTTGATGTAAAGGATCCATTGAAAGGCATCTGTTGCAGAAGGATATATTTGCGCAGCATAAGACCCACTTCAACTATTGTCTTCGCCTCATCTTCTGTCACTTGAAGGCAAGAGGTCTGAGCCACAGCTGCACCAACTGTCTTCTTGTGGGATATGTAGACATCACGGCCCTCTGATAAAGCAGACCACTCAGGCCCAAGCTTCTCTAGGAGGTGCTCTTTGAATCGTTTCTGGTGGACATATGTTCCACTCCAGTCTGAGCCCAGTTGCTCTAGACGACGATCGTAAAGTTTCCTCAAGTCAGCTAGCTTAAAGGTAGATTCATTATGCTGTACATATGCTACAAGCTGAGCAATAACTAATGGATCATACTGCATTGGCATTTTCCTTGCTTCTGATTTCTTTCTTTCTTCTGCACGAGCATCATTGTTTAGTTTTGTGTAGCAGGATGCATGATAACTAACATCTCCAGCTCCTGCATCAACTGCAGTGTTTAGCCTGGCATAAACTGCCCAGTTTTTTTGATTCCAGGGCCCATTTGTTGAGATTATTTGAACAGTTCTCACTCCTAGCCCTGTAAATGGGCTCAGTGGTATCATCTTCATTTTTTCACAGTAAACACACTGAAGTTTTTTTACGGTCTAGGCTAGCATTAAAACTTGACCTGGTTTTTTGGGACTGAAAGTAGTCACTTCACTGTTCGACTCCTCCGTTGGTCTCTTATTGCTAGCTCGCTGCAAAATATGAGACCGGAAGTGTCCTCGACATCCATGATGATACTTAGCCTGATTTTTTTCCAAGGTGCGGGCTATCCCTGATCCATCATTTAAACTTTCCAACGTCACTCCGAGAGGCAATGGGATATTAGCTTCAGCAAATGCTGTCAAGTCATGTTCAAGGGTTTGATATGCTTTAAGATGACGCTCAGTTTTATATGGACATCGCAAATCTTTGTTAGATTTTTGTTGACACAAACAACACAATGCCCAATCGGTTTCTCGTCTTGTAATTAACGGATTTTCATCACTCATGATGAGAGATCTTTAGACTTTAGACATATGAAGAGGGGAAACCTGAAATGTAAGAGGGTTACCACATCAGAATTGAAATTATATTATATTATATTATTTGTTACTGGTAAACCTGCATTTTTTTAACCCTGCATGTTATTCTCATTCATTTCCAGCATTGATTGGACCACATTACATGACAAAGCTTTTAACATGATAAAGCTGTTATCTGATTCTAATATAATTGTGTGTTTTCTTTCTTTTAATTGAGAAATGAAGTGGAATTTCCCAATATTAGATAGCTAGCTAGCAAGCTACCAAGAGCAAGCAAGCTCAGTAATCAACATGGCGAATTCAAACTACTCAGAGGAATGTGGGCAAATCAGTGTACCCTTAAAAAATATATAAAATCAGTGTACACTTACTCACATATGGTCCTTGTATCATATCAAGTAGAAAAAGTGTCATTATACAACAATTTAAGACTAAAGGAAGTTGAGATATAATGTTTTCTCTTTTATGCGGGCACCATTATGTTTTTTATCGATACCGGCCACTAGAGGGCCACCCCAACTTGTATCCATGGTTTTTTATAAAAACCTTAGGCCCATACCTAACACCCTGCCAAAAATCAAAAACTTTTCCAGAAGTGCCCAATCTTCATGATTTTTCACGTATTCCTTCCCAGCTAAAATGCCTTTTAAATCTGAGTCAGTAAGTTTTCTAGTCCAGAGGCACAAACTCTTTGTAAACAAGGATTCATTCAGTTTGAAAACCATTAATAAAAGGGGTGGCATGTATTTAAAAAAATAAGAAGAAGAAAACAAGCAAAGAAAAATAGTAGTAGTATGCAGAGGTGGGATCAAGTCATTGTTTTTCAAGTCACAAGTAAGTCTCAAGTCTTAGCAATCAAGTCCCAAGTCATGTTCCAAGTCAAGACCAAGAGAGTAAAAATGTTGAAGTGTCTGTTTGTTAACAGAGTTGTTGAATGTTAAAATAAGGTGAATTAAATAAAAAATAAGGAACATCCTGGATCTGTTTTTTAAGTATTATAGAAGTATCGGATCTGGACTTGGTATCGGTAGATCCTCACATCAAATGACTCGGACTCGAGGGCAAAAAAACCTGATCGGGACATCCCTAGTTTCTAGTCAGTCCAAGTCAAAAGGCTCAAGTTCAAGTGAAGTCACGTGCCACTGGTGTAAGTTGCATCGGTTGTAAGTTTTTAATGTTGACCTGTCGAGTCAAAAATTTCAATTCAATTATTTGTGACTGGAGTCCACACCCGTAAATTACTGCCATATAAACGCTGGACTCATCCACATTTTTCAAATATTAATTACTTCTTTGTTGAAGGCAAAGTTTTTCACTTTCTGGACGAGAGCTAGAGGAAGAGATTGATACCACTCCTGTCTGTACATATAGTATTATGTGGTATTATAGGAGGGTTATGGGCAGGACTGTTTATAAAAATTCACCGGCTGCTGGTTCTAGCATACAGATAAGAAAGAGTTTTCAATCTGCTGATCTAATGTGCATAAACATATTTCCCAACATATCAAATTTTCCTTTCACACAGTTTGAAACTCTGCTTGATGAAGAGCTGGCTAAAGGACATCAGCTGTCTTACACCCATGCAAGAGAGTAAAAAGCAATACTGGATCCTTCTATGTATGGCTCAATACATTCAAATAAGGCTATTTTAATGTTTTTAGTAGTTCACTAACAAATGTGAGTGTGTTTGAGTAACACATGGTACTGTTGAGTGAAATTACTAACGTAAAGAAGTGGCCTGAGGTCTACAAAGATTGGTTGATTGGCTAGAGTTTAACCTAGAAGACCTTAACTGTCCTGAGCCTACCTCAAATAAAATCTATACATTTGCTTGTGCATCTGTGTATGTGTGTGTTTGAGAGATAGAGACAGAGAGACAGAGAGAGATAAAGAGAGAGAGAGATTCCAGTGATGGAGACTGAACGATGAAAACTGAGAGAGGGAGGGAAAAATATCAAAGAATTGGAATAATTGGCATAATTCAAGGTGGCTGGGCACAGTTAGGGGGAGTGTCAGTGTTGGGCGAATCTTTTGCCATCCTCAAAGAGAGACGGTCTGCACAATTAGCCACACGAACCCTGACCCCGCTCAGAATAATTAATAAATAACAGAGGGGATAAAGACAAAAGGCGCAGAGCGGTCTGGTTGAGTGGCGAGCGAGGGTAATACATCAAAGAATGCCGTTAATTGGCCCTGTGGCTTTCATTCTTTGCCCTATTTCTTTCAATTCATTGACTCAAAATAATGGGTTCAGGTTCATTATCAACAGGTCGTAAGCCCTGGGAGTGCCAAAATTCAACAGGAGAGTCAGGGGTGTGTGTGAGTGAGTGTGTGTGTGTGTGTGTGTGTGCTTGCCAGTGCATGTGTACAACAATGTGTGTGTAATGGCTTAGCTTTTGCCTGGCCCCCCAAAGTCCTTACGACATCAATTCAACATAGTGAAAACTAAGAGTTGTGTAGCTGGGTTGAGAAGAGAGCAACAGGCTGTAATTATCACTTTTTTTGTTGTTTCACAAGAGCATACAAGTACAGTTTTTATCGTGTTTGTGAATGCTACGAGTGTTGCCACAATGCTGGAATATAACTGGTACGGACAGGTAAGTGAAACCGACACACCTACTCCTGTGATGATGCTTTCTGCAGTAGCGTGTTAATGTCTGCTGATGTAGCTGAGTGTGGCTGTTTGTTAAGGCCCAATCATTGTTTAAGTCAAACAATAATATTACAGCATACTATGAAAGTGGATTAATAATGTAGAGGATCACTACGGTTATATGATGCATAATCCAATCATTTTCAAATATTGCTGACTGCCAACAATATTTCCATGGCTTTGAATATCATTTGCAGTCAATAAGTTTGTGTCATATGCCTGTTTAGATAGAGTGCCTTGTTTCAAATGTAGGGGCTGAAAAATGTTATATATTTAAATTAATGACATTAGATTCAATCAAATTCAGAGTGGTATTGAAATAATTCAACCCTGAATTCTCCATTGGAATGATAATATCAAACCAAACTGAATCAAAGCACAGCACTGTACTGCAAATCTGATAAGGAATACAACCTGATTAAAAAGTAGCGGAGGCATAGAGAGTGATGACGTAAGGAGCAGAGAAAAGATTACTGTAGTTATTACAGAACTCGCCAACTGTCTGTATGGTTACAGACTCTTGAAAATTGAGTAATACATTCTTTATAATAATAATAAGATTAAAAAGATAATGATAATAATGTGATATACTTACATAATTGTAATTTCACTATGAGTATGTCAGAGGACATTTTGGCGTTGTCCGGTTAAAACCACATACTGCATCTCTAAATTTGCTGATTATGGGCTGTGAAATTTCAAATTTTATTTGTGACACAATCCATTTAAAAACTCATTTGATTATATGTCACACTGCTGAAAATGGAGCTTTTTTAAGTCTTAAAAAAACATTTTGAGAGATTCATTCCAGCTATCATACTAGATGGTGGGCTACCTGAGTTGAGTAATACAAAACCCCAGTGTCTGACGAAAACTACAGATGTAGTTGAAATCACTCCCACTCACGTACAGAACCAGACACATCATGAAAGAGTGAGGGGTAGGGTGTGCGACTAATTCAATCACCGTAACTCTGCTCACTTCACGTGATTTTGTGAGAAATACCTCACTGCTTGTTACAAATATTTCAGCCATCCTCTTGGCTGACCACAGCACAGTTTTTTCCCCTCTCTACTAGTTCTTTAATTGCCATATGAAAGGTTTCCCATACCTGGGTGAGTCATGTCAAGCAATTAATACCCTGAAATACGCCTTTTAAGTGAGTCTTTTGGTCTCTGGGGCTCCCCATAGTGATGAAACGATTGGTGTCGTCTCACGTTAGCTTCGCACAGGTGCCTTTTCTTCCTGCACATCAGATCTTTAACATAATGAGAGATGGAGAGAGAGACTGAAATAGATAAAGAGATAGACAGAGAGGGAGTGAGATAAGGCAGAGACAGAGGATGAGAGCAAAGGAGTGAAAGGGAAAAAAGTGGAAGGATAAATCAAGATCATTTGCTTTGGGGGGACTGGCTTTAAGTCTTTTACCTAAGCACAGAATTAACCTCTGGACAGTTCAGGGTACCAAAAATGCACACAACGACAGGTTAATGTAGGCTATGCTAATTCCACTCACATTTTGCAACAGCTCAGATGCATTAAAGATCAAAAGGTTTTCACATTTTAGCCCAGTGACTACAAATCACATTAATGATACTGACAACCATTTTTGGTTGTCAGTAACCTTTCAGGTTTCCATATCAATCAACAAGGTGAACATTTTACTGCATTTAGCTTTTGTTACATTTTACAGTTTAAGTTACACTATCATCATGTTGTACTGCAGATAAGAGTATGGACCAGCGGTAAATTCTTGTGTGTTGGCGTGCTCTAATATTCAAAATTTCAGTGATTTATTTTTTGCCTGAGTAAATGTGTGATGTTGTTTTTTAAAACAGTTTCAGCTCACAACCACATCACACCATAAATAATATATCTTTGATTTGATGTAAATAGACAGAATACACAGAGATTGTACAGAGATGTTCTCTGTGATGGATTACCTATTTTAAATTAAATTTGTGTAAGCTGATTTCTTTAACATGCTGAAATGAACTGAGACCAATGACTACTCAGAAGGAAGGAAATCAATCTAAAAACGTATAGTATGCTTCAGGGAATGGTCAGCTGTATTGTAAAGTATATACAGTTTATATAATTGGATAAAACATGTACAACCATCAGTAAGGTCCTTTAATCGTTAAGGCATTTGTGCTGTTGCAAACTGTGTAAAATTCTATGTGCACAGTTTGATGAGATGAAAGTGATTCGAAATAACTATTACTTACAGAATTACAACACAGTTTCATTGTCATTTTTGGCTCACTGATGAGATCTCTCATTGCGGAAACTTCACAGACAGCAGGGGGAAAAAAGCAAAGCAACATTGGTTTTAGTTCACGCATGCATTATCAACGCATAAGTAGAATAAATGCAACTCATGCTCAAACACTGATACTAGTGGGAGCTGAGGAGAGTGAGCAGTGTTCAGAAAGCATAAGTTGGGATTAGTCAGAAACATCTGTTGGATTTTAAAATACACTTTTTTATATTTTGCAATTTAGTGAACTGAAAGTTTTTTTTAAAACCCTAAATATTCAAATGTCTAAATATCACTTGGATGTTTCACCTTCACTGTGCAGAAGGATGTATGTGCAGAGTCTGATTCTATTTATTCACATTCATCTACCGAAGAGGTAAAGGTTCTCTGTGCTCACCTTAAATCTAAGTTTCACATTTGTACATACAAGATGATTTTGTGACACCAGAACTAGCTTGGAAGCCAATCCCAACTGTGGTACGGTTACAGTTAGGAAAGGTCATAGACATAGTTATGGCAAAAAATCTATGGTTCGGGAATGCTTAGGGTTAGACAACTAAAACACTAACAATAACAATAGGAAAGGATTTTGGTTCTGGTCAATGTTGGTCTACAGGAAGCAAACTAATCTCTTGCATGACGGTCATGCGCACTACACCCAGCCACCACACTGACCTCCACTTCCTAACTTTGTGCAGACGTACAGTTTATGGCACACTTATTCCTGCACTGTTACTGTACACTGGCAATGGACGTACACCGTGAGGTGCAGAATCGTCCAAAATGAACGCGTTTCCTTGGTATTCTAGTCTGACATCCCTTTGTCATCTTGTTGGGAGGTTTAAACCAAACATTCTGGTAAAATTGGGTTCAAGTCAAGTCCCATTTTTAAAGCTTAAAGCCATAGTGGGGGACTTAAAATATAATAAATATATTATATCATAGCAAATATATATATATATATATATATATATATATATATATATATATATATATATATATATATATATATATATATATATATATATATATTAGTGGTGGGCATAGATTAATTTTTTTAATCTAGATTCATCTAGATTAATCTTGAAATTAATCTAGATTAATCGCAAGGTAAATCTTTCTGTATTTGTAGTATAAAAGAGTTTTTAAATATGGTGTCTGTGGCAACATTCCTGCACTGGCAGCAGCGACTCAGCATGGCAGAGCCTATATGTCATAAGCATGTGTGACAGTGTTACATAATTACTCTCGCTGTCAGAAGAGGGAGACAAGAGTTCTGCACTGCAGGCTTAATGAAGGACCAGTTCTGAGTTAATTGGTGCAAATGTTTAGTTTTGGTGAACAGTATTTGGGGAAAAGAAGTGGCTGCATGTGCATTAGAGGGGGGATGTGGTGGTCTACAAAAGCAGGGCCTGGCAGTGATAGAAACTGTACCACGCTTGGATCAGGCAGCGACTAAATGATGGAAACACTAAATTGAACTCAGGCAGAGCTAATTACTCAATTTACCCCAGACTGGCAAACTGGAGTGATGATAGAGGTTGGCTGGCAGAGTAGCATGATCCAATAAAGGAACCGGAAAATACATTTTGAAAAAAATCATATTGATTGTATTAACAAAAAGGAAACAAATAAGATTTATGTGCTCTATAGTTCACTGATTTGGGAAGGATGGGGATTATTATTAGTTTATGTGGACATGTTTCACTATGTTCTCTGCAAAAGGCTGCAAGCTGCACTTTGTATTTAGAAAACTGTTACATTTATTAATTTGTAGTAAAATTTTGGGAAAATACATTATTACAATATTGGCTATAATATTGAGGGACAGATTCAAGTTAATATATGGGAACTCTGTTGTAAGGACATGACCTGAATGGAGGTCAGTATAAAAACTGAACAGACCTGCATGTGATAAAAGCATGAGCTCTTCTGGCCTTTTGCTCTCACTCCCTTCACTTTCATTCTTGGTCTTCCTTTCATGCACCGGTGGGAAGAGAAGCACTGGCACTCCTCCCTTCGTCACAGCAGCTTACTCGTTCAAACGGAAGGGACACAAAGATAGCCAAACAGAGCAAACAAACAGCTCTTTGTCCACAATACCATTAGTTCTGGTAAGGTCAAAGTTAATTTAATTTTCTGCTTAGTTCTCATTAAACAGCTATTGCATTATTTAATTTCCCACAATCAAGTTAAGGGGGTTGGGGGTGGGGTGGTTAATCAATATATCTCCACCTTTTGAACAGTGGCTTGCAAATTTGGCCCAGAAATGCACTTTATGTTGGTTAGGGAGAGTAGGATCCTATTTTCGATGATTCAAAGGTCAGAGGAACTGCAGTGAAATATTTCTGATTTTGATTTCTTTAAAGTTCTCACAAAGATAAGTAAGCACTCAAACACTCACTCTAAGTTTCAGAATCTGTTCATTATTCACTACAGTTTAGTGATTCCCACGTTTCTCCAGTGATTGTGGAATAGCTCAATTAATTTGGAAAAATATGAATTATGTAAAATATTTCCATGTATTCAGTCAGCTGTAACACACTACATGTTGTGAGTACATGAATACTAATAAGTAATCAAGCAGATATGTCTAAACATTTCACTAAAAGTAATGGATAAATAGTTGAAATGTTTTAACTAAAAGTACTGGGTATACTAAATCGTTGGAATAGTTAGCTAAAAGTAATGCATAAATGTCAGAAACAGTTAGCTAAATAATAATAATTGGTTAAAAAGTTAAAAGTAGTGAATAAATGGTTAGTTTAAAAAAAATCACTGCTTGAAAAGTTTAAAGTAGCGGACACATAATAGCTTAAAGTAAGAGACAGATGGTTTAAATTATATGCTAAAAGTAAGTAACTGTTTAAAAAAGTAAAAGTAGAGTGTTTCGACACTGGGAGAACTGCTGAATGACTTCATATCAGACAGAAAATACAAACTGACAGTTCATTAAACACACACACATTACTGTTTTTTAATTTAAAAAAAAATCTATTTTATTTAAACACACACACACACACAAACAAACACATTTACTGTTTTATTTATTTAACTGTCTGAATTGAATTGTTTTTTTGGATTTTCCTTTAAGCTTTGGCGATGCTGTTCTAAAAACATTCATGCCAATAAAGCGAATTTGAATTAAATAAATTGAATTGAGTATATACACGTAGTAAAGAAAATTGGACTTGAGTTATCCAAAACAATGTGAATGCTGGTATAATTTTTCAAGTTTATTATTTCTGATATCTTCAGACATCAGCTATAATGGATGCTCAATAATCCACTTACTTGTTACATCAGGTTATCTAATATACTTTATCAGTCTCTAATAGGTTACACAAGACAACCTCTTTTCTTTGACAATCTCTCTCAATCTCTCTCTGATGTCACTGCTACATCATTGAACTTTTTTTGGGCACTTGCTCTCTTTTATTGAGTTGGTCTTGTTCTCTGCTTCAGTCTGACAATACCTTCAAATCACATTCATCAGCTGAAGGGGGGATGTTTCTCTATGTTCAACTTAACTCTGAGTTTAACACGTGCACATACAAGATGATTTCACGATATAGAAGTCAATCATGTTCCAGTTTATAACAAAAATGAGTTGGAAACTTGAAACGTCTTGCCTAATAGTCGAACAAAGGAAACAAGCAGCTCTTTGTCCACAGGACAAACATCATATTATTAGATCTGGCAAGGTCCAAGTTAATTTAATTTTTTTGCTTGCTTCTCATTAAACAGCTCTTGCATTATTTAATTTCCCAAAATGATGTCATTTCTTTTATTGCATCTGTCTATACCATTATTTCTTGCCACATTCTCTGATTTAGTCTAGACAATACTTTCAGATCGTTTTTACTTTACATTTACTAGTTTCTTACTACATATACATCTAGGAAGTTTTTTTTCAGAAACTGTTTTGAGACTATACTAAAAACTACTAAAAATACTAAAAACAATGATTGTCTGGTTTGTAATGATATTATAAAAAATACTTTTGAATACACTATGCACTTGTGAACTTATCAATAAATAATACAGAGTCTTACACTTAAATCACTGGAATGAGTCAGAACCATTCGTCATGAAAGACTATATAGTAGTGGGAGATATTGGGAGATATTATTATATAACAATAATAACAATAACAACAACAACAACAACAACAACAATAATAATAATAATAATAATAATAATAATAATAATAATAATAATATTATTATTATATAATAATATATTATTATTATTATTATTATTATTATTATTATTATTGTTATTATTATTATTATTATTATTAATCGACGTACTGGCCTCTTTCTTTGTAAGTTGTTCATGATTAACTCCGAACCCGGAGCTAAAGAGTTTTGGTGAATTTAAAAACTCTGAAGGTACTTGTCATAATCATGAATTAATAAAGGATTACTTTGTACAATGTATTACTTTACTTGATGGGGCACAAAAAGACTAACTAATGATTAAGTAAATACTTGTTAATATATTTATGTCGCTCTTCAGCTGGATTACATACACACGACACAGTGTAGTGCCAGCATTTTTTGACTTGAATCATTTGCCCTTTTAAATGTTTGCAAAGCGGTCAAAGAGTCAAAACACTGGTGTTGGCTCATAGCACACCAGGAATTAGCGGGGCATCCATCATATTGCTGGATCTATGGTTATCTTGGCCTTACTCTGTCACCTCTTACCTTGCTGAGTGATGATGACTCACACAATTAGAATATTGACCATTTTTTTACTCTAATATATTTCTAAAGGCTGCACAAACTGACCTGTGACATGCTTTCCTATCTCTGATTTCGTTATAACTCCTGTTTTCAGAAACAGGCAGAAAATAAAAACATTCAAAGTAAAGGTGTGCTGTGCTCTAATCTTTAAATAAAACAAATTAAACCCTATTAGATATCCTATTAGATACTGTATATGTACAACTACAAATGCTTTACATGTGTAATACTAACATCATTCTGCTGGAGTAAACAGTAAGTGTATTTAGACTGCATTTGACATGCATTTTGTGAGTGTGACATGGATTTCTTCCTCTGTGTACTGGGCATTTTGTCTTTAGACTTTTGCACAGGCTTGGAAGGCCTTTCCTTTGGTGAGCTGGGACTGCCTCGCAATCAATCATGTGCATAATTTTAATAAGACTTCATCTTCATAGTTATAGTTGGAGACCACCGGGGCTTCTTTTCACTGTCTGCCAAAGTGAGAGATTAAAGTTGTCTACAGTACAGCTTTCTGACATCATTCAGAGAGGCAATGCTAAGCACCGGTCTATCCTGTTCTAGCTCACTGGACAGTGAGGGTCAAGGATGAAGTGCCTCTTTCAGGAACACAACCACTATACAGCAGTTTAACCAGAATCCTCTGCTCTGTATTGCTCAGCAGCTTTGCTGCTGTGGTTTGGATCTGCGTTTGATCGGTGAAGATTAGGTCCATTTTCCTTTGTTTACTTTGAATTTGCCTTATAATCGATGTGTATTCAAATTCAATGATTTAACATTTTAACTTTGGTTTAACAATTATACACCAAACATTTTCTTAGTCTGTCTAAACAAAAATAGTATGCACACAGAAGAGAGACAGTAGTATGAGATAATGTATTCTATAATTGGTTGGTAAACTTGAGAACACGCTTACTTAAGATAGGTTTAGACAGAACTCAAAGTGAACTTTTGGTCAATGGACCAACTTTACAGATATTAGCTGTAGCAAGCTATCAATGTATGTTCAGATACTGAGAGATGTTAGAACTCACCAGGAACTCCAGTTGTTTGTTATTTCACTCTGCTCACCTTTCTCTTCTCGTATCTGTACATATAAGACATTTAGTCAATTAAGCACACCTTTTTTGCTTAAGTTCAAACACACTGAAACACAGTAATCTATAATGGTAGTTCCCAGCTCTCAGTTCACATCTATCCACTCACCCTCACATATTTCTGTTGATATTGCATGCAATTGTGTTGCATCTAAAATTAGAATTGTATTCTGTCTGAACACACATTAAAATATTAGCTTTTGAGTATCCCTCATAGCAAATTTACGCCTTGAATCAGCTGTCTCATATGTTATTGAATTATTCCCTAACAAAATACAAAACTGCTACCTACACCCTCATTTCAAACTTCTTCAAGGGCCTGTCCACGCTAAGGCATGATTTCAGGTGAACATGGTATTATCTCATGTTATTTTATTATTATTTTAGCTTGGTGTTAGTCATTGAGTACTTTGCCTTGCATAGCTTGAATGTATCTCAAAGCGTGGTTAGCCACTGTATATAAGAAAGAGCATTGTTTTTGCTAATCAACAGTGATTTGAACTGTAACTGATGAAGTATGTTTGCATTTTTTGGATGTGTCAGCCCCTTCACCAGTGTTACAGCAGTGCAAGCAAGTGAACTAGCGAGGTTAGAGTATAAACCTTTACTGACAATACTAAATGCAAATAAACACACTCGTTAGCTTAGGCTGCATACTGTAGATACAGTTCCACGTGCTAATATGACATGGAAGAATATATATACATCCAAGAACATACATAAATACACCTGAACAAAATTATAAACACTTTTGTTGTTGCCCCCATTCATCATGAGCTGAACTCAAAGATCTAAGACTTTCTCTATGTACACAAAAGCCTATTTCTCTCAAATATTGTTCACAAATCTGTCAAAATCTGTGTCAGTGAGCACTACTTTGCAGAGATAATCCATCCACCTCAGAGGTATGGCATATCACAATGCTGATCAGACAACAGGAGTATTGCAAAGTTGTGCCTTAGGCTGGCCACAACAAAAGGCTACTCGAAAATGTGCAGTTCTATCACACAGCACAGCACCACAGATGTCGCAAGTTTTGAGGGAGCGTGTAATTGGCATGCTGACTGCAGGAATGTCCACCAGAGCTGTTGTGTTTATAACTGTTCAGCAAAGCTAACCTAAGTTTTTGAGTATATGTCTCTGTTAAGGTCTGTGTGTGCTTATATGCATGTAAGCATGTGTGCAGAGGGTCTACAAACTCTCAGGTGTTTTTGTGAACAAGCTCCTGTTCACTGCTCACAGAGAATAATGTGCTCTAACAGATTTAGCAGCAAAAATTGTATAATTCCATTTTAACTAATTACATCTTCTCTGCACTGAGAGGACTGACAGTGAGGACAAGCTGCACTGCATCCTTATCTTCATCTTTCTCCTCCTTCTCTCACTCAGCTTTCTGAAGTCTTTCAGTTGACCGAAACTGCTGAACTATAATGTAAAGCTTGTTATTTGTAAAAATTTGAAGGAAACAAGTCAGAAACATAAAAATACTTTGTTAGTATGTTATTTAAGGTATGTGTTATCATGTGCATCACACATTTATGTTTTTAATAACATTAATATCACTTTTTTTTTAAAAAATACAATTTTAGAACTGACCAAAAATTTTATTATAATAAAACACCATAGAAACAGTTTGCTTATTGAGTAGTCCATTAAACTGTTCAGGAAATGTTGGATAATTTTTCTTTTAAGATTTTCCTATTTAAAGATATTGGTTTGTTTGAATTTTGTGTTCTACCAGCATAAACATGCTTGTGAATCACAGCATTGATACTTAAAAACGGTAATGCTTTTGCAGATGTATGATATAGGGATTACATTCAAAATCAAACGTAGGCCTTAAGAATAATAAAACAAGAATAATTAAGTATAATTAATAATTAAGAACAGTGTGTTTTGGTGAAAAATTTTAAATGTAAAAAATCCCGTTCACAATCAAGACGCAATTGTGTACCAAAGTCATATTCCGCATTTACTTTGAATAAGAATCCTAATAATTTTTCACACAACTGAGAAGGCAAGACCATTTTCATTAATTCAATATTTCATCAAGGTAACAAGCACAAACGCACACCCGCTCTCACACATAGTTTCACGTGTAATCCAGTTAAAATGGCTGTAATATTTAATTCATATGAGAATCATTAAAAGTGCAGTGGTGCTGTGTCCATTATGCATTCCTTTTCTAGCAGGATAAAACAGTCCTCAGATGTGGGAGCTGCACTTTGAAGTGTTGTCTCAGAAGCAGGCTAACTCTTACAGGAAGTCCCTGATGTTTAAAACATGCCATGTGGAGGGACTAACAAAGGTGAGCACCTGTGGCTTGGCCCAAGATGAGCCAAAAATGGCCAGCCAGGAATTTGGCTAGATCACATAGACTGTGTACACAAAACGGACATCTTGTAAACAAGAAGCAGACAAGTACACATGTGGGCAATGGTGACATTGTAAGAATACAAAACACAGTGATGTGCATGTAACAACAGACATATGGACACACTCTCACAAAGACGCAGAAGACATGAAGAACAGCTGAGTGTGTGTCTTGTTGACCTTCAAATAGCAGCAAAATGATTCAGACACAGCAGCAAAAATAATGCATACCCATCCAGCTGACTGAGACTGTATTCATCTGCTTGGCTATAACAATAACTCCTTTTCTCAGAGATTATTGTACAGATAGTATTAAGACTCGCGATTTAATGAAATCATCCACCATGGACACGTGTGGGACAAATTGCAATTTAACAGCTGAGAGGAGACATTAGCTGATTGTGCATTACAGTGTTAAAATGATTCTTTAAAAATATAATCTGTACCAGCTTGATTTAACTGAATCATTGTGATTCGATTTGCCTTATTACATTCAATGTCCTCAATTGAAGTTCTGATGTGGTTATTAAAGTGTATCAAAATATATAACACCCTCAGTTCCTGTTTGCAATAATCACTGAATCAGCTTTGAGTATAAAACTGTGATTCTCAATTTTTCAGAACACAGGAGCATCCTGGATTTCACTTTGCGCTTAAAGGGACTAGGGAGAGATTAGGGACTCACTAACATACTGCAGGTCAGGTCAATGCAGTCAAGTAGATGGTTGGATAGAAAACAGGCAGTACTCTGTGTTAGCATGGTTAGCTTACAGTGTTTTACAGATGACCGTGGTCCAAGTAAAACAGAACTATAGTGATTTGTTTTGTGTGTGTGTTGTGGCAGGAAAGTTGGACTTCACTTTCATGTGTTTAATATGTTCACAGCTTCTGATTTGACTCATAGTTGGGAATGCAGGGATTTGCATTGACCCTGTTCAGTTTTGCTGTGTCCAGGAATTCTCTGAGAGCCATTCTGGGAAGGCCTATATTGGCCTTTGTTGTGGCCTGACAGTGACTGAGACATGATAACAACTTTGTCTGAGTGTACATCTGTGGGTTTTAGCGTATTTGCACACAGATGACATTTTTGTGCGTTTCCCCAGTTGAATCTGTGAATGTAGTTTGATGGTTAAAGAGTCTTCCATGGGAAGTGGGTGCCATGAAGATAACCTGGGAGAATGTGCTGAGCTGGGCTGGATGTACTGAAGGAAGGAAAGTGTGGTGATCCACAAGCAGGAACTCACATTCTGTCAACTTATTACACCCCTATACACACACACACACACACACACACACACACACACACACACACACACACACACACACACACACACACACACACACACACACACACACACTTCAACCCCCCCAACTGCCATCTGTATTTCTGCTTCTGTCAGGCCTTTCCCTGACCAAAGGCACACACGCTTACTAACACACACGCAGGAAACAGCCCGTGCGGCTCCCAAATAAGCTGATGTGTCATGTCTTCCTTTCCGATATTTCTGCAAAAGCTCAGGAAGGAGGCTGCAGCACCTCTCTTCTTCTTCCTCTTCTTCTCCCACTGTCTCGGTGAGACAAAGCTGTGGCCGTGACAGTTCTTGCTCTTCTGCACGAATTTGCAGCGCTCCTGTCTGTGGTGGGAGACGCTGCCACTCTGGGAGCCATGAGTCGTTGTTGTGTGGTCAAAGTGATCACCTTGACAGAGATCCAACTTCTACAGGTAGGGGGGAGCGACTCAACTACAGGCCAGGGAAAATCAGGACGAGATCAGATATAGAAAAGCATATTTGTGTAACTATGTGTGTATTTGTTTGGGTTTGCACGCAAGAGAAAGTGTCTGTGCTTTGTAAAAGGCATGCACCTACAGCCAGAATAACCGAACAGCCACTGTGGAATGCAAACTTTGCGCTCAGTTTGCTATCCCAGTCTTATCTTCCCTCACATTTCACAATCTAGGCTATGTGGTTACAGCTATTTACTGGTTAGCAGGCTCAGCAAAAAGACAATATGCATGTCTGAGAAGACTTTTTGTTCCACTTTCATCTTATGTTTGTTAAAAAATGGGAAAATATAATCAAGCATTGCTATTCCGCATTCATTAACTGTGTCAATATGTTGTAAAATACAGCATTTGCAGAAATGAATCCAAACCTCCTACTAGGTTTTGTCCACAATTTGTACAGCTAGTTAATGTCACCATCACCCAGTGTTTCATAAGTTGCTGGATTTTTCTGAAGTGAAAGGAGAACTTGAGCAAGACTGAAACTGAGTTAAGCAAGAGCTTTTCATTTAGAAGAAACACCTGTGAGTTTGTCTGTTACAATGTGCATTGTGAGTGCAGCATTTCAGTGGGACTAAAGAAATACACCTTTTAACTCAGAGGTAAATCACACCACTATTAAACGCATCTCATTAATAGAGGCTGAAGAAATCATGATTTGAAAGAATGCATTAAACTGTGCTTCGAGATTTAGCATTGAGTGTCCGTGGTTTTGTAATCTAAAGTAGTGTTTTGATTTTTTAGTGGAGACTTTGTTGATTTTAATGACAAAGATATTGAGAAGTATATGTTCTGTAATGCAGGATACTGACCACTTATTTTATTTTCACTTCAGGGCCAGAGATATGTTATTAGAGCATTGCTGTGACATGCTTTGTAGTTGCAGTTATGTGCTCTTGCTTGCATGAATCAGATACATATTCTATATAACAGCTGGAAAAACACATGATGTGACTTCACAGGTGTTGTCTGGTTATTAAATCTTTATTTTAATGAAGATAATAAAGATAGGTGAGAGATGTAGCTGATTTTCCTAATGACATGTCGATTTTATATCTCTTAACTGGATGCACTAAGTACAAACACAAACCATACAAATATTAGTTTATCATTCAAGAATTATGAAACATAATAAAGCAGATGGCTGAAATAAATTAAAGGGCCATATTAAAATGCTGTTGCATCAAATAGTGGCCATATGCAAAATTATCAGGAGCTGTGTAGAAAGCTAAAAATCTAATTATATCATTGATTTCATATTAGTGAATTGGGAATTTTAGCCTACATAGTCTGCTATAGGTTTGCATGTCAGGAATACGTGTGCAAATGTGTGTAAATGGAAAGTGAACCTGTGACCTCTTCTCTACCAGTAACCGCAAACACTGTCTCAGTTGTTGTAGCAGGTGCCAGTAGCCGTTTTGAGAGAGAAAAACTGAAGTGTCTGAAACATCAGATTAGTCACTACAATCCCAAACTTGAGCCTTGATTGATAAGATTCTTATCTCATTCCTATCCCATCTGTATGGCTGGCATTGATACTTTTCAGCATGTCCCCTTCACACATGCACAGGCCTGCCATTGTCAAGGTTGGCCTCGGTGACTGAAGCACCATTACCTCTCAAATCTAATCAGATTCCCTTAAGTGGATAACAAGCGTGTCTCCGGCATTTACAGTAGTGAGAAAGCTGAAGTGAAACCAGGACAAACCGCTGTCACACAAAGCATATGTGGTGTTTAGCAGTCATGGCATCCCTCCTGCTATCCGTAGTGGAAAAAAATGTTGATTGGCTAACAACTGGCATCTTGTTTGGACTGGAGAAGTCAGATAAGAGCTCTCAGTCACTACCGACAAGTTGAGTATTGTGACGAGCCCGTTCTTAGCTTGGTGGATGAGTAGTGAATAAGGGCAACTAGTCTAGCTGACAAGGAGAATTTAAAGCTGAGTTTTTTGTAAAGTCTAATTCCAAATTGCCACAGCTAGAAGCTAGTGTTGTGTTGGTAACCCATAAATAACTATAATTGTTGCTAAGTTTCAATACACAATAGGCTACTTGCTAACGAGCTACTCATTTAATCAATTCTAGAAGTTCTTTCTGAGACTTGTTTCTACAGCCTTATTTGATCTGGTATGATCCGTTGCTAAGGGTGGCCAAAGTTTGCTTGGTTCAGTAAAATCAAGGTAAATAATGAGTTAGCTGACTTTATGGTTCTTCTCCACGTCTGCTACTGTTGCTACTATTTAGCACTTACCATTATCCAGTAACTGTCACTAGCAGAAGTTACAGTTATAGTCTTGCATTCAATGCTTTCATTATCTGTAATTTTACTTGATAGATGACACTTGTTTTGGGGGTATTGTAATGTCTTATTAAAGCGACATTATTAATATGGGACCAGAGAGAAGAGAATTAAAACTCTATTTGTCTTTAATATCACATTACTTTTAACCAATCAGTTATACATATTAAGTTAAGCCACACAGCATGGTCACCAAGTAAAACTACTAAAGTACTAAACCAGCATTATTGCTTATCTGACTTTCTTCTACTTCCAGCTGAGTAGCGGAGGTCATGGAATTTAGTATTCATGTTGTTATAAAAGTCATTAAGTACAGCCAAGCCCATAGAGCATGCTATTTTGACTAGTGAACAGAATAATTTTAAGAGGAAGTTCAAAGTAATCTGGATAAAAGAAACAGACAAAGTGACCAGCTACAATTAACATGACTAATAGAATATTAACACTGCTAACAATACATGTATTATTATTATTATTATTATTATTATTATTATTATTATTATTATTATTATTATTATTATTATGTATTATTAGTAGTAGTAGTAGTAGTAGTAGTATTATTAAGCACACCTAAAAATACTCTACAGGCCATAAACTAATAAAGCAAGTTACAACAGTGAGCTTCTTTGTTAACTCCAGACCAGCAAGTGAACTAAATATTTTTACGTGAAATGTCCCATCTGAAAATAGCCCTCCAACTACAGTAATAAAGAACTCAAAATAGCTTTATTGCAGTTATTGTTTGGGAACTGATAATACTAAACTGCCTACATTGAAACCAGTGAATGAATGGTTAAAAATGGCAATAGATGAGTTATTTAAAACCCCCATTGGGGAACAAGGGTCAATTGTGCTGCTACAACCCCTGGAGCAGGCAGCAGAGGGCATTGGGAACTGACCACTGATTGGTCAGTCAGACAGAAAAGGGCGGTCCAAATGAATTAGTGATACAGACTAAAGGCAGATATCCTGCAGTGATCAAACCATGGGTGATCTGACAGTCCGGTGTTTGAAGTGATTATCATGCTACGCAACATAAAGGCTTACGCCCAGCTTTGGGCCTAATGAATTCACTTAGGGCCCTTTAAAAGACATTGGTAGGGGACTGGAAAGTTTAGACACTTACTGAGAAGTCACCAGAAGAACAGGATAGCAGCAGTTGACCTGGATCCCTAAAGTTGACCCGCTGCAACACCAAAACGAGCCAATCTGAAGATTATCTGCTTCTCTGAGAATGCCACACTTAAGTGACTGCAGTTACTACATGATGCTGGACGCAACCAGAGCTTCAAATGTAAGAATCTGACATATATTGAAATTTAGTAAATTCTGAATTACTAAAATGTTTTGTTGAACAGTGTGTTATCATGTTTTCAGATGTAACATATGTGTAAGACTTTTATTACTGGTTTGGCCATGTTGGCTGCTGGCTGTATGTATATGTATATAGTATGGAAGATTAATAAAAAATGAAAGTAAAACAAAATATACATTTTGTTTGTCAACTTAAGTTCATTTCACTGGAAAAGGCTTTTACTGTCGACCACATTTTTCAGTCAGGTGCTGGTACTAAATTTACGGAATATAACAATACTTATGAATGAGTAATAATTCTCTTAAAGACAAGTTCTACAAAATACAGTATTGCTGTTAATCTGTAAATTTTCTCTGCACAAGTGACTAATAATGGGAAAATTCTGACTCGCAACTTTGTGTGTTGTTGCAAAGGCAGCAGCTCTTGTGCTTAGTCAGCTCTGTTTCAGTGGTGTGAGAAACAATGTGCACTCTCCAACCCTGTGAACTGATTTTCTATTCAGTCGGCTAACTGAACATGTGTATGATCTGTGTTTGCTGCAGGTACACAGCCACCTGGAGAACTCCAAGTTCCACCTCCACCAGACCCAGAATCAGCAGGTCAAGCAGTACCTGACACTGGGCTCCAAGCTGGCCTCTTCGGCCGGGCAGGGCCACGCCATTCCACATCCGCACACCCCTGGTCAGCTAGCCACCGTGCCGGTCATGAGGAACGGACACATGCCCTCTGTCAGCGACAGCAGTAACCCCAACAGCCCCGTTACCCTGCTCACTATGGCCAATCATGACAGCGAGGTGAGTGGAAAAGAAAGTGTCTAAATCGGAATTATGATGTCGCTGAATATATGGAACTGAAATTGAGAAAACTCAAAATGTGCCTAATGGTGACTGGAAAACAGTGACATTGCAACAAAAACTATGAACCACAAACTGGGTCACATACGGACGAACTGTGGGTCATAATTTTTGTAGATTTCGCAATGTTCTTTACACGTTTTCCTGTCTACACCCCACGTTCCTGTCAAAAGCAATATTTTGTTCTTTGTTCATTTGTTATGCCATCTGTAAGAACTGCGTCTCACTCCCTCTAAATTCTGTCATTTGGAGAGATAAATCATGGCGGACAGTTTGTTTGGATAGACAGTTAACATGTAATATAATTCACAAATATCAGTAACCTGTAAAATTTCTATCTGGATTGGGTTTGAACCTCAGAGAGTGGTTCCAACTAATTATCTAAACAAAGTGATGCCATTATTGATCTCCCTCTCTCTCTGATGTGTTCATCAATAACTTCAGACATGCAGTCTCTGATGAGTGAACCCTTTCAAAGGAGGAAACTAGTTGGATAACAGATGTATGATTCTCCCGCCAACACTGCTAACTAATTTATGAGTGACGTGGCGGTGGAGAGCTTATCTGTTATTGGATTAGTCTCTGCACAGTCCCTCCCCTTTTCTCGTTTTTATTTTGGTTTGAATGTTGAGATTTCAAGAGAACAGACGTGGACAGTATTGAAATTCTTGTACAAACTTCATCAGTCTGTCCATGAGTACACTGAAATTACTGTTTTCTTTTAGTTTCCAATGGATGAAGTTATTGATGACCTAATTAGTCTTGAATCCGGTTTCAATGATGGAGGCTTGGATTGCATGGAGCCTAACATGATAATGCAAAGCAATGTAAGTATGAGTCACATTAACTATTGCTCTAACAGCTGTACCTAAAACTGTTTAAAATGCAAACAGACAACAGTTTGAAGGTCTTTTGTATTGATTTCGGCAACATATCCTTTGTTTGTTAAGCTGTTCAGACTATTGAAGTTAGGTTTATGTCAAGATACGTTCCCTAAGGAATGACTCTCTTTTTATTCTAAATGGGGACTTGAAAGTGGGGTTCCTCCACACAGTCATGTAGGTGTAGGCTTGACTTGCTTGGGAAAAAGAGGACCTGTCTTAGTTTGAGGTCAGCTTAAGTCTGGAGATGAGTCAAAGTTCATTGGGGCTTAGCAACATTTCTCACATCACTCAAGAAGATCAACAATAAAGATTAAGTTAAAAAAAAAGGTTGTTTATGGACTTAACCACAACATCATAGAAGAAGCTAAATTTCAAAGGTCCATTCTCGGGAATACGACTGAGTAGAAATGAAGGAAGAGTTCAAAAACACTCAGACAAGGGGTCCATTTGGATCGGAGAACATAGCAACACCTGAACCAAATACAGAGAGAGCTTATGGGATGAGAACACTGGGAATCTGGCTTAAATCCTTGAATACAGAGGGAGCCAGATGGGCAGACAAAGAATCATACACACAGATAAAGTGACACGGAGCAAAACACTACAGATACTGTGACAGAGAAGGAATGAGAGGGGGGAGGAAAAGATAAGGCGTGAGGGGAGAGGAGGAGGCATGGGACGGTTGCAAGTAGGTTGCAAATGAGGACAGAAGCACGACAGAGGAGCGAGAAGTTGTTTTTTTTTTGTTGGAGCGAGTTACTGTGCCATTGGATTGGGATAATGCATACACTCCCCATGGGCTTGTTCAGAAATGATCAATTCATCCTAATTAGTCATACAGTACGATACATCACATCGTTTCGCCGTGTCAACACATCCTAGAACACAGACGGGAGAGGGATTGAAGTGATTACAATAGGAGTAGAAGGGGAATTGTTGCAATCTTTCACTTTGATAAGCACTTTTGTCCTCCCCTCCTCCTCTTCTCCAGTGTTGGTGAGATAATGGGAAAAAACGCACATGCAAACCAAACTGACAGACTGCAGATATCTGAAATGTCTGCAGTTTCTTCTGTTTTGTTTCTTCAGTTTTTTTTTCTCTTGCTTTCCATTCCTTCCCATCTCTTGACTTGACATGCAGCCTTATCACATTCCCCAGTCTAGTAGTTAGATTTGACACACGTCGTGGACAAAATTGGCTGCGCGCATCTGGGAATGCATGGTGGCTTCTGTAGCATTTTCCCATTAATGCACAAATGCGAATTAGACACACATGTGTGTCGGCACGCTAAATCTTGACATCTCCCCAGTCCGTGAAAAGATGTCTTATCGCTGAACTGATGTATGCTTTCCCAGACAAGAAGAGACCCGTAGGAAAACAGTTTTGCCTCTGTTCAAGCAGTTGACCTAGCTAGCCTTTTCATCTAATGGGATGCTATTTTCAACACAGAGCACATCTCTGTGTTGGGAGTACTCTCAAGCGGAGGGGTTTTGAAAATGGTGGCATTAGCAGATCAAGGCACTACGTCTGGTCTAGGCAATCCTCAGAGGGCTGCAAGCCTGGGTTAGAGGTCAGGGCTAGATGGAGTAGCCTACAGCTGAAGAATGGAAACACTTTATTGACCTGTGTTTAGCAAGGTTTACTTCTTGTTAAGTAGTTTTTACTCTTTGTGCTCAAACATGAGCAGGTAATCTGACTATGATAACAATTCCTGGCCACAGAAGTGGGTTTGCCCTGTCCTGTTGAGGGGATACTACAACTCCCTGCCGCGTAGTCCAAAGCCAGAGGCCTGGAGGCTGACAACCTTCTTTGCAAGGTTCAGAACACTCGACTCGCCTCTTGTCATTTTTGTCAATGCTAAACAAAGTCCCACTGCAGCTAAAAACACTATTTATGTTGTGGGTTTTTGTTGAGAGTGTGAAAGGCATGTGTGTTTATATGCGTGTGAAATATATATGTTTTTGCTTGCATCCCCTGTTAGTGACCCTTTCCCTTTCTTTCTTTCCCTCTGTCCCCTTCCTAGGTGTCCCTTAGTGGCAGCATGCTGGACGTCTATGGGGGTGAACAAGGTATGAACGCCCCTAATGGTGGAATGAGTCCCACATCTAACCCCACAAAGCTCACTGTAAAAAGGGAATACACAGGTATGGACTCATACCATAGCATCTGATCCAACAACTAACCAATTATCATATGCTCACACTCCTGTAAGTTAAATTAAAATCACGAAAAAAATCTGGCTGTTAGATAAAAGACATTTTAGGGAATTAAAACAAAAAAAAAAATGCATATTAAGCAAAAATGAATTAATTAAGCTCTGGGTGGGTGCTAAGAAGAACAGAGTGGACCTGCTTTAGCTAAAAAAGGCAACTTGTTGTGGTTCCATTAATAGGCTGTAGAAACGTGTAGACTTTTAGTCACAGCGCAAAAAAATAAAACAAACAGAGGGCCCTTTAAGACATTTCTTATTAATGTCATGCATCAAGCAAATAAGCCTAATTGATTTAGGAAATTAAAAGGATGCCTGAAGAACCCTTCACTCTCAACGGGCTGTTTTATTTGAGTGTGGGCGTAGAGGACAATGGGCTGAGTTTAAATTGTCTTGATTGAATCAACAGAGACAAATTGGGAAATCCAATCTCAGGTCCCCAATTATGTAATTTGGAAGAATGTGAATACGAATATGGATGCACTGGCATTTTTGTCCCTCTGCAGGACAGATTAGTGAATTTGCTAAACTGTCTTAATTACGGAGTTTAAGTAGTTTAAAAGTGATCACCATTTTCTTTTCCACAATGGGCTTCAGACAAGCTGGAGGGGATCAATTGGGCTCTGTGTGCGTGTGTGTGTTTGTGTGTGTCTGTAGGTCAAACTTGGTGTGGTGTGTATGGACGGAAACTCCACATTCTGGCTGACCCCAGCACTGAACTCCCTCAAAATAACTGATTGTACGCCTCCTGACTGGGCCTTTTGTGCCATTTTGTGTTCGTTGTCTTTCAGTTTCAAAATTGGTGTGCGTTACTAATCAATTCGTTCCCTCTCTGTGATTTATTGTTTTTGTACAGAACACGACACAAGGGTGATGGCCAAAGAGAGACAGAAAAAGGACAACCATAATTTGAGTAAGTGTCTCCCGCTGCCTCTCAACTCACTCAGTTTATTATGTGAAATTTAGCTAGCTTTTAGCTTGGTAGCTGACAGTTCCCTAATCATCTCTCTCTCTTTTTTTTTGTTCTTGTTTAGTTGAAAGAAGGAGAAGATACAACATCAACTACAGGATTAAGGAACTGGGGACACTCATACCAAAGTCAAATGACCCGTAAGTTAAAACATCTAAATGTATTTATTGAAACAACGCCACTGAAGTGACTGCAAGACCTTGTCTGATGGCGAAGCATATTCAATTCGAAGCACAAAGACACTCTAAACGTTGTTCACTGAATTCAAATGAGTACTCAAGCGCATTTTAGTCATATTTCAAGGGTGCACTTGAACTTCCATTGAAGTCGACGTTCCAAGAGCTGTACATCTTCTCGCTGGGTCCCGGCAGTTCAGCTCAAAGCATGAATGATGAGGAAAGGGTCAAATGCAAAGAAGCAGGCCACACCATTTGAATCAAAGTTTGAAGCACAATTGGAACATAGCAATGGAGTATGGAGCAGATTCGAAATCCACTGGCCATCTTATGCAATTGAACTTTGCTTCAAATTTAAATGGAAGGTTAGCGTTGTCGTCGTGCCATTAACACGAGATAAAAGAGATTATTAGCGCCGATCAGAACAACGTCTCACTCGTGTGGAAAAGGACAATTTTACTACAGCTCCCCTTTCCTTTAAAAAAAAGTAATAATATCTGCAAAAAGAATGACTTGCACTCTTGCACCTCAAGCCCCCCCGTCCCCATCATCCTACTTAGCTCATTTTCCCTCACCTATTTTTACTCGAGGATTAATTTTACCGAACAAGAAGGTACGAGAATGGACTTTCCACATAGCTACTTAACTATTCTATTAAAATTCCCATTCAGTGTCCCCATGTAATGTCCAAGGATGAATAATTGCCCCCTGTAAATCACCATTTCTTATTCATATCATAAAAGGGGAAAAAACCTCTGTGTTAAAACTTTTCCCCCCCGTTTTTTATTACAGAGGATATTCTGCCAACATCAGGGGTTCTGTGTAAAAGGTTATCTTTAACATTTCTTCTGTCTGCAGTGACATGCGCTGGAACAAAGGCACTATCCTGAAGGCCTCGGTGGAGTACATAAGGTGGCTGCAGAAGGAGCAGCAGCATGCTCGGGAGCTGGAGAGCCGTCAGAAGAAGCTGGAGCAAGCAAACAGGAGACTGCTTCTGAGGATCCAGGTAACAAAATATAACAGTCTAAATGTGTTTGATTTGTTTCTGTGGTATACATAGTGATAAAACACTTATAAATGGCAATAAAAAGAACTGATAAATATTAATAAATTAATTTCCCATTACTGATTTATTTAAAAACAACCTCTTTGTTAAGCCTTATCTTTGGCATATTCATTATTCCAAAGATAAGTTTGATAAAGACAGAGGGTTCACTCTGTACTCATAGGTACTTGTCACCTCTGCTAATTTCCACTTCCAAACAATGTAAACTAATTTCCACCTTAAAAGCTTTACGACCCCAAAACCAAAACTACCCATACCCCTAAACCACTGTTGCTTTCATGAGGTTTCTTCACTACCCCCTATCTCTGATCTAATCTCAAGGCTTAGTGCCAGTTTACTGATGAATGAAGTCAATAACCTCAGGTCTTTCAGTGGAAAAACTACCCAAGTCAGAAATAGACAATGAGCACAAACAGTTCACATAGATTGTGGTTTATCAGAGTTTACGCCAATGATGGGAAAAACACATAATCTGGTATTTTCTTCAAAGATGACAAAACTATCCAGGAAACTCTGACCACCACTGATGATAAAAGGATAGTGAACAAAGGTCAAGCAGGGCTTTGTGATGACACTGATCAGTGATTAGTGCTGATCATATACACTGTGAGTGTGTGTGGGAGAAGACGGTGTCAACACCCACACTCCCCAAGTACAGTTCACTCCAACTTCAGTATGTGAAAAAGGTGTGGTGGCAATTGTTGCTCTATGGTAAATCCACTCATATTTGTGGAAACGTTCACATATTTTTAGTTATCTAATCAGATCTTATCTAGGCTAACACACAATGCATGTCATAGTTATTTTCTCAACAACACTTTAGAAGCAGATACCATCTTTTACTCGTGGTTTCTTTTCTGTTGTTTTCCAGGAGCTTGAGATCCAGGCACGAGCACATGGCCTCCCAAACATGGCTACAGCCTTGGGGACAGCTGAACTATCCTCCCATCTCCTCAAACAACAACAACAGCAGCAACAGCAGCAGCAGCAGTCATCTCCCCAGACCCAGCAAACCCAGCAGCCGCCCCTCTACCAGGAGGATCCCAACAGCGACTACCTGCAGAGGATAGCCGTGGTGGCTGGCGTGCCGTCCATCCCCACTGCCAGCGGGCCGCAAGATCACATTTCCGGCGCCGACGGCTGCACCACATTCTCCGACCCGCTGTCCCACTTCACAGACTTCTTCAGTGCTACCCTCAAGGAGGAACATCGGCTGGACGAGATTCTGATGGATGACCCACTATCCCCCTTTGCCACCGACCCCCTCCTCTCGGCCAGCTCCCCTGGAGCCGCATCTAAGGACAGCAGCCGCAGGAGCAGCTTCAGCTCTGCAGAGGGTGACGACCTATAAGGGTGCCTTCCTCAGCTACACACTCTTGTTATCTCCTCATGACAATACAGTTGTAAACCCCATTGGTAAAGGGCATACACAGAGCCTTTGAAAGAGTGATGGCTCCACTCACAGGTTTGCAAATAATTTAAATGACAGCTTACACACCTGTCAGTGCTCCTTCAAAGTGACACCTGATGGTGGAATGGACCAAAAGCTTGCATTCTCCAGAGCTCAGCGGGATCAGGAAGAGCTTGTGGACCTCCTGCTTCTCCACCTGCTCTTTTTCACTTTTCTATAGACAATCAATATGTTTCGCGGCCTCCCAGACAGAGCAGAAACAGACCCGCAAGAAAAAGGGAGACATTTATCAGCGTTTAAGTACATTATGTAAATGACCATGTCTACTGTTACTTTGTTGTTTTATTTGGAGGGTGGGGGTTGGGGGGGTAAACACTGTGGTAGCTGTACACTGCAACGTATGCAAAATAATCATTAAAAACCTGCCAAAGCTGTCCTTTTTTTTACTATTTCACAAAAGGATGTGAAGATGCGTGCCTTATTCAAACTCAGTTTTGTCTTGGAAAAGATATGAACATGTAACTAATGTACTCACCGCAATGCCTAACATGTCATGTTTATGTATTTATATGTTTTAATCCATGTATTCATAAAAGATTATATATATATATATATATATATATATATATATATATATATATATATATATATATATATATATTATTACCTAACATGTTACCTTTTTTATTCTTAGTAGGGGTGGGACAAATATAATAAACCCCTTTTTTGATAAACCCGATTTTGGCTTCTTGTTGTCATCTCACAGAAATCATTCATACTCAATACTCAAACAAAATACAACTACAATACTACTTTAACTACAGTACATTAGTACCACTGTTAACCACTCTCCATGTTAACCACTCTCCATGACAAAATACCTGAATTTAGCATATTTTTGTGCACCAATTGAGTACAAATCAGAAATCACACATCTAATATCTCACTCATAACTCTGCTCTGTTGTTAAGTGTACAGGAAGCTCAACACATCGGAGAACTTTGTAGAAACATGATACAAAGTGACCAGTGGCAAACTGAGTGCAAAATGATCCTGCTGGACAACAACAGGGCTAAGAGAGTGAACAAAGCCTGTAAGTTTCATCAAGGAAGCTAAGGGGCTGGCTTACAGGGTGGCTGATTGGCAATGAGTGGCAGAAAGGAGGAGAGAGGAGGGAATTTAGATAATAAAGACAAGTAGAGGAGGAGTAATAATTCTGATGAGACTACTGTGAGCTGATGAGCCCTTGAGGATGAATAATGGCGAGGAGTAAAAAGTTGCTATGAGAGCTTTTGGCTAAGAGTTAAGAAAGTTTGTGGTTGGCAGGATGAATAGACGTCTCCTTTCATACTTTGACCTTATTATGATCACAAATATTATTTTGTGTAGTTGCAGTACTCAAAAATCATTCATCAACATGTAGTTTTCCAATCTTAAAGTCATGCATTAATAATGCAACAAACAGACCCGTCTAAGGAAAAAAACAACACGCCAATACTTCCCAAATGGATTTCTCATCAAAGCCTCCCTGAATTAATGTTTTAGAGTGTTATTAGTGTGTGTTTCTCTGTAATGAAATCGAAACATTTCCTCGCTCGCATCTCCTCTTTAGCCGCAAATAAGACTGAACCAATCAATCATCACGGACTACAGCCACTCCAACTACAAAGTGGTGAGTGATGTTTATGGGTAATTGGCCAAAGCAGTTATGGAAGGTAAATATAGATTTTCATTATGCTAAAAAAACATGAAGCATATCTAAGAAAGAGTCAGCATGACTGAAATTTCAAAAGGCTCAATTTACATTTAGATTTTCAATGATTTTTTTCCCTCCTTTCTCGTCTTACCAAACTTGGGGAAAATACACAATTCCAATTAGTGTAGCGCAGGATTTGATGAAAGTCAAAGTCAGGGGTAGAATAATACAAATGAATACCCTTTATCTTTATGAAAGTATTGACAGAAAACAAAAGAGAAACAATAATACCTATACACATTCACACAACTCTCAATAGACAAACCTTTATACACTGAAAAAGAAAAGTCAGATTAAACTTCCTAATGAATTCATTTCTCTCCATATCAAAGGCTATCATGGACAAAGTTCAAGATCAGTTTTGCGCAGGCTTCAAAAGGAAATGTGGTCGGATGAGGCAATGGTGACATCAGAACAAGCCACTTTTTATTTGGAATATCACAGTTCATCAACCCACAGCTCGGAAACTCATAGGAAGTGATTTGAAAGTGTCTACAGTGAACCGAGAAAACAGCGCAGAGGTCCGATAATGCTGTCATGTCGAAGACCTTAGCTGCTTATGTTAAGAGGAAAACATACATTTGAACATGTAAAACTAAACATGAGAAGGGTTGTAATCCCACAAGCCTCCCCATATCTCTCTCTTGCTTCCTTTCTAGCTGGTTGCAATATTTGCGAGAAACTGTACTGTACACCTTGTAAAATAATCTTTCCAATCCTTTTTTGTGTTACAACAGCATGCACAGCAAAATGGACTCCCTCAAAGAATTACCTCACTTTCAGGATGAAAGGGCTGCTGCTGTGTCATATTTCAAACAGCAGGTGGCAGCAAATGCCTGTATTTTGTCATCACACTGTGATGTATGTGGATAAAAAGAAACCCAAGGCAGGAGTGTGGCACAACAGAGCATTTTTTTGTGGTGGATTATTTAAAAATGCCAATAAAATAAATTTAATTTTAGTGTATTACCATAGATGGTAAACAGTACTTTCACATATGGAATAGTGCCTTGGCAGTATATGCTTAAGTCTATGGTACTACCTATACTTCCCAGTATAAACTGACAAATCTAAAGAAGGCAAGTGATGTCGTGAACCTCACAGCGGAGTCGTTCTGTCACCAAAACAACGTTGTCAGACCTCCTGCCACCCACCAACACTGACACCACCACTGAGCAGGAGAAGCTGTCACCTGTGCAGATGCCACAGCTGCCAGCGTGCTACAATGCACTCACCTGTCGAGCCTGCCATTGGCAACTCTTAATCACCTCCCGCTGAGGTGACTCACTTTGGAGCATGGCAAACACACACACATGCAAGCGCAGGGCCGCACACACTCTTACACACAAACAAGCCTAATCAAATGTGCTTGTGTGCAAACACAAATGTGCACACGCAAACCCAAACACACACACACACACACACACACACACACACACACACACACACACACACACAGGTGTGTATCTCATTGCACGTCGTTGCCACACAAACGAGGAAGCTAAGGGAAAAAAATAACCACCTAAAAGCCCTCATCAGGATCTGGACTGTGACAAGACTTGTGCACAAATTAGGTGAAATTTGAGTGGGAATAACAATATGACAGCCGGCAGTGAGGCACCAAACATCAAGTGTCATATCTATTTTCAGCCATGAGTCAGAGCTGTGTGACAAACAATACCATGCTGCTTCTCAATCAGTCAGTCCGTCTACTGGAAATGTGGCAAACTAGGCCCTGGATGAGTTTTCCCCTTCAGAAAAAATAAGAAATGATCTGAGGTTAAGTTAAAGGTCAAAGTTAAAGGTGAAATTCTAAAACTTAGCCAAAATGATTACATTTAATGATTAGCAACAAATAGTCTTTCCAGTGCACCACAGTAATTCATCCCATGATTCTGTAGGGCATTTGCCTCCATGCTGCTTCTATTAAAAACCACACCCTGACCAGTGCTTGACAAACTCCCACGTCACTAGACTAGCAAGGCCCCACGTGCATTAACGATGGAACACGAGAGAGATGAAAAAATAAAAGTGGCTGGGCCTTCTTGAGATGCTATAAAATTAATGCGATTTCCAGAGTTTTTATGAATCGAGCCAGATGCCAAATACATAACTTCAAACAAATTGACTTCCAATTACTGGTGCGGCGCACCACTTCCAGATGTGCAACAGATGGGGCCGGGGCGACCAAAGGTGTCTCAACCCACGCTTTGTGTTATTTTGCAGTAAAACGGCAGTATAGTTGTATGTGTTTTAAATCACCGTGGGCTGTGGGCTGGAGGTGAAGGGAAGGACAGGGGGATAGTGGAGGAAAAATGAAAGCACATCATTAGGAAAATGTAAATCTACACAGCACAGGCAGTGAAGTCCATATGTAGCATTAATACAGCCTGGTATTATGTAAAGGCAGATGAGATGCTGGGGCTGAAAGCTGGAGCTGTACCAAGGAGGTGGGGGATTCAGAAATGTAAATGTTAATGTGATCTCTGCTGTATCTTCCAGTGCTGGGATTAAATGGTAAAAAGGAACAATTATGGGGCTCGCTTTTTTTTGTGCATATGTTAATAGCTTACAATATCCTTGCATGCATAAAGTACATTAGATATGATTAGAAGATATCCACAATACATAGCTTTATATACTAAAAGGTTTTACAATAGTTATAAGTAGCACTGCACTCTGTTCAATTGTTAATGAAGACTCTTCCTAGAAACTTTAAATAATTTGATTAGTCACTGTTAAAGCTACATAAAAGTAAAACAAATGTGATTCTGAGTGATAAAAAGTAGCTGAGCATGGACTTCTTTTCACTGCAGAGGAAACTAATAGAATATCCAATACTGGTACGGTGTCCTGGGAGGGTCATGGCTCTGATCCCATTACTACCAGAGACTTGGGCCCTGTGGGAGCCAAAATGGCTGTGTATTTTTCCCAGAGCCCATACTAAAGCAGTCTACTGGGGCCCTATCTACTTAACTAGCAGTCTGCCTGAGAACCACAGCCCCCCGATCCTGGGGGCCAAAGAGCTTCTCCTCGCTGCCTGTCTGATTCCACGTATCTTAGGCTGCCTATTCAAATACAGCAGAGAGCAGGGACCATTTTGCTTGGCCATCGTACCTCTGTGCTGCCTTTAATTCCCTCGCTCTGTCAGAGTTGTATGCTAATCCAACTAGTGACAGTCGCCACCCCCCCAGGTCTCTCTGCATGCACACACACTCGAACACACACTTTAACCTTGTGTAATCTGGGTGACCTTGGTCTGAATGAAAGCTGCTGAAGAGAGGTCCCTGATTGATTTGTAATTCAAAAGAAGAGTGATGGCCACTGTGCCCCCACCATCTTACCACCAAGAAACCCCTCTGCTACCCCTACAAAATAAAATGAAAGGAGCCTAACAAAATGAAGCACAACATTTAAAGACAGTAACTACTGAAGCTTGATTCTATTTTCCTCTGGTTTGGTGAGTTAGGGAGCATGTTGAGGGGCAGGGGATAAATGTCAGATTTAGGCATGAGGGGGCAGAGTGTTAGGGTGGTGCAGGTGAGGAGGACGTTGTGGGGGAGAGCATCAAGATGATCATCATTAGCAGGGTAAGGTAATTGGCGCTGTGTGTGCCCCTGCGTCTGGGCGCTCTGATGGGCATCTTGTCTGCATTATTCATTCATGTTCCTTCTCTCTCTCTCTCCTGTTTTCTCTCTCTCGACCAGGAGCCGGACTCATCTATTATGGATGGGTAATTGTTTATTAAATGCAGGCCTGACCCTATTATGCCTATTACCCATGTGCGGCACACCAGTGCGGCTGGCAAGCATCTGTGTTTTTTCATATTCTAGAAGATCTGACAATCCCCTGTGGAGGACGTGAGGCAGCTTTGGCGCAAGTAAGTGTCAGCATCTGCGGCCCAGGAAGGGGAAAAGAAAGGAAAAAATAAGTTTCGACAGGAAAACAGGCGGAAACCAGCAGGGAGGAGACGAGATGAGGATGATGAAAAATAAAGCCAATGCCCGGGTGGCTGCCACTGGCCAGAGAAGTATCTCTCTCCTTCTCCTTTTTGGATGGTGGCAAAGACAAAGGGTGAGCTAAAGAGATGCTTTGCCGCTCATTACACTGACTCCTAATCTACCTCTGCCCTATCCTGGGCAATCCCTGCTCCAGGCGTTTGGAGGCTAAAGCTTCAAACTAGGCAGTTTGTCCAAAGCGGATTCATTACTAAGATAGGACTACCAATGAGCCTGCTGAAATGTCACATTTGAAACTCATACAGCAGCCAGAGCGGGGCCAATCTGACACTAGAGGTCAGTATTGTAACAGAGTTCAGATGCCCCTCTCTTTCACTACCAGACAACAGTGAGCTTAAAGCAGACACAGACATTACAAAAGATAGGAGAGACTGGCAAAATAATTCAAGGTAATGGAAATGAATTGAAATGAAATGATTAAGTTCAGTTAATTACTCAGTAGCTTAGGCAAATCAGCTTAACTTATATCAAAAATCATTATTTCAGCCAGAACGGCAGATTCACTGGCAAGATATTTCGCCAACATGTACTTAGACCACTGTATGTAAAGTAGGATCAGCCTAATGGACAAGATCTAATACATGTGGCACTCGTCATGGTGACAAAAATAAATGTGCTATTAGAAATGATAGTTCTGGGGAAAACATACAGGGTCAGTTTAAAGTCACACATGGTTCAGAGTAGCAGCGGGTGGAGAGGGTGATGTGTTTCTTTGTCACAGTTCAAGTATTTATATCACATCACTTTGCGAATGACAGTCCTGCTAAATACCAACTTCCTGTTCAGGAAAACTGTTAAAACATTTCTCTTTCAGACTGTCAAATAAGTCAAAATACTCACTGAGTCGTCTGTACAACACTGAGGAGAAAGGGAATATATTGCCTGCGTGGATGTACTGCTGTGCTGTGGTATGATGTAGTGATCTGCATGATGGCATGTCACCGGTTATTGGCTGGGTTGAGAGTGATTAACATGAGGTGTTAATTAGTGGGTCGTCAGGAGTGGGTGTGTGGCTAACAACACGGCTCCGAACAGCTCGGTCACACATAAACACACGGCGCAGCTCAGGCCTTCTTTTACAATTAAAATGAATTTAACAATTAGTGCTTAGGAAAATCATTTAAATTACATCTCTTATTATGTTAGGTTTAATCAAAGGCTGTGGCTACCAAAATGAAATCATTTCTACAGAAACACAGAATCAGGGGATATTTTGAAGAAAGTTCAAAGAACATTATAAGGATACTATCAAAATTATTGCTTTTACTCATATATAAGGAACTGAAGATTTTAAAAACAATTGTCAATTTCAGATTCCAATATGTTAAATTATGTCTTTTGAGCAACAAACAGAACAGAGTCAGATCAATAAATATGAAGCTATGGATGTGAAGAAGGAAACTAGTGAAACACTTATTTTTTGTCTTATTTACTGATATAATTATCAGCAGCAAGAGTGTTGTCATTTAAAAATACCGGCTAAAATAAGAAGACATGTTAATGTAATTTGTATTGCATGGACCACAAAAAACAACCAAACTTTAGCATCTTAAAAAAAATTCAATAATAATAATAAGACGAGGAAAATAAGAGATAGTCTTTCAAAAACAGGGTTAGTTAAATCAACTGCAAATCGATGACGCATTATTTACAACCCTTTCTAATTTAATAGCACTCGTACAGAAATAGAGGCAGCCAGCAGGAATTCCAGGAGCAAATTTGCCGTAATGCTGTTGAGTTGATTAGAAGAGTGAGAGGAGAGTGACTGAGAGAGCGAGTGAGTGAGTGAGTAAGAAGAGAGGAGGGAGTGAGTGAGCGAGTCAAGCCGCCCCTCTTCCCAAAGCTTATTTATTCCTCCAGCATCCTGCCCACTGATTAGCCAGCTACAGACACTCTTAATGTCTCCCCACAATGAACAAGCTGCTGCAATTTCAATGGGCTTATCTGTTGTGCTGTGTTCAGTAAATAATACGGCAGCTGTCAGTGGCCTCGAACGCATCATCCATGTAGCTAACGCTATGTTGGGATTAGCTGTGTTGAATGAAGTCTTGTCACAGAGCAGGGAAAGCTGTGCCAAGCTCCAAACAGTTTACAGGACCCTCCGCCCCAAGTGGAACAAATAGAATGTAATTAAGGCGAGATGAGAGCAAGGAGGCGGTGTAGTTCGACAGGGTTGCACACACACACACTAACATATGCACACACAAACACATACTCTCACATTTACTCCTGCAAATGCAAATGCCTCTTTGTTAGTTTCCGTGCCTTTTAATACCCAGAGAGGGTAAAATACCTTTTTTTCCACATTATGGAATTTGTCATGTTCAGTTGGAGCTGTCATAGCTAGAACAGTGTGCACTAATGTGTGTAATCTGCTTTGCAACACATCAATTATGATGGATATTGCTGCACCGCCATGCTTCCAGGGTTTTTATACAAGCCTGCGGGGAATCAGTCTTTTCTTGTTAGGCAACCTGTTTAGTAAATAATGATCCACTTTGAGCCTGGCTGATGCCGTATAATGCGATGTGTGTGCTTGTTGAGTACACGTGTGCATGCACAGTATAAGCGTGTGTGGTTGGTGCTTTGGTGTGCAAGGATCAAGCCAAGTAGATCAAAAAACACTTACGTGCAGGCTGGAATTCAATCATGCCCGCGCTGTGTGAAAACCCACGTCACAGAGAAACCTAAACCGCTTCTGAACGTGCTACGAGCCCATATGTAAAAACTATAAATATTATCAGTGACTTGTAAAAGTATTTCCAGAGCTGTCTGAGCTAACAAAGCGACAGAAAGATAAATATTTAGATCTTACACTGTGTCAAACAAAATTAATTTTTTTTTCCAAATCAGCTTTTACCAGTCTGTTTTTTCTTGAAGGGATGCTCCGGGGTGCACGTACACCACCTCTCCTCCTGTCATCTCCCTTCTCCCTTCCACTAATACCACAGCTATTTGTCTGTGTTGCTACCTTTATCTCCCTGTAAACTTTCCACTCCTTTCTGCACTCACTCTATCTTCATGGCTTTGAGTGACTTTTGCACCAACCCTTTCTTTCTCAAACAAAAATCGGCTCATGAACTCCCTTCGCTCGCATTATGAATTATGTCTCTTCCCCTCTCGCTCTCTACCTTGCTGTCTCCAGGACAGGGCGGTGGAAAACATGGAGAGAGTGGCACAGATTTAATCTTGTACTCGCTTTGAAACCATAGGGTGCGCTTCATTTCTCTCTTTTTCCCCCCATCTCTAACAATGTCGTATTCTTTCTGTGAGCCACAGATTCTAAGAAGGCCAGTCCTCTTCAAACAATCCCTAACTTTTGCTTTGAATGATTCACCTCCTGGTTTGCTCTCCTCCACAGACGCAGAGGAAAGTGCAGCAACATTTAGTTTAACTTATCCAGAGCAACCTCCAATGACCGAAACAGTAGGGAAAGTGGGTTTTCCTCCACCGAAGCACATCTTGACAAAACACACACGTTCTTCGGACTTTTCAGTTAAGGGACAAAGCTCTCTAAACTCGGGGGTCCACCCTGCAAGTCGGGCTTTAGCTTTGGGCCCTTTGGGAACCTCAGCGGATCACATGGAGATCCCCATCACATCCCCACTACAGAGCTCTTCAGTCAGTGAGTCAGTCCGTCGGCAAGGCAGAGAGGAAGGTAATGGACAGAGAGAAAGAGGCCCTTCACTCCTAAACGAACACATTCTTTAGTGTCAGCATAAAACCCCCAGCTGCACTGGGACCCACTCACAGACTCTGTGTATTGTTGTTTTGTGTGTGTGTGTGTGTGTGTGTGTGTGTGTTGAAAGTGTGTGGTGGAAGTATGTATATCTTCACACACCTCTGTCAGAGCAAAAAAAAGACACTGAGATTTTGGTGGCTTAATCTAAGATTGGGACAGACACCACTGGATATTCTATTTACTCCATGCAAGCTGCTCCCCAATGTCCTATAAAGCCCCTCGCCTCTGAACTAAGCTGGTCAGGGTTAAAGCTCCCCAGCGACGGGAGACTGAGTACCTGCCCAGAGTGTGTGTCTGTGTGTCACCGTGTTTATGTGTGTCTGTCTATGTGAACACACAGTCCTGTCGCGCGTTTCTCTCCAGTGTAATGGCTTTATTTATGAAGTGGCACCAGCAGTAACAGGCAGGCAATAAAGGGGGAGATAGTGCAGCAAAGCCGCATGCCATGCCGGGACCTGCAGCCATGCTATCCTTATGGCTTCTGAAAGATACTATTTGATGTGGTATGCTCACCTTGTGAGTGAGGAGCAGGAGAGGCGAGATAAATACTGCTGCTACAGAAGCAGGAGAAGGTATAGGAGGTGATAATTCACTGCTGGAATTTGTTCAGCCTGACCACTAAGTTGATGTAAATAAATTGTTACATGTCGTTCATTAGTCAAAAAGAGAAGTTGCAAATAACTTTAATTATGCTCACTGAACTTTTCATGCTTTAGTCTATTTGTCTTATTTTTCACATAATGGAATTTCAAAAGAATTTCTTCTGTTGTTAGTATGCTCCACTAAGTGCTGTAACATACAGAGAAAGATGGCTGGTGATTTCTTCAAATGTAGAGAGAGAGACAGTGCATTTTAGCTAATCAGCCATAAGATTTTTTCCCACCACCAAAATATGACAAGAAAAGACCAGAGTGTCTCATCTGAACAGCAACAGAAGCCTCAGAACATTTTAGTGCAATAATAAATGCATGCTTAGTCCATGAAGAGTTCATCTTTAATGTCTAAGGAATTATTATGTTTTGACACTATGGATCGGAAAGAATATAGCAGTAGTCATTGTAATTATTTAAAACAGAAATCACGGTGGTAATTGTCAGACAATATAAAAATGTTGTCACACAATCATTCAAAAATCACTATTCTTATTTATTCAACACAAACGAGCGTTTGCTTTTTCTCATGAATGACTGATCTTCCAGAAACCCCACCTGCACCAGGGATATTTCACACACACATAGACAGAGGTGTGCCTCTAAAAACAGAAAAATGAGGACATTTCCTCAGTATTCCCCCCAGGCAGTGGCCTGCTGGCCAATGAGACCAGCAGGTTTCCTAGAGATGCAGAAACCTGTTGGAAAACACAGAACTCATTCAAACTTTTCTGTCTGTCCTCGTCCTCTCTTTCCGACATCCCCCGCGCACTCGCTGCAGTTAAAGTTTGTGCGAGTGACTGAGAGCATTAACCTCCTCACCGCAACCTCTGCTTCAACGCACCTGTGCACCGGGTAAACCCGTCATTAAAATGAACATATGACTTACCATTAAATGAGCACATTCACTGTGTTTTTCTTTCTCGTTGCGCCATTACAAGCAAACTGCTGAGTGAACTCAACAGTTCTCTGGGGTGCCATTCCTGTGTTGTTTACCTGAATAACTAATGTGATTTACTATTTCTTTCAGACCCAACGACACTGAATTGATGGCGTCTGACTGCGACCAACAGTGCATGACAGCAAAAACAGCGATGCATTCACATGCCGTATGAAAGCATGGTTTAATGTAAACCAAATGCCTACATGAGCGCTGTTACTGAACAAAATATCTGCCTGCAAATTAGATTTGTGAGGCAAGGCGGCTGTCATCACAAACCACCTAGTGTTTGTGTCAGAAAAGGCAGACAGAGAGTAAAGAGAAGAAGAGGTGAAGACACTCTCTCTCTGCTTTTGACTTCTCAAGACTAAATATAGTATCTAGCCTCCGATGGATCCCATATTTCAGTCTGACCCTGATCTGAAGACGAAGCAGGAGTTTCTCCTTTTGTCTCTATCGTTTTTTTTTCGTTTTTTTCTTTCACTGTGAACCACCTCTTTCACGACTGAATTGTTCCTAAATTTAAATTTACAGCTAAGAAAACAGTTTCATCAGGCCTTTCAGATGTGTCATCTCAGTAAACTGCTCGTTTGTTAGCGGAGATGTTATACTCGCTGTCACACCGAGGTCCCATCTTGTTTTGCCAGGTGGACCGGGGCCCTTCCCCTTCCCCGACTGTTTTGATCCAAAGCAGCTGGTAGGACGCGATACCCGTTTAGTCTGAAAAATCAGCTTGTACAAACAAACACCTCGCTTTCTCTGTTGCTCGGCGCAGGCCAGTGCATCTGCCAACCATTAGAACTGAATATCTGCCTCGTATCAGCCTTCTTGCAAAATAAGCCAGATCCTGTTTCCAGGCCAGCAAAAAAAAAAAAAAAAAACAGGCCCCAGGCATCATTATTCATTATTAAAGATGATCTGGCTAAGGCAGGGGCAGTTTACAAAGTACACCTGCAATGCCTACAGTGACCCAGTCTGCATACCCCATCTCTCAAGGGAGATGCCAAGTGTTGCTCACAGGTGTGGTGAGTTATGCATGCCGCAACTGACAAGGAGGTTACGTGACATGTCTTTGAGATATGCGATTACCTCATATGGAAGTCATTCATTTTTATTCATTTATTCACCTTGTCATCAAACACCAAAGCCAATTCGAAGTTATTCTAAGAAAAGCACAACCTGGGAAAACTCGAACTTATTGAAAACTCCTAGTAGTCTCCCTGACACATACAACGTACAAACATGCAACCGATGGCTGTATGTTGTCAGTCATTCCAACGCAAAACTGCCAGGTTGATGAAAAAAAGTGCTGTGTTAAGCAACTCTTAAGTGTCACGGTGGTTGAAGTTAACTTGTAGGCCTACTGAGCACTTCTTTCCGGAGTACAAACTTGTTACAAAGTAAGGAAGCACTTTTGTGTTGATGGAGAGAAACTGAAAGCCACTATAGTTGTTACAAGGGCTTGAAGATTGAAGACACCTCGCTGCACTGTGAGGGAGATGGAAAGAAAGAGAACAAGAAAGTGAGAATAAGGGCAGACTGGAAGGTAAAGAACGAGGGAAAAGTGTGGAAAGAGGCTCAACATAGGAGATGGAATGAGAGAGGACTGTGTGTGTGTGCAAATTAATGTGGATGTGTTTGAAAGGGTGAAAGGGAGGGTGGGTAGTTTTGGCTTGTTTTCCTTGGCGCACCTGCCTGGAGAAGCAGCCACGAACAGGAAGGTCTAAAAGTTAATTACATTAGCTGTCCGAGCCAAAATAAATGTCAGCCCCTGATGGATGCTACAACACCTCCTCGCCTCTCGCTCGCCTCTCAGCAGGCAGTTCACCCGCTTTCAGTTAGATATCTGACCGTCAGTGACCTGTATAAAAATCAACCTGTCCTTCAAACTAAACAACAAAATAGGTTGTTTATCAATGCCTCCCAAAATTACACATATGAGCGTTTCCCGTAACAGTCCAGTGACAGGTGACGGGCCCTTAACTATGTTACATAAATCACATGACATAAGTCACATTAAACACATTAACATTGTGAAATGGTAGCAGTTTGGTTAGGTTTAGGCAACAAAACTATTGGGCTGGGTTTTGGAAACATCGTTTGAGTTAAAGTAAATATGTTGCGTTCTACTTTGAAAGTGACATGACATAAATCATGTGACAGAAGTCAGTAATGAACTTTAACTTAAAACTCAAAATAACTTAAACGTGTTAAAGTCCTGGGTTTGATCCATCCATCCATACCATCCACCTCCTTACTCAGACTTACTTGCTATGTATAACGTGTCAATTGACATCCTGAATGTTAATATGGGTCATAATAACATGCTTAAACCAATGACCTATATTGTTTTTCTGGTGAGGACAGTCTCGTAAAAAATCTATAGAAAATACACTCTGAGACAAACTGAAATATATATGTTGCTTGCTTATGCTCTACACATTGGTCATACATATTTTTGGATTCTAATCATTTTTGGAGTTCTTTTTAAGTTAGAAACATCAAGTGGAACCCATTTTGACTTTTCAATGTCTACATTACTAACTGTTTCACTGAATGCATCTCTGCTTTTCAGACTCCACCATGCACTTTTCCCCCAAGCTATGTTCTTTAAGCGAGCCTTGTACCAAAGCACTGCTCCTGGTCTTTCTTGCTTCTTAATCATTCTTAATTTCAAATAGCACCTAAGGGTGTCCTTCTTTGCACAGTGCTTCTACCAATCCAGCCCTGCTGGCCTCTGATACTCATACTGAAAGGCCGCCGGTACAAATCCAACCCCGAGCCTCAACGCCATTCAACCTCTAAGCAATGTGCACTTTAAAACGTGTTATCTGCTGGTACACTCTGATGATCCTTGCAACATTAGCATAGCTTAACCCAGCACCTCTGGTCAGCCTTTAGAAGTCACCACAGAGAGAGAATGCTTTGGCACAAGAATATAATGTACTCTACTATGGGGTCATAACTTCACCCCAAAACATCAACTTAGCTTTGCACTCGGCTCCATTACACTATTGTCTTGCTGTCTGCAAATGTTGTTTTTGTTTATGGTGTGTGTATGTGTGTACTATACGCTTCTTTGTTTATGCTTGTTCTGTTTATGTACATCGAGAGCAATGTAAGACCGGAGTCATATTCCTTGTATGTGTACACATACCTGGTCATTAAAGCTCATGCTGATTAGATGTGTGTGAGCAGCCCTACTCAAGTTGTTATATGTTGTTTTTGATACAAATGCAGAAATTAAACAAAGACATGGAAAGACATTGTTCCTTTTCTCTTTAACCTACCTTCAGCTGTAAAGTTTCATCTTGAAAAAGTTAAACTTGGGTTTTTGCCAGATCATTAGCAAGCAGGAAAACCAGTGGCTTGCCACAATTGGTTTTACTGTAACTTAAATTTGATACATTGGCTAGTGTGCTAATCACAAGTACTTACAACAAGATAATGAATTACTACACCTGAAAGCGCTTTGAATGCTAAGAAGGAAAGATTTATTTTCCTATGATGAAATACAGTATTGCCTGTGCATCTTTCTTGGTGATGGAAGAGTGTGTGGGCAGATGGAGGAAGGCAGCACATCTCGCATCTCCCTCACGCTGTCACTTCCAGCATCCTCTCCTCTCCTGTCTTCTTCTCTCCTCCCCTCTCTGGTCTCCTCTCCTCCTTTCCACTTATGGTGGAGCAGTGCGTGGGAGTTGCTCAGGAGACAGCATCATGAGCCACTTCACTCGAGTGCTGCCTTCAATCAGCCCCAGAATTAATATTAATCACTCCTCCCTCACCACCCACTACACATAGCATAACAACAACCCTTGAGTCTCCATGCAGCTGCTGATAAATACTGATGCGAAGACAAGCAGCATGTGAAGCATTTACAGATGTGTATGGACGTATGTCAATGACCACACCTTAGCAAAGGTCATCCCTTTTCCTCTATGTCTTTCTTGTCCCAGTGGCGTCACGGTTCAAACTGCCATTAAGACTTAATTGTCCCTAATCACTGCTGAAGGTCATGGTTACTCAACAATACATCTCCCTTCCTCTTTTCTCTTTTTCAGCAACCACCACATTACCTTCACAGAAGAAGACACCGAAACCGTCTGTCCATCAGAAATCTTCTACAGAACTGGACCAAAAAAAAGGAGTGAAAGTGAAATTAGGATCTCTGTTCCCTTGTATTTTTCTGCTCAAGAACATAAAAAGAGTTGGTTTTCCCAGTATGCTGCCCCCCTCCCAGAAAGAAAGAAAAAGGGAGCAGAGAAAGAATGAGGGATGGGAAGAAAATATGAGCCCTAAAATCAGAAGTGATCGTCCAGAGGAATGTTTGTGTGTGTGTATGTGAGCGAGCTGAAGATGGCTGAAGGTCAGGGAGACACTGGGGCAATCACACTAATGAAAACAAACGAGGGATACAGTCGGCGGGAGAGAAGGAAAGAGACACCAGAAAGGGACACACCAAAAAAAGAGAGAATGGTAGTGTGTGTAGGTGTGTGTGTGTGAGGAGAGATAGCCTGCCTTGCCTCAGACTAATCAAACACAACACACTGCTATAAAAGGCTGGTGAGAATGTACAGATACATAAGCGAACTCTCACAGCCTGCCATGTACTCCTCTTTTATTTACATGCCCTCCTAACCTTTAGTGAGGCTTGAGGACGCGCACACACATACACACACACACTGTACTGTACATGTGCAGGCAAACACACACACACACGTACAACATGGCAGCAGCAATATGTGAAGGTTATTCCTGCAGAGGGATGACAGTGTTTATTCAGGGCTAGCAGGCAGACTCTCTGACATTCAGCTCGGAGAAAATGATTAATGCTACAATATACATAGGCACGAGGAAAAAGAAGAAGAGAAGAAAGAGTTGCACTGTTCCTTCACAGAGTGCAGAGGCCTTTGTAGCCACACATACATCCAGTTGTCTTTCTCTACCTCACTGTGCTACATTTGTATGTCTTCAAGAATGGGTTGAAATTACAGTGATTAGGAATCTGATATCCGTTTTTATATCAAAACCCCCTTATTCAATCTAACATGTTTTAATATAGAGAAATAAGAGAGGTGAGAGGGAAAAAAGTTTGATTCTGAAGAAAAGAGAGGAAGGAGAGACAAACACGAGATGTAAGTGAATAAAACTTCCTTTACCAGACTGAATGTAAAGGAAGTGGGTTTTTAATTAGCATTGCTGCTAATTAACGAGTGGTTATGGATCCAAAAGAGAGAGACACAGAGGCACATGGAGGTGTACAACAAGCACACACTCGCACACATCCACACAAATAGCCTCAAATACACACGCGCAATAATCGCGCTCTCCACCAAATCACACGCCATCTGACCAATCAGGAAACATGTGGACCCAGCGGCTTCCCACAATAACTTGAGGTGCAGATTATTGAGACATTAGGAATGATCAATAAGCAGAGGGCCAACCACAGCATACAAACCTTCCCGGTGGAGAGGCACTGCCTCGGGCAGAGTGAGGAGCTGTATAAAAATCTACTTTATGAAGTCATTGTAGGATTCCGCTGTAAACATAAGTTACTTTCAAAATAATTTTTAAACACTGGAACAACTGAATTTCTCTCATTACAAGAGTGTCTTTTATAGATCATTTCCAGATTAAAAGGTTGATTCAGAATTTGAATAACCTTTGATTAACCACCCACTGTTCAGCCTGCGGGACGGTAACATTATGTTCAACTTTCACAGCCTGCTAGTACTATGAAAAACTGCATTAATGAACATGTAATATATGTATATTATATAATATATTCTTTGCAATATTGCCAAAATCAGACCTATTTTATCATTCCGTGATTTCATGCTGAAACTGTAATCTATGCACCATGCACCTATTGTGACTTATTTTATCATTTTGTGATGCCGAAACTGTAATCCATGCATTTGTATCTTCCAGGTTTTTTTTACTAATATGCCCTTCACTCTTGTCTATTGTGCTACTAGAAGTCTTTAGCTTGTCCTGGTCATTCCTTCTATCAACAAAACATCAGTTGGTTTCACAGCATTTGCCCAATGCAGCTGTTATCTCTGGAACAGCCCTTCCGATACATCTCTAACAGAAGCACAGCCTTCTTTCTGAAATCAAGACTAAAGACTTACCTTTATGCACTTCATTACAGCCTACTCTAGAACCTGGTCAGGTCCATTACCTTTTTAGTACTGATGCGTCCATGTGTCTGTTTTATTTAACTATTTATTTAAATTATTTGTATTTGATTGCTGTATGTTTGACCTATGTATTGTTTTAATGGTAAAGTGTTTTGAGAGCACGTTGCATGGTGAAATTGCACTTCAAATAAAATGCACTGACTGATTGACAAAGTGATTTAAAGTGATGTTTAATGAGGCTGATGTTTGCAGTAAAAGGATAGGGGTGGTTTGGTAGAAATGGAGTTGAAAAGGTCAAAATGTGAGAGCAAGATTAACTAAGAAGAGAGAGGAGGAGGTAGAGCAGTTAGTTTTTATCCATGCAGCGAGTAGCCATTGTGCAGCATTGGGCGCATTTATGGGTTCAGGGCCTTTCACAGGGGCACCTTCAGCAGTGGTCCGTGCTGGACCTGAACTGGCGACCCTCCAGCAGTTCCCAAGGCAAGTCCCCACAGACTCAGCTAATGCCAATACTAAAAACATGACAAGTTAGGAACATTACTCCACCAGCAAGAGGACATCCTCTCATTTCAATCTAGAAAAGTTGTAAAAGAAGTTACTTTTCAATGTAAACAAGGGAAATTAACAGCCAGCTTTCACTTGTTTTTAAAAAATAAAAATGTAAGAGTATAAATGAATAATTATGGATTATAAATGCTAGACTTATTTGGCTGATTGGCCTGGTCAACTAACCAACCATCCAGTCGGTCAGCCAGCTGATCCAACAGTCAGCAAACAGTTATATCACTCAATGGGCCAGTCACCCGGGCAGCCAAACAAACTGACTCAGCAGCTCTCAGACAGCATCCTGGCTGAGCTGAGCTGGTCTGTGCCGGCCTATTCCACTTCAGAGGACGCCCTCTAGTTTATTTTTCATTGGAAGGGGATTTGGCTGCTATCAAGTGGTAGCAGCCCAGTATCAAACGCACGTCTGGCTTGTAAACAGGCAGCTGGCAGCTCTCCAAGCTCCCCACAGTGTGCAGCGCGGCCAGGCTGAGCAAAGTGGAGTTGTGACACTGATCCCAGCCCTATCACTCCCCGACAGCCTGCGCTAATAGACCCTTCAAACACTCTAACGTCTATCTATATTTTATTTGAGACGTGCCAAGTCTGTTGTGTGTACACGTTTGTGTGTGTTTGTGTGCTACAACACTGGATGTGCATCATATTGTGTGTGTGTGTGTGTGCCTGTCTCTCTGGATGAGGCATCTTCTTTATTGCTTGTTGTTGACACGGATCCCTTTAGCCCTTAACAGGAGTCAGCGGGAGGGCTAAGCTGCTAACCAGCCACTCTGAGACACACACACACATACATACACAGAAACTCACACATTGCACTCCTTCACCAGTCGAAAAGCATTATTCAGCAGGTCAACAGCCTCTCTCACTACTTGGAAGTGTGTGTGTGTGTGTGTGTGTGTACAGTATGTACTCGTCTGCTGGATGTGTGTGTGTGTGCTTGCGCTCAGCGCTTCAGGCTAAGGCACTCAGAGTGAAATTATGTTCTCAGACTGGCTCCGTGTTGCCCTCTTTATCCTGACAGGCGAGGAAACAGCCACAAATAAATAAGCAGCACGCTCTCTCCCCAGACGTGACCACCATGGCATACTAGCACTCCAGAAGACGGCGTGAAGAAAACAGAATTCTATTTTATTGTAGCGGGTGGCAGGGGACTGTGACTTGATAAGCATGGTGTATTTGTTGTATTTGTGCCGCTTAAAGTAAAGCTGCTTCTGTGGGAATAGATGTTAAAGGGCGTGCGAGGACACAACAAGCATGGAGAAATTTGCTACTGGGCCATGGTCCAGTTACACTTCCAGGCAGATTTTTAATGCAATAAAACTGCAAAGATGATGGCATATTATAAAAAATAAAGGTTAAATATGAGGCTTAAATTATTTTATTTTCAAAAATCCTGAAAAATGTTGCAGCTTTTTATAGAAATGTGATCTCATTTTCTGTCATATATTCTTAGATCCCCCTCTATCATTGTGGTGTAACACAAAATAATGTAACTGGCAATTAAAAGGTGGAGTAAGCGATTCTGGAGAAGTCCAACGCCATGACAAATACCATGATATAGTGTGAACAATGACACTGCAAGTAATGTAACTATCGTTACAGTTGCTGCTTCGAAGCTATCATGCAGAGAGGATGAGATGACCCAGAACAAGCACAACAGCTCCAGACAGTGACACCTTCTGGGCTGTGTACAAACACAGGATCTTCTTTCAGCGCAGACACAGAATGGACAGCTAGCGGATAGAGAGGAGATATTCACGGAATTTGACAAAAAAGACATTAACTAGATTAGAATTGCTTACCACCTTTAACTGTGGCTAGAGATCCTCTACACACTCTGAAACTGCTAATTAAAGGACGTCCACCGCCCCCCGACATGTGTTTTCACTTATTCAGGTTAATCAGACATCTGCGCAGGTTGAAGTTGGGTGGAGAAATGCTGGGAATCATGTGAGGTCACCAAACTTCCACGAACTAATAAGAATCACTAAAGTGTAACTACTCTGCCATAATAGGTGCAGCAAATTAAAAGTAAGGTCAGGGAGCTGTCAATCAAGTACAGTCTCCAGAAGAGGTCTAACTAGGAAAGATAAGTGAAAACACCTGTGTACAATGTCCTGTGACAGTCCAGCAACAACGTAAAGCTCCGGTAGACAGAGACACTAAAAAAACTATGCTGAAAACAGATGCATTTTTTTTACATAAACAAACTTTCATATTCTAACATTTTTGATAAGGATCCCTTAGATTTGTTTTTGAAAAACTGTGACCAAGACATGTACTGCGAATTAAATCTGCTTAGTTAGTAAGTTATTTATCAGGCACAACACATGATATTTGTAATAACTAATATTGGGTTATAAATCAGCCCCAGCCGATCATGCTGTATTCATTAAAACACCTTGATCATGCACTTTATGAACCTGCACAATAAAAAAAACTCAAAAAACTTAATTTGAGCCACTAGAATATTTTAGGTTTTATAACAAAAAAGTAGATCTTCAGTTTACCCCTAATCTAATCAGTCATCACATGTCAAAACAAAAGCGTGTTTTAATGTCTTATGCAATGCTCTCACATCATGACCCTCAAGAAAAGTCAACTCTGACCCAAATCCAGCCTCCTAAATATGATATAAAAGTCTAACCTTGGTCCTAACCCAGATGTTTCCAAACTCATCATCACTCTAAACAGCAATAAGCTAATGTGATGGCTGACCTTTGTAGTTATGCAGTTCATACAAACAAGATCTTGTTGGAGAGACTTATTGAGCACACAAAGGCAGAGGCCAGCTTGTGCAGTTTCACAGTGAGCAACCATTTTGTTTTTGCTTTTTAGCCAGAGGGAATATAATCGATTTTTTTGTGTTGACAGCAGTTTTATTTAAATGTCTATAACCATAGACAAAAAAATGGAAAAAGTGAGTGTTCAAATGGTGGCTGATGATAATGAAAAGAAAACCCCTCCCCAGCTGGCCTATAAAAGACTTGCAGAGAGACATCTTTGAAGGTTCTCCTTCAAAGCCCCGGCTAGCCTCCACAGCCGCATCAGGGGATTTCTGTTATTAATTGAAGTTAATTTTCTGGGATATCAGTTTGCTGGGCACGTGGGAAAGATTGATAGCCCCCGCGCGTCTCCCGAGTGTTGGGATGTGGAGGGGGACGGGCAAGAGGACAGAGAAATGACACTGTTCCCTCACCATCCCAGAACCCAGCTTTCACTTTTATCATCCCCAAATCAAATTACAAACATCGGAGGCCAACCTTGGCTGGAGGAGATTTCCATAAGATTAATTAGGCCGGCTAGCCAAAGACAGAGTGGGCAGGGAAAATATAAAATAATAAATATAGGAGAGGGGGGGGTGGTTAAGGGATGGGGGTTGGTAGAGGCATAAGGGATAAAATGTGTGTGTGTGTGTGTGCGTGTGTGTGTGTGTGTGTGTGTGGAATGTGTGTGAGGATGGGCAAGTCAAATGGACAATGGGTAATTAGTGCAAGCAGCAGATTCTCAAAGGCACAGAGAGGACAGCCGGGTGGGGGCTCTCCGTTGCCCCCGTGATGTGGAGGGCCGTACGGCAGGGCCCACATTTAATTAGCGCCACTTTGATACCCACAGGAGTGCCAGGGGCCCCGGGGCAACCTAAACAGTGACTGACAACCCCACACCTCCGGACGCTCCCTGCTCTCCAATTATAGATGCACCAAGCTGAGCGGGCCCTGTGTAAACCCTCATACAGAGGAACTCACGTGTGCATGCACGCACACATGCAAAGACATACGCACCTTTGTACTGCATGTGCACAAAATGCCCAAACAAGTCAGCCAACCAGGCAGCTGGCTCCAGCCGCTTCCTATTTGTGTGCTACAAATTGGCATTTGGATTAAATGGAGCTTGAGATGCCCTGAAGGCGGGAAGAGAAGACAATCTCTCACCTGGCCTGATCTGCTACCAGAGCAGACGTTTAAAATGAGGATTAATTTTGGGGGTGCAGGGGGGAGGTGGGGGTTAGTAGGAGGAATGGAAGGAAAGAAGCAGCAGAGAAATCCTCTGCCTCTGTTTTCTGAGACAAGACGTATTAGCAAACAGGGGGTAAAAACAGGCCCTTGCTAAGCGTGCGCACGCACAAACACAGGCACAAAGCCTTGGTGTGCCGGTGCACAATCTGCAATATTAATGTATCGAAGCGAGTATGAATAAGTGACTGGAGAGCACAGGCTTTTGCTGTGTTGCGCTAGTCTATTTTTTATGTGAAGGGATGTGCCTGACACCACAACATTTTACAGCGCTTGAGTTGCGTGAACAAACAATGCCTAGGCGCCATGAATTATGCAACTGCAGTGTTTTCATTCAACCCAAACCACATATTTAGTAAACAAACTGCTTACTTTTGAGCTAACAAGATGTTTGTGTAAATAATAGATATTCAAATCTGTTCTCCCGACACAGAGGAAGAAAGTTGCCATGTAATTTGTTGTATTATTTAGCACATTCTGTTTTCCTCCTGCTCTCTGACTCCCTCGCTGCCAATTCACGGCGCCTCATTTACAAACACATAAATGAAAACATCAACAGCAACAAGGTTGTTGTTCTTTCGCAATATGCCTTGTGAAAACACATATTTTTTTACTCCAGTAACAACTGCTGCCTGTCATAAATTAATTACTAGACTTTGAAATATTAATCCGCATGACACACATCCCTCACCAAGGAGGGGAATGGGAAGATTTTCAGTGACAAGCCAGACGCTGACTGCTTAGATTTTTAATCAAAAGAAATCAATAGGATAAATATTGTATGTAAAAGATGGCAGCGCTAACAATATGGCATCTAATCACATGCCTTTGCTTGTGCTGTCAAAGATAATTCCTCTACGTTCTCTCTTATGGGAAACCACAGCGGTGCGTTCAGTCGTGATGAAATGTGAAGACTTTTCTAGAACTGTTCTACTTGTCTGTAGCCCCAATAATGACGGGGTAAACAACTAACCATGTTGTGTTTATTAAGGTACCAAGAGGTTGTGTTGTTTCATCAATAAAGCTCTTTTGATTGGGGATTCCCTTTAATAGATAGAGAAAATCAAATAAACAGAGACTGCTAATGGCTGGATAATCTGTGACAGAGATCTGAAATCTACTAAAAGCCCAGGGGTTTGATCCCCCACACACCCCTGGGCAAGGGGGAAGGGCATGGAAAAGAGGAGTCTTATTATTGCACAAACACCACCTCCTGCATATTAATGGACATGCAAGTTAAGTGAGCAATAAATACAATTATTATTTATTATGGCCTCATTCCATTCAGGTGTGCCAGTGATAGGAACCTGGTATTGTTCTTAGTGGCTTATAGGATTGGCTCACAAAGACACTTAAATGTGACAAAGCTGTTGCTTTTGTCATCAGTTCCGCTTTTCCTGCCATTCCAAATCAAAATGTCTACAGCGAGAGGTCTGCTGTACAAACGTTACAGTAAATGATAACACTGATGGTTGGTTTGATGTTTGTGGTTTTATCATTTGATAGGATTCATGAAACAGGTTTCCATCCAAATCAAAAGAAAATGCAAATGTATGTGCATTTCTGTTCATTAGCGTTACTAGGAGTTGGTTTATTGACATAAGCAGTGGGTGGCGCTAATGCTCCCGTTAGAGTCATTATACCACCGGCAGTACAGGGGCTAACAAGATGACGCAATTAAAAGAGAGCAGTTGAAACGTCAAACAGTGCGAAAATATGTAGAAACCATGATCACAGGTCACATGCTTCACATTTGTTATGACTAATTCACCAAGTCGGAACATCAACTAGATCAAGTATATCAAAGTAAAAACTTTCTGCGGATATTTTGAGTTTTATCCCAATTCGAATGACTTTCCTCTCAGGTTCATTTGAAATTATGTTTTCTTTGCTATGTGCAGGACTTTGACACTGAAAACTGGAAATATGTAGAAAGTTCAGCAAAGACAAAAACTTTTCCTTAACCTTGTCCAAGTGCTTTGTGTTGGCTAAAGATAACCATTTAAATGTTAACTACGCTTCAGTTTCCGTGAGTGGATATTGTAAGAAAGGTATGCTGCCAGGAAAGGTTCATATATGTACATTAATCCTGACCACATAGAACAAGCAATGTAACTTTCAAAACAAATTTGCTGCTGTGAATTCATAATCTTCATACACGTGTTGTAGGAGACAGAGTTAGAAATAGTGTTCAGGCATTAATGGAGTCGCTTACAAAAGAGTCACCAAAAGACTCTGGCTAAACTCATTCTTTTTGTACACAGCCAAAATGATAAGCATTTTAGGACCAGGCTACCCACACACACACATACATACAGTATATATTCACTAAATCCATCCTACGGGGCTAATGTCATGCCCACCCATCTCCACCACTGCCACATTAGCCCATTTGTCACACTCTAGGCCCCCAAGGTAGTCCATAGAGTCGACCCTCTTGACCCAGACACTCTCTCACCCAACTGCCTCCAGAGCCTGGGGTGTCCCTTCAGTAACCACCCCCCCCTCCCTTCCCCTCCCCTCCTCCCCCACCTACCCTTCCCTTCAACCTCAAATACTAGCACCACTCCCCCCTTTCGCCAACCTCTTCTCTGTCTGCACATGGAGCCTGGGGAAGCTATAGCAGTGCCAGATGGGGCCTCTTGTTACCACAACATGCAGTCATGCATTTGTTGTAAAGCAGCCTCTCTTGCTCTCATTCTCCCCTGCCCTCTCGGCCTCTCTGTTCGCTCTATACATATTGATGTACAGAAACTTGGCATGACACGTAGAAGTTGACTCAATTCATGTAGAGCCCCGACAGCTGTCAGACATTACATCCAATCAGTTTGGCTTTAACCAGCCATTGGGCAGCGAGCCCAGACTGTTGAACACCAATGGCCTTTATTGGAGACGACAAATTGGGCCCTCTCAAAAACTCGCCCATTTGCTCCGTATTGCAATTTGTCACCGCTTCGCCTACATTTTTTGGTGGTCACTGACAGTATATCACCTTTTCCCAGAGGACACGTTTCCATATACTGCATTAGAAGAGCTGTCACAGTCTTCCCCCCTTTCCTGATCTTCTCTTTGCTCTCTGTCTCTTTCAGGAATGAGCTTGGTATGTGATTGACAGAGGGTGTTTCCTGCATCTCCTGTGTATCCCCCCTTTACAGCCAGATACCTCACCTTCTTTGCACATCACAGTGAACATCTGTATCCATCCAGTGTTATTTGTTGTAAGAAACAAGATCTATATGCGTATAAATCAGTGATTATCATGTTACCAGCTTCCAAAGGAATAAGCCATGTCCATTATGGTGTTGATGTGATTCAGTCACACACTGGTAGGTATAATCAAGCCTCTGGGCTTTTCAAAATCAGCTATCTCTCTCTCTGCATGGATATGCAAGATCAAATCAATATGATGACAGGAAACAAGCTAAAAGCGACTACGTGGTTCACCGTGGCATTGCTGTCTTCATTAGGCAGCACAATTTAATAGTTTTTTCCAGATCTCCTTTTCTACACACAATATTGTTTACCACACTTATCATCAATTTTAACATCACTTTTTGGTGGTAGCACATTTACATCAGTGGATTGATTGGACTTTGCTGTTCCTGATTTGAGCTTACCTCGCTGTTGAGCTCCTTTGAGCTCCTTCACATTCAGCACTGTACTCATTGCAGTTTTAAATCCCCCCCACCCCAAATCCGTCTGCCAGTTTAACCTAACTGGTTAGAATAAAAGAAGTCATAAACTTCACATTAAGACAGGTATTGTTGGGGCGGAGAGCAACATTGGCATTGGACACACAACTCATGTTGAAACCATCAAGCCATCGACCAACACCACGCCTCATCCATCCCACAGCTGCAAACCATTATCATTTGTTATAGATTCTGTATATCAACAAGGAAAACATTACATAAAGGGTTCCATATGGTCTAGAAATGCCATTTTGTGTGTTGGACACTAAACGGTTTGGAGTAATTTAACATGATCTCCTTTGGAGAAAGAATCTTGCCCCCCTCCAGCGAACATTCTAACAAAAGACACAGAAAACATGTGGCGTTGATGCATGCAAGTGCAATAACATTTATTCTGCAAATCACTACCACATTGGGCTGTGTTGTTTCAGGTAAGCTGGCTTAACAATAACCGATCATACAGTAAATTGTACCTTATGTTTCTATTAATGAAGGAATAGTTAGAAAAATTGTCCACAATTAATAAAAGGGGAGGCAGACATTTCCTGTTCAAACACATTTAGTCAATAATAAATCTATATCAATGCCATTTTGATATGTAAGGAATCAAATTTCCCCACATGTACATTATGCATGCACAAACTGTGACAGAAATCGCGCTTCTTGAGATAATTTGTCCGCATGTATTTGTTTGTTGGCAGGACTGTGTGCGACCTGTTGTATTCTTGGCTGCTGGTGTTGGCTGTTGCCCAGGACTTCCAATTAACACGAAATGCCAACAACATGTCGTCTGCTGGATCATCATGTGTGCCAGACAAAACAGGAGCAGTGGTGCCTTTGCTCTGTGACGCTGTGCAACATTAAGGTTTTAATTGCTGTCAGTTCATCACTTAACACCCCCATCATGGGGGGGCATTCCCGCCCACTGCTGGCACCTTGCCAGTGCCAGGCTACAGAGGCAGCAGGCTGGCATAAAAAGGTTAGAATGGAGGGACCATGTAGGACACAGTGAGGGGTCAGGGGTTGAGGGCGGGAAGGCAGGGGAGGAAAACAGGAAAGTAGAAGGAACTGTGGAAGCAAGCGAATCCATAAAAAAAGATGACTGTTGCAAGGTGGAGACAGAGAAGGAATACCGTTAGAAAACAAATAGCAAACAAAAGACATTCTTGAACTAAAAACTGATCTTGTAGCAAACATCGCTCCAACAACCAAATTAACTAAGAACCAACATTCTACAAGAATAACCCTTCTGCTACGTCGAGAATCAACATAGCTGGATGAGCGTGGTTCAGATTCCACATTGAACAGGGTTCCACCCTTCACCAGTGACGCGTCGACTGAGCTAATTCACTAAATAGTCTGTGTGAACAACCTCTGGCCCCACTCCACCCTTTTTCCTCACATCAAAGTAATTTTATTAGGGGAGAGATTAGACTGCACTTAACCTCTAATGATGCCATATAAGAGGCTGAAGAAAGAGGTTTCTGCATGACGCTGTTTTATTTGATAGTTTCAATATGAAGAAAGGAAGGAGAGAAGCAGGGGGAGTGTGAAGCATGACAACTCCATATCTGAAAGCAACGTTATGGCGCAGGCGGCCCTGCCACCACTCCTATCCCAACCTCTCTGACGAAGTACAGATGTTTTCCCCTCCATCTTTCCTCCCACTTCACCCCTTTCTTTCTCTCTAACCTCCCACAATCCCTTTTTCCTCCTTTAGTCAAACTCCCTTCCCCTCCCTCTGGCTTTTTTTTCTCCCCCACGAAAAATAGGCCAAGGTAACTTGCCAGCACCACCCCCCGCCACCCCTCCCCTGGGGTTTGTGTGATATTTAACTACGGCTACAGTGGCATTTACTAATTTTATATGTGCAGAATTTATGTCAGATTCTTATTCAGCGAGAACAGGGGAGAGGAGCAAAGGTGGCTGGCTCCGTGTCCACTGTGTATACACTGGTATTATGTGAACTATTCACAACACGTCCACTGACACAAGCATTGCTATTTTGTCTATAACGCCGCTGCTTTCCAACCCAGGTGCCACAATTAAAGCCTAACCTTAGCATTTGGAGAGGGAGACATGAAGGAGCCAATTTGTTGTCGACCACACGCCCCGACTTCGATACAGAGTGGCCAATAAAGGTATTCTTTTTCTTTTTTTGTTCTTTCACAGGGCGCTCACAGCCCAGGGGCCACATCTTGTTGACAGGGGTGTGGGGTCAATCAGATACTACCGATACAGCGACACAGACAAAAGACAAAGACAAAGGCACATACACATACACAAACACACAAAGGTATGCACATACACACAGACAGACAGTGTAAACGCAGACTCACAGAATTAATCATCATTGATTAAATCACTAAATACTGATAAAGCTGTAATAAATGCATTTGGTTACATGATATTGACTTTAGACATAGTTTTGCGTTTATGGATGTTTTTTCATTTATAGCCATCAATCAAGTCATCCAAAATAAATGCATGATCAATCAGAGAAACACGTTACATCCATTGGGGATCACCCTGGAAACTGGAAAGAAATGTCATTATGACATTCCCAATCTGAACTTGTGACTGCTGCAAATTTTGAGTGATAGACAGTGAGTTAGAGAAAGCAAAAGTGATTGAAAGAGAGAGAGAATGAGAAAAAGAGACTAAGAAAGAGAAAGCAAAAGAGAGAGTTGTAGGACGGAGGGGAAAGAATGATAAAAGGAAATGCCTGAAAAGGGGGTTCAGGAGATTGACCTGTGGGGCTTAAAATCAAATTGCAACGGTATTGTATTCCCTCCCATTTCCAGTACGGGTAGTAAGCTCCTTATTGATAGACGAGAGATGAGACCACCCATACCTGGGGCTCATCCTGCTGTCACCGTGCAGGACGGGCACCGGGAGGAGGGAGAAATCACACATCACATGTGGGGCCCTTTTCTATTTTGCTGCCAAAGCCAAAGCCAAAGCCAAATCCCCAGGGTGGGATCCCGCCTCGTCCCACAACTCAATAAAATAATTAGCTTTTGGACGGCCCGGCCGTTAATCAAGCTGCTCTAACATATGCAAAGGCGAAAAGAGTAAGAGAAGAAAAAGATATATTCTTTTTTTTTTATCCGCCTTTTCACTTGGCGAGCCATGGCACTTTTATCTGTAAAAGTCGCTGATGTGAGTTCTTTTTGCCAGATTTCTATAAAACATACAGCACAGCCAGATTGCTTTTTAATTTTATGTTTAGTCTACAGGAAGCCAGATTATTGCTCCCCAGACTGAAGGGGTTGAGAAGTAAATGAGAGAATCAGCACAAACTGTTTCGTTTCAAATAAATCTGCTAGGTGCTGGAGAGAGGGCACGTCATGTGAAGATTTTGTTTAAATAAACTCCCCAAGATTCCTGTGAGTGTAATTGTTAGCTATAAATGAAACATCTGTTTGGCTGTGGCGTCGCCATCAAAGAATGCCCCAACAATTACAGCAGCCCACAGACAAATAAGCAACCCTGAATGGGAAGCATTAAAAAGCCAAAAAACACATTTTCTAGTAGCACATTTACAAACAATTTGTCAATAATCCAATAGCTATACAAACACTAGCATTCACTTAGTTAGTTAAGGATAACTTTTGGACACTATTTATTTGTAATTCTACAAAAACAATGCAACCTCAAAATCAAAAGAAAAATGGGGGGAATCATTCGCAATTCTGAACTCAATGTCTCTCTCAGGTGTATGAAAAGTGATGTAGAGGTGATAGGAGGCTGTCTGACAACAAGTGTGGAGGTCTTTGCAACATGCCACTGTTGGAAATGGCACTAAAATATGGGGCGCTAATTTAAGGCCCGACACATTTCAGTGTCTAATTTTGCTATTGCTACACATTACAATCAGGAGGTTGCAGATATGTGTTTTATGCTCACCCTTTTGGGGGATTAATCAGTATTTTCGCACCTAGAGTGCTACATGTGAAGGGCAATTGGGCTTAACCTTAGATATGCAAATAGACCCCTGTCTATACATGCCATACTTGAGAATGTACTTCAGTTGAAAGCAAAAGGTCACAAAGACGACCCATAATGTCAGCAGTCACCACTGTTACTGTGCGTTTTTGTTTTTTTACACTGGACTAAAACGTCATAACAAGATAAAGTAACAGTTTGGATAAGAGAGGTAGAAAGTAAAACCAACTGTCAGACTCTCTCAATTCCTGGTGGTCAGATACCTCACACTGTCTGAGTACTGATTCAAGGAATACCTTGAAAAAACAATATTATAGATACACCTGCTGAGAGAAGAAAACAAGTCAATGTGCAACAGTCAGATAAACCGAGGATAAGAGCACTCATAGAGCTCTTACCCTTGAGAGAGAATCTGTGAGAGCACTCATAGATTTTTCTTTGCAGCGAGCATGAAGTAATACTGAAATGCTAAATAACAACGACTTCTATACAGTTCACAAAAACAGAGTGAAACACACGCCGGCCCCCTCATCTTTTATATTTTCTTTCCATGCTCCTCCAGGCCCCCGTCCAAAGCTCACATCTCTAATGCATGAACCCATCGCCAGGCATTGTGGGGGAATCCAGCATCAACCAACAAAGTGTTCAATAAAATATGGAGGCATGGCGTTCAAAGCCATGCTAAACGCACCTGACATAGGGGAGAGAAAGCAGGACGTGCAGCTTTTGTCAGAAAGGGTGAAGCGAGAGCGGAGCACATGAGAAAGGAGAGGCTGAGAGGAACTGTTGGGAGGAATATTGTAACTTTCAGATCATAACACTTCCACTGTGGCTTGGGAGCAATGATGGTCGAGTGGTGGCTTACACAGATCTTGCCTGTACGTGTGTGTGTTCGAGTGAGTGTACGCGTGTGTCCAGGTTGTTGATTTTCGGCTGGCGTGCGGTGTGATTTAATGCGCCCATTACATTCCATCCTGATTAGTTTCACCATCCATAAACTGCACCACAGATTTGATTATAGTTTAGTTTAGTTAAATGAAATTTGATACTTTAGAATGGAGCACTGACTCTAAGAGTTACAGTTTAAACTCTGTGTAACCAAGTTGTCAAGAGTTAGATGAAGGTCAATATCAATTTCACATCTGTACAGCAAATATGCACCTAGCAGCTGATTAGCTTAGATTTGCATAAATACTGGAAACGAGGCTAGCCTCTGCCCAAATGTAACAAAATGCACCTCACAACACCTCTAATGCTCTCTAATTAACATGTTATATTTTGTTTGTTTAAGCCGTACAGAAGTAAGAAATATTCCTTGCACATAAACCCCATTACAACAGTGACATTGTCATTTTGTAGAGGGATTACACCACCAACATACAATGTATATAACTGATGTTAATTACTGAGCTTGTGGGTTGATTCTGTTACCTTTGGACAGAGCCAGGCTAACCATTACCCCGTTGCCAGTCTTTTTGCTAAGCTATCCAGCTGCTGGCTCCAGCTACATATTTACCTCGCGGATGTGAGAGGCAATTTTTCCCCTAAATATAAATCTGAGTGATTAAAAAAAGAAATTAGTTCACCGAAGAACAAACTGTATTTATAAATGTTTTCTATATTTTCATTTCTGAATTATGATGCCTCAGTTTGATGGCACTAGTTTACATGGTGGTGTGTGTGTGTGTGTGTGGGGGGGGGGGGTAGACAGAGAACAAGAGAGACAGCTAGAGCAGGAGAGATTGAGCACAGCGGACTGTGTGGCCAATGATGTCTGCAGATCATCATGTATCATAATTACCCGCAGCAGAAATTAGAGTAGGGATGTTGAAATTTCCATCATGTCTGTTTTCTTTGGGCCTCACGCACCTAATCACCTCCAACGGAATGCGGCTGTCAATCATTGCATGACTCCTGTCCTCAATCCATAATTCCACAGTCCCTCGAGTGGCGCTGCATGCCGGACCGAGCCGCCTCACACATGCAGACACACACATAACTGCATGCACGCAAAGGTATGCACATTTTCTAGACTTTACACAAACACGTGTGTACAGTACACACACTCAACAAGATTAGTTAAGAACAAGAGGCCTCGAGCAGCCAAATGAAATAAATAAATAAATAGATAAATAAATAAAATACAAGCTGGTGTTCTCATAAATTTTAGATGACAGGCTTATATTGATTAGGGTGTGTTTGAAACTAAACAAGTTATATCCTTGGCCCAGAGCACTGAACATGCACTCTGTAATAATTATTTATGATATATTTGGAGAGGGGCCCAGTGATGTTTCGGCATAATAAGCAGGAGCAGACTACTGACTGTAATCACCTGGGCTATCTTTCAGTACTTGAACACCAAGACTGGACAGAAAGCCTGAGAAATACAAACTTAATTTTTTTCTTGTGAGCTGTCAAAAAAAAAAAAGACTCAAAATCATCTTCCCTTATGAGACGTCAAATGAAACTATTTTTTTCTAAGGACAAGATGAAAAATTCACTTGCACAGCATAACCACTTGATTGAAATGACTAGGCATGAATTTTAATTTCAAATTGTGTTCTTAAGCAGTTCTAAGAAGAATAACAGCAGTAGATCCAAACTATAACCAGACACCATCCATAAATAACTGCAGCTACATCTATCAGTATTGCCTGAAGATGAATGGCAGGTGAATGATCACTCTCTGTAGTATGTTTCGTGTCACCTACCAATCTAACAGCCTAATGTCATAGATGATGATACAACCTCCCTTGTCAGATGGCGCTGCAGTGCATTCAATATCTAAGTCTGACTTGCAAAATGCCCAGGTTCCACTCTGTGTATGTGTGAGTGTATGTGTGTTTATGTGCTGATAAGCCCCGGGAAAATGAGGCGGGGACCTGCAAGTGACAGGTGATGCACTTCACATTTAACAAGCTTACACTCCAGTGTGTCCGTACATACAAACAGGGCGTAAGTAGCTTGGAAATCAATGGCCTCTAAGGGGAAGAGAAGTGCCCACACCCCGCAGTCCTTCATGTCTGGCCAATGAGAGTTTAGACATTGCTAATCCATGTTTAATATCAAGGATCTGTGGGACATGAGTAGGAACAGGAGGGGGAGGCGGGCCAAAAACACAGCACTCTCAGATTTCCAATTTGGAACAAATAAAAAATTGAACAGTAATGTAAGACTAATCAGGAGCTGTTGTTTACATAGCTGTGACCTCTGACTTGATGTGTGATGATGTTGTCCCGTGGGGCCTCGGTGTGTGTGAATGCTTGTGTACACGTGTGTGTGTGTGTGTGTGTGTGTGTGTATGTGTGTGTGTTTAGATTACACTGGGCAGGCTCTGTTTGTTGACCGGTTTCCACCATCCAAACACAGTCACCACAGATCACTCCTCACATGTATTAACGCACAGAAGGTGCTCTTAACTTGTCTGGCCCGGAGATGGCTACAGAGGAGACACCGCCCTTTTCATTTTTTGTAGGCAGCGATATAATTGCCCTGGTTCATCCACACTATGTCACATGCTTTATTTACTTTTACAACTTTACAACTTTTGGATTACTCTGCCTCAGACATTCACAGACAACCAACAATGTTTCCCATCTGTGGACAGCCTTGATTGTCATCTCTATATCCGAAAATATGATCAGTCATTATTCCAAGCCTTAAAACACGTGTGCACCATCCTTCAGATGCTGCAGATGAGTTACTCCGAAAACTAGTTTCAGATCTTAAAGAATAAAGCAGGCTTGCGGAAGAGGATTAGGGCCACATGTGAAATTTTTTTTTAATTCTGAGATTAAAGTCAGAATTCTGAGTTTAAAGTCAGAATTCTGAGTTTAAAGTCAGAATTCTGAGAAAAAAGTCAGAATTCTGAGAAAAAATTCTGACTTTTTTCTCAGAAAAAAGTTTAAAGTCAGAATTCTGAGAAAAAATTCTGACTTTTTTCTCAGAATTCTGACTTTAAACTCAGAATTCTGAATCTCTGACTTTAAACTCAGAATTCTGACTTTAATCTCAGAAATCAAAAAAAAAATCCCCACATGGCCCTAATCCTCTTCCGCACAGGCTGACCAAAAAAGACCAAAAACAAATATTTGTTAATCTGTCTCAATACTTTCGTGGTTCTGCAGCCTGTCTGAGGCCCACTTTTTTCTACTGAAGATGTAAATAGTGCATTTGTTGTGGACTATTTTCAGCTGCGGATCAGGGGCTCTAGTGAGTGTAACAGACTGGTGTGGAACTGACTCAAAAGTTTCCAATTTGTAATTGAAGTAACATGTCGCCGAGTTCAATGGTGAGTATTTATTTGTTATAGTTAGTCACCAACTTCAATGTTATTTTTTTAACCTTTACCTTCTGAGTCACACACCAGTTACGCTAGGCCACACCTATACCCACACCCACACCACACACACACACACACACACACACACACTCAAAACCCCACAAGAGAGCTGGGGGAGGATCCTGCAGAGGTCAGTATAGCAACACCAAAGATCAAAGGCTTCTTTGACTTCACAAGTGCGTGTAAGTGTGTGCGAGACTTTGAAACCGTGTGTAAATGTGTGCGTGTGTTTGCCTGTATGTGATCTGTGTGTGTTTGTGATGGTGGACAAGACTTCTGAGTTGCCCACCGCAGTAAAACCACTTCTCTGAACAGACATGTTGTCTACAAGAGTTAAATCAGTTGGGCAGCAGAAGAAAACAGACTCTCAGCTCCTTGAGTTGGCACAACATGTCTCACTTTTTACCTTTTCTTTTCATTATTGTGTTTGTCACATTTGCCTCCACCTGCTATCATAGGAGCACAAAACTAAAAAGCGGAAATTATCTACCTCAAATGAAAGTCGTGGTGAGATTTCCTTTGTTAATTAATTCCATGCCTGCCATTCTCGTAAACTCTGGATTTCTAACACGTACCATGTACATGTGTATCGCACGTATGAGGGGGGGAAAAAGATAAAAAAGGAATCCTGAAAGGTTGCAGATAGGAGAGCAGTGGAGGAAGAGGAGGAGGAGGCGGGGTGGGGTGGGAAGTATAAGAGTATTCTCTTCCTCCGCCTCTCCTCTGGTTTTAATTGCAGGGTGCAAAAGTGAAATGGCTGTGCTACGTGATAGTGTTAGAGGAAACAGGGGTGTCAATGGGTGAGGGAGGTGGCGGAGGGGCAGAGAGGGAATGATGGGCAGACAGCAGAGGGGTAGAGTGGTGTTGAGAGATGGGGTGGTGTGGTGGGGGAGGACCCAATGTGTGTGCACGAGAGAGTGTGTGTGCATGTGTGTGTGTGGAGGTGACAGACAGGAGAGCGAGTCCCCAAGGTGCTCTCTGAGGAGCAATAGATAAAGATTCTCTGGGGAAATTTCTCTCATTAGTCCTGAGACACAGTTCAGTAATTCAGCCGTGTCAGGTTACCGTTTGTCATGAGACACACACACACACACACACACACACACACACACACACACAAAGGCAAATAAATAAATAAATAAATGAGTATAAGAAATCATTTGAAAAGCACCACTCTGCTTCCTTTATTGGGGTATGTCACCTCAAAGCAACAAAGAGATGATGAGCTTCATCTGATTTCAAGCTCCTGCCATCAATTGCGTTCTGCACATTGGAGGCCATTATAAGCAGTAGCAAAGTCTGCGTGAGATACTTATCATCCCATTCCACTGATAAGTCAACCTTTAATGATTAAATGGTGTTGCTCTCTCACAGGGGAGTATTTTAAACCTGATGGCAGCAGTATCATTTGGCACCAAAGCAGGGTACAGCAAGATAAATGTGCGATCTGTCGGCGCACTATTCTGTTTACCGGTTCAGTAGAATGAGCACAATCAAGGGCTGAATTCAAAGTGAGAAAACACAAAGGAAGAGCTATGATGTTGACACCAGAGATATAGCTGGAGTAAGAAAACACCCAGGTCTAACTGGGTAACATATTAATCTTGCGACCAACACAGCCTGCAGTTATCTCCTCTGTACAAGAGCTTCTCCAGGAACAAAAGAGGCTCTTCCTCAAACAGCGTTGCAAGTTTTGGACATTTTTATTACACTGTTAGCGGCATCAATTTTGAGCAACAAAAGGAGCCCCCGCTTGTGTGTCACCTCTGAGACAAAGCCAAACCAAGACAAATGAATTCCTCGGCATGTGATTGTTTAAAATGTGCGGGAGAGGGAGATCTATTCTTTCACACATCTTCACTGACACAACAGCACAGATACAACGGATGTGCCCTTTTGGAGACAGACACACACAGTTGTGACAATCGGGGTGGAGGGGGTGGCGAGGGGGCACCAAATGTATGAGGAAAACTCAATCCTCATATCTAGTTCATTATATTTTCAGCATTGTAATCAATAATCACAGACGCCCGCCTGCCTCTTCCTCCCTCTCCTTCTCTACTCGAATTAATGAATAATAGAAACATCATGAAATTCATTTTCGAGATCATATTTCTAAAACCTGTGAGGACCATTAGTCAGAGAATAGATGCTGGCCTTTGTCACCCTCCCCAGTTTCCTGTATCTCTCTGGCCGTCTGCATGCCTAAGCAACGAGGCCAAGGCCTTTAACTCCATTGTCGGATGGAATTGGACGTCTGTTTCTCTCTGTAATTGCTCCTCTGTGTCTGCATCATCTTTACCAACGAGCAAAAAAAAAGAAAAGAAAGCGGAGACGAGAGTGAGCATGAGAGGCCTGCTTGCCCTCTGCTATACTATCAACCTCAACAGTCTATTATACCTGACGCTTCCTCATCTCACTCATTATCCTTGCGGGTTAAAGGTCAGACCATACCCGTCCCGAGTGGTCATTTAACTCTTCTTAACACAACAAAGAATGCAGATGACATCGCTGTTGCATAAAAAGGTTATGTGCAGCACAACCCGGAGAGGTCTCTGAGGGCTCACTCATTGCATTTTTTTTTTTAAAAAGAGAGAGAAATGAGTGCTTCAGTTATGGCCCTCACCCCCATCAGTTGAAATGGCCGGTGGTTCGCTGCTCACAGCGCTCGGGGAGAATAACAGTTCAGCCTTGTGGCGACCTTGGATATATCCTGGGCCAGTGCTGTTTTAATACAAGCGCAGCTCCCACTTTATGGATGCCTTTGTATTATTAATACTATGAGAAATGAGAGGCGAGAGGTGAGAGACTGCGGGGCTCGGTTTATGGATACTGTAGCGCCCAGCAGCGTGGTCCGGCCATGGGAGCAGAAGAAGGCTGAGTAGTGAAATAATTCTGAAAACCACATAAACTTTACCGTTAGTGAATACTGAATAACAGAGGGACTGTTCTGTGCTCAGGGCCACACACCAACAACATCAGAATTAACAAGGGTTCATTTTTAATACATTTTATCGTTCTTTTGGGATTAGCATACCGCTAATATATCACATCCTTCCTTTCCAAATTCCTGTGCCAAAATCAAGTGTAATGAAACTGGAGTTGCCTGTAAATGTAATTCTTCGAACAGGCAAAAACACTGATGTTCTTCAAGCATTGTTTCTAACCTCTGGACTCTTAAAACCCCACAAAACAGAATTATTACACCCCAAGTGGTCATGTTGGAGTCAGTCAAGCGCTGCCGTTTGTCCTGACTCTGTCCGTGATGGCACATTGATCAACTTCATGTCCTCAGGCACAGCCGCGCTAGCCAAGCAGAAGCAGCGAGGGCTTATAAAACACTTTTAACCAAACTTCAGGGCAAACCAGGCGGAGGATAACTGCATGTCAGAGGAGGGGTTCTGTGTGATTTTGTCTGCATTTTCTCAACAGCGTGTGAATGTGCGACTCCTTGTGTGTGTGAGCTGGAGGGAAGCTGTGTCACAGCACCTCGAGGCCAATCTCAGAAACAAGCCAAGCGCTTGAAAGTGGGACATCCCCCTGCCAAATGTGCTACACAACAACTTCATTTAGAACACCACAAAGTCAGCAGAAAGTCATCTGTGTTACAAGACGATCTGGCAAGCAGACAACAAATTAATCTTCCCATTGGCTAGTATGCACATGGCATTCATCAAGAAACGGGTGATTTTGACATGCATAATAAACCCAATACAAAATACACAAAGAGTGGATATTGTGAGCTTTTAGTGTGAGTAGAAATACACACAAGGGAGCTATGAGGGAGAGACAAAGACACAACATTGTAAGAGATTATGACTTCTCCCTTCATTTGAATCTGCGCTCAAGTTGAATAAAGCTATTTATAGAAGTGGCTTTGGAGCTGCTCTAAGAATTATGTAAATTCAAATAACATATTCTTTATATCAGAGGGAAAATAATGAAGGCCCTATAATGTGTTCCTTGTAACAATGAACGAGTTTGAGGAAATTTTCTCCAGACCCTGATCTTGCAGAACAATGGCTTGTTCATGGACAATTAAAACAAAGAGCAATGGGGTTCTGCTGGGACGCAGCAATGAGCATAAATGTCCTTTATGGCGCGTGCAAATTGTCCCTTTTTTACGACGGTTGAGCAGGCTCGACCTTAAGGAAGAAAAATCATACAAATGCCCCTCTCCATCTCTCTTATTTTCTGGCTTTTCATGTACAGTGTCTTTCTCTCGTCGGGTCTTCTCCTTCTGCCCCCCACCCCACAACTTTACAACTTTCTACCCACATATTTTACTACATGTTCTACCTGTTTCAGCAATACATGATAGCTGATGGAATAAAACACCAACTCAGCCTTTTCATCTACTGCCTGCTTCCCTGTCTCACTTTGCACTTCTCTCTCAGTCTTTACTGACTTGGAACAAGCCACGATTCATAGCACATTTATTTTAGATGCTACCTAGCAGATCAACAGAAAAATCGATAAAGGCCTGTAAAATCTCTGTCGTTTTTTTCTCCAGAATTTGTTATAAAAAGTAACAGACGATTTTAATCCAGCATCTTCCTATGAGTATATTCAGAATGTGAGTGCAACCCCTCATAAATCAGTCACAAAGCCATAAATCCACATCAACCCCTTTACTTGTCTTTCACATAAGAGGTCAACAACAGAACTGGTGCCCTGTACATAATGTGCTTATTAGTGTGTCCTTTCAGCATCAGATGGGATACCCACCCACTATACTCAGAAATGACTTGACATCACAGGTTACAAGCCTTTCCATTGTCCTGTAGTCCCTCAAAACTGTAAAGAGAAGATTCCTAGGACTTCTGATTCTATAAGCCCAAACAGGCAAAAGCAACAGGCGGACAATTATTATTTAAGTCAATTACATTGACTTAAAAAACAATAACAAACTTTTTCTCCTACGCTTATAAAGCTTGTACAACTTACTACACCGACTCTCCGTAGATCTTTGTTTTGGACAAAAACAAAAAAACTTTAGTGGCAAAGAAGACAGAGAACCTCAAAAAGAAGAAGGAAGAGCAACAGAAGAGGGACAATTTAAAAATGCAGTATCATATATACAGAGTAATCATAAGCAGTGGTAGTAAAATCACAATATGGAGAAGCAGAATGACAATATTAAATAAATAAAATATAGTCCATTAAATAAGTAAATAGTATATAGTAGTACAGGTATAATATCTAAGAACAGTGTTTGGAGTGATGACTGTGAAATCTGAATTGTTGGTATACTGCACTGTGAGTACTCAAAGAGTTCACTTGAGTCATCAATTGAGGCAATTGATCATATGTCACATAGGTAGAGACTTTGAAAGTTGGTGTTGAAATACAAATAAAATGTAAGTTAATTCAAATATTGTGAAAAAATGACAATCGAGTAAAAAAGGTGACATCATCCTAATGTTTGTTACTTGTGTTTACATCTGAAGCAGCCTAATGTTGCAGTTGTGCATGTGTTTGATTTTACACAAGTATGTCAAGGTTTTGGTGAAAGGTCATTGTTAATAAACCTCTACTTGGTTGTTCAGTGCTCCGACCTTTTGGGTGCACGTTTTATGACTGTCACTGCATTCATGAACCCCTGTAAACTGCTAAAATCTTATTCTTTCTTTGATATAGTACTGTACCCAAAAATAGAAAAAACATGTGACAGCAGCAGCATTTTTCTCACCTGGGAACAACGTCTCGGGTTACGTAGGTAACCCTTGTTCCCCGAGAAAGGGGAACGAGACACTGCGTCGGTGACGACACTATGGGAACGCCTTTAGGCAAGGCAGGGCTGAATGCGAATGAAAACTACTCCAATCCTATTGGCTTAGTGAGAACGGTAGCATGTGACGCCGTAACCGTGGGCGTATATAAGCACGTCGGCACATAGGTACATTAGCTCTTTACTATGAAGCAAGGCACTCCAGGCGGGGAGAGGTGCGGCGAACCGACGCAGTGTCTCGTTCCCCTTTCTCGGGGAACAAGGGTTACCTACGTTCCCCTTCGAGGGGAACTCGAACTGCGTCGGTGACGACACTATGGGAACGAGATACCCACTATGCCGCGCCGAAAAACCCCGCCTGCCCTAGCGTGCAGGCAACCTGTGGGCACGACTAGAGAGAGAGCGCTCGGGTGCCGGGTGCAGAGGGAAGGTCCAAACTATAAAATTGAATGAAGGTGTGAGGAGTGGCCCAGACAGCTGCATCACAGACCTCCTGAAGAGATGCTCCAGAGAGGAGAGCCGTGGAGGCTGCCATGCCTCTCGTGGAGTGAGCCCTTACAGCCATAGGTGAAGGCAAATTGCGCACCTGATAAGCCAGGGAGATAGTCTGAACAATCCAATTGCTGATTGTATGTTTGGAAGCGGGGAGCCCAGCCTTGGGGGATCCGAAACACACCAGCAATTGGTCTGCCTTCCTCCATCGAGAGGACCTCAGAGTATACGTACTCAGTGCTCTGACAGGGCAGAGCAAATGAAGTCTCTCATCTTCTGCCGTCACGAGGTGGAGGATGAAATGCCTGCAGTACCACGGGCCCCATTACGTTGGACTGCACCTTAGGAATGTATCCTGAAAAGGTGTGCAGGATGGCCCTCCTATTCCCTGGGGCAAACTCCAGGCATTGTGGAGCAATTGACAAAGCCTGGAGGTCTCCCACCCTCCTCAGAGAAGTGATAGCGAGGAGGAAAGCCATCTTCAGGGACAGGTACTTGGCCTCAGCCGACTCAAGGGGCTCGAAGGGGGCCTCAGCCAAGGCTTCGAGCACCACTGCCAGGTCCTAGGTGGGAACTCTGGGCGAGTCGCAGGTCTCATCCTCCGGGTCCCACGGAGGAATCGTACGACCAATGGGAGCCTTCCCAGAGACCCATCCCTACAAAGGGTGTGGAAAGCTGATATAGCTGCCACATACACCTTGAGGGTGGATGGGGAAAGGCCTGCAGCGAAGCGGTCCTGCAAAAACTCCAGCACCTGAACCACCGGGCAGGTAACTGGGTCCAGCATGCGCTCCCTGCACCATGTGGAGAAAACATTCCATTTGATGCCGTACATCCTCCGTGTGGATGGGGCCCTGGAGCTAAGGAGTGTCTCGACTGCTCCTGTCGTTAGGCCCGCCTCTAGGTACTACGCCCCCTCAAGGGCCAGACCCACAGCCGCCACAGGGCGGGGCAAGGGTGAAGAACCCGGCCCCCTTCCCGGGACAGCAGGTCTCTCCTCAGAGGGACCTGCCATGGCGGACCTTCCAGGAGCTCTAGCAAGTCCGAGAACCACACCCGGGTTGGCCAGAACGGTGCTACTAGAAGTAGTTGAATACCGTCCTGACGGACCCTCTCCAGGATCCCCGGGAGCAGAGCGTCTGGGGGAAAAGCGTACAGACGTAGCCTCAGCCACGAGTGTACCATGGCGTCCAGCCCTAGTGCGGCCGGGGGTGTCAGGGAAAACCATAGAGGACAGTGCGTAGTCTCTTGAGACGCAAACAGATCCACGTCTATGGGCCCGCACCTTCTGCACAATGACTCCACCACTTCGGGGTGGAATCTCCATTCCCCGGGCCTCAGCCCCTGTCTCGACAGCAAGTCTGCTCCCTGATTCTGAAGTCCCAGGATGAACATCGCTCTGATGGACAGTAGCCTCTGCCGGGACCACAGGAGGATCTGGTGCGCCAGTCTGCAAAGAGGGCGTGAGCGCAGACCCCCCTGGTGATTCAGATAGGCCACCACTACCGTATTGTCGGACCTGACCAGAACATGGTGACCCTGGAGTTCGGGCAGGAAGCTCCTCAGAGCCCGGAACACCGCCAGCATCTCGAGGCAATGGATGTGCCATGACGAATGATGCTCCTGCCAGACCCCCCTGCGCTTTTTTGGCCTCTCCCATGACCGCGCCCCACCCAGTGAGGGAAGCGTCTGTCGAAACGATTACACGGCGACAAGATGCCCCTAACTTGGGTCCCTGGGACAAGAACCAAGGCTTTTTCCACTCTGATAGGGCACGAAGACATCTGTGCGTGACCCGTATCAGGCGGAACGGATTTCCCCTCGGGGCGAATCCCTTGGTCTTCAGCCACCACTGCAGGGCCCTCATGTGCAGTAGACCAGAAGGTATTACGCTGGAAGCTGCTGCCATGAGGCCCAATATCCTCTGGAAGTGTTTCCTTGTGATGGCGTGGCCCAACTTCACTCTCTTCACTGTGGTCAAAATGGACTGGATACGTGCCGGAGACAGCTGTGCTTGTATCGTTCCTGAGTCCCATATCACCCCTACGAACACAGTTCTTTGGGTGGGCACCAACACACTTTTCTTCACGTTGAGCCTCAGCCCCAAACGTTGAAGATGAGCGAGAACGACATCTCGATGTCGAACCGCCAACTCCTGAGACTGCGCCAGGATTAGCCAGTCGTCGATGTAGTTAAGTACTCGGATGCCCTGGAGACTTAGAGGGGTTAGTGCTGCATCCATGCATTTGGTGAAGGTGCGAGGAGAGAGTGCTAGGCCGAAGGGGAGGACCCGATACAGGTATGCCACGCGCCCGAAGGCAAACCTCAGGAACTTCCTGTGGGATGGACGGATGGGGATATGGAAGTACGCATCCTTGAGATCTATGGTGACAAACCAGTCCTCGGACCGGATGCGACTCACGATGGTGGGGATGGTGAGCATCTTGAACCTGTATCTCCTCAGAGACCGGTTCAGAACCCGCAGATCTAGGATCGGGCGCAGGCCTCCGTCCTTCTTGGGGACGATGAAGTACCGGCTGTAAAAACCCGACACGCTTTCCAGTGGGGGAACGATCTCCACCGCCCCTTTCTCCAGCAGCGTGCGTACTTCCTGTCCCAGCACCGGGCGCTGCTCCGGGCGTACCTCGGTCTGGACCACCCCATTGAACCTGGGGGGACGGACCCGGAACTGCAGCCTGTATCCCTCGATGACGGTGCTCAGGACCCAGGGGGATATGTCTGACATGCTCCGCCAGGTCTCTGCGAAAACCGCCAGCGGGACCAACCCCTCAGGGTTTGTGGCTGGTGCCTCGTGCTGGTCTCGGATGGTCTCCTGAAGCAAACTGGCAGGAAAAGAACCCCGAGGACCCGCAGTCTGGGAGCCTAACCTTTGGCCGACTGCGGCCCCTCGGGGTCGGCAGAACGATGAAGGTTCGGTGGTGGCTAGCGCGCCCCGAGCGCCTCGGCGGCAGGAAAACTGCGCTAGTGGCCACTCTGGAGGGGAACTCAGTCGGCCTCCGTGGCTGAAGCACAAAGTCAGGACCTCTTCGTTTGGCTCCTCCGCGACTGAATGACGGTTCTTAAGTCCTGTCTGTCGGGGGGGGTGTGCGGGAGCGTCGCCTTGCATCCCAAGCTGCTCGAGGGGGACCACGAGAAGCCACACTCTGTTTCTGGTCCTGACGGTAGGTGCTGGTAGATGGCTGGGAAGCACTTGCTGATCCGCTCGAGCGGGGCCCAGCCCGGCGGGGGAAGTATTGCCTGAAGGCCTCACCCTGAGACTTCACACGCCGAAACCTGTCCACCACAGAGTTAACAGCGTCGCCGAACAGTCCGGTGGTGGAGATCGGAGCATCCAACAGGAACCTCCTGTCTTTCTCCTCAATGTCCGAAAGGTTGAGCCATAGATGTCTCTCGGTGGCCACAAGAGCAGACATGGACCTCCCTACAGCGTGGGCCGTCTCCTTTGTCACCCTGAGTGACAGATCCGTGGCGCAGCTCCATCATTTCCTCCTCCGTGGGGGCCCCTCTCTGTGCCATCTCCTGGAGCAGGTCTGCTTGGTACGCCTGGAAGACCGCCATGGTGTGCAGACTCGCGCCAGCATGTCCTGCTGCAGAAAACGCCTTCCCAACTAGTGCTGACGTCACACGGCATGGTCTAGTAGGCAGCGCTGGTTTGTGGAGAGATGAAGCCAGACGAGGGGAGAGATAACTCGCTAGATCCTCCTCCACCCGTGGTATGAAGCCATAGCCATGGTCCTTAATCCCCGCCACGTTGCTGTACTCCAGCAGCTGGGGAGTAGACAGCTGGGCAGAAAAGGGCTTGCCCCATGATTTACACAACTCGTTGTGTAAGTCTTGAAAGAATGGCAAGGACCGGCGCGGCGGTGCTGAGTGGCTCTGGAGGAAGCGATCATCCAATCTGCTGCTGGTGTCGGGCTTCTGCACAGCCGGTGGCCAATCCAAGCTGAGTTTTGCCACCGCCCACGTCACCACTTCCAGCAGCTCATCACAATCGGGCTCGTCGCTCCTCTGATGACGCCGCCCTGACACCCGGAAGTCCTCCTCCTCCTCGAAGGCGGTTAGCACGTCTAGCTCCTCAGAGCCAGAGCGCACATGTTTCACCGGAGAGTGTCCCCGGGCAGAAGAAACTGAAAAGCGGGCTCTTGAGCGAGGACGAGGAGAGTCGGAATCAGCAGATGAAGGCAGAGAAAGGGCCTCAGCCATCTCAAGATCCTCCAGCAGGTCCTGCTACGATCCCCATGACCGAAGCTGGCGATGTGCCTCGGCAACCGCAGGGCCTGAGCCACGGGGAGAGCGTATCCTGCCGTCCTCTTGAGAATAGCGCCATGCGGGACCTCAGTACCCGCATGAGCAGGGCCTCGCAATGACCACAACCAGCTCCCTCGAGAGCTGCTGTAGCGTGCGGCAGGCCCAGACAAGCAACACACAGTTCGTGAGAATCTCCTACCGTGAGAAACCTTTTGCAGGGAGGCACACAACTGCGGAACTGGTTCGACTCAGAGGACAAACTGCAACTTCCAGGTGGGTATTTACTAGCCATTTCTTCTTTGGATGCGGGAGCTTTCACTAACAACATTCGCCAAAGTGCCTGCTGAATAGAAAAAAGCTAATGTACCTATGTGCCGGCGTGCTTATATACGCCCACGGTTACGGCGTCACATGCTACCGTTCTCACTAAGCCAATAGGATTGGAGTAGTTTTCATTTGCTTTCAGCCCTGCCTCGCCTAAAGGCGTTCCCATAGTGTCGTCACCAACGCAGTTCGAGTTCCCCTCGAAGGGGAACTCATGTGTTGGACAAATTTTAAACCTCAAGGGCTGTTGAAAACCTAAACACAATAATGCACTATGCTTCCATAGTTTTCCCACAGACTTCATTTACAGTAAGTAATGGTGATTTGCATTTGCATTATACAAAAAGACAGTTGTTATACACATACAATAGACACTAATTACAAATTGTCTAATTAGAACACCTTTTGACATTTAGGATAAAGAAAAAATGCAGGGTGTATGTAAGTTATTTTTAATGAGTGTTTACTCTGTGTGTGCCTGATGAATGTCTGTTTGTGCATAGATCCAAAGGTTAATACAGATGTGCGAGCAGGGATGACAATGCCAGGAGCTCAGTGCATGTCTGAGAGGTAGGAGAAAACAAGAGGCCCCGAGACTCCTTTCTCTCCTCTCCTCCTGTCGTATATGTATGTATCTCTCGCTCTTTTTTCCCCCTGCGTTTTAAACCTCACATCCTCTTCCCCAGGCTTTCTGAGGAAACCATGTGACCTCCAAAGGCCCTCGCAGTCATCCATCCCCCTTGGATGTTGCTTAATTAACGACAGCGGAGTTTAAGCTTTTTGCTAAACAGCTAGATACTGTAATCAAACTGCAGGATCTGACAGGCCGCGATACAAGCGGCTGAGCAAAGAAAACCACTTGCTCACTCAGAACCGAAGCAGAGGAGGGGAAAAAATAATTACGTTCAGCCTGGCCAATCTAGTGTGTGTGTGTGTGTGTGTGTGCGCAAGTGTTGTGTCTGATGAAGAGGAGGGCCACAGAAGGGAATCACTATTAGGGGCAAATCAAATGTTGACCGTTTGGTTGAGAGAGGGATACATGAAGACAGACATAAAAAGAGAGCAAGTCAGACTGACCAATGGCCAAAGAGACAAAAAGCAAGGACAGGGTGTGACCTTTCCCTCCGACCCCTCCCTAGACATCTCTAAAAGGATCCTATTGACCATCAACTCCCTGAAAAGGTTACAGGAGGCGTTCAAAATCATTCTTTCTTCAAGCTTTACAGCTCAACACCTTTCCTTTCTTTTTTCCCCCTGCTTTTATATCACTCAGGAGGAAGAATGAAAGAGAGAAAGAAGTGGCAAAAAATATAATATGGCAATTTAGCTAAGTAATTACAGCATTTTACTCTCAACTACCAACCACCTACCCGCGGCTCTGTTGGCAGTGAAAGCTAATAATTCAATTTCTCGGTGACAGTAATTGTCAGTCGGTGTACCTAAAGGTCATGTCACCCGAGAGAAAGGGAAGGGAGAGCCTGATGACACAATCACACAAGAGCAATTTAACATCAGAGCTAATGGGAGGAGTGCAGCTGTGATAGACAGAGAGAATAGTAGAGACGTGGAGAGCAGAGGAGCTTGATCTTATGACAAGAGTGCTCACGTGATGTTTTGATGGTCAATAGACAAAATGCCTGAAAAACTTTTAAGCTGAGCTGTTGTTTTTTTTTCCTGTCTCGTAACATGTTTCTTTTTGATTTTGTATTTGATTTATCTGTATGGGTTTGGAGAAACGCAAGTTTATCATTTGTTGTGTGAATAAGCAATAGTGTGCTAATGTGTTATTATTATTATTTGAGCTACACATTACTATGTAAGAATACAGATATCACTTTTAAAAGAGGTATCATATGAACCAGTGAGAAATTTCCTAATTAATTCCTCCATGGATTTCAAGGTTAGCTTAGCTTGCTTTACAGGCCGAAAGATAAATGAAATGCTTGTCAAACAAATAAGCCATTTAGAAGCTGCAAATTTGTTTTCTGTTCAAAATTTATATACATTATTGCATGACTTTAGGTCTTAAAAACACACTTCAAGGGGTTTCTTCCTCTTTCAGAGATATATCCTGCATAAATAAAGACAAATCAATAATAGATGCAATAAAAAGTCGATGCATCAGAAGGTATGAAGTCAGGACTGTGGGAGAGGTAACAAGAGGGCAGTCTAGCCTTTGAAGTAATTGACTAATACAGTAGCGGGTATTAAAGTCATTGAGTGCCAAAAGGGAGCAGGCAGCCGCTTGACCCTGAGCCACTTTGGACTAATCTAGCATTCAATCCAGCGTGTAATGACTGCTAGAGCTGTCAATCCTCTAGGCTCTCTTTTCTGTCTCGCACACGGCGACACACACAAGCGCACTCTCACTCCCACCCCTAAACACACGTGCACAAAAATGTGCACACTCCCTCACATGCATACATATAAGCAAAACTCTCATTCTCTCTGTGCCTTGAACGACGTGGGGAGAGTCTGCTGGACAGCTTGGCCGAAGTGTCTCCACGTTATCAGACTATAAAGCCACAGACTATACAGGCCATCTAGAGATATACTATGGGGAATGGTGGGTTTTCTGTAGGTATCCTTCTCTGACTTCACTTACTGTATGAGTGTCTAATACAAATATCTGCCGGAAGCGTGGGGTTTTGGAAGGAAGTCTGTCTGAGGAAGGTGACTCATCATAGAGTGGCAAGGGATGAGCAATTTGCTTAACCTCTCCACCCAGCTAGGTGTAGATGATCAATATGTTTAATCCGCTCTGTGAAATGTCCCTTAGGAACGGGCAGTAGGCATGATTGGAGAATGGGATGAGAGGGCTTCAAAATTAAAGTCATCAATTTATTGTGCTACGTTAATTGCTGGATAGGGCTGAGTATGAGTCGTATCACTGATATTGATCATTTGTTTAATGAAGGAGGTTTATTATACTGTGGAGCATTTTTTTGCTTAACATTGCACTGAAGTAAGGATCTGGGTACTACTTCCACCACTGTCTTACGTTAAAATTGACACACACCAAAAATCAATACAGTCCAAGCAGGTGCTTGTTCACTGACAGCTCTAACGGTGGAAAACAGCTTAAATTGTTCAGTGCTTAACACTAAAACTGTGTAACAGAATGATTTAAACTTTGGCCTGCTTCTGAAAATTCAATCCACTTTACAATGAAAATATCAAAACAAGTGTTACACTTTTGATGTAAGTTCTCAGTCACTTTCAGCCATTATATCAGATATTTTATGGATGAACGCACAATGCAAACAAATCATTCAGCATGTGGTCTGGTGCATATCAGCGAAGCAGCATGCGATAAGACATTTAATGAACACTCCCGCTACACTATGGACGCCTATAAGGAGTCCGTCAACCATCCACTGACTCACTGCAGTGTCTGCAGTCCTATCACCGCACAAAACGACACCTGTCACACTGCCTGAGCAGCAGCTAAAAAAAAGAGAGAAAAGAAAGCGAAAGAAACAGAGGCACTTCACAACACTGTCATTGCCATTCATAATACGCATTGGTGTATAAAGAGGGCCATTAGGGGCCCCAACCTGGGAGCCATTAAATCATTTTAAATTGTTGTAACATCCCATTAGTGTCAGTGGTGGGACCACATAATAGTCTATTTTAGAAAGATAACCACAAGATGTTCCATTTGGACTGAGTCACACGGTTCCTTTCCCCTCCGCTACTCTGCTCTCCTGTCCTCGTCCCCCCATCCTCACCTCCGTCCTGAGGAAGTAAAGGGTCACTAGTGGCTGGAAGTGCCAGCCCAGACATTGGGGACCTGAGTGGGGGTTTCTTCCCTGTTCGTGGATACTGCTTTGAATCATAAGGACGAGGAGGCTGCTGAATAAGGACCACAGCGATACTACCTCGATGAATTAGGCATGATGCAGGTAGCCTGTAATAGGCCCATTATGCTGCCTTTAGCTGTGTCAATAGGAATCAGGAGAATTAAATCGTAGGATGTTTTGTCTGGGGGAAGGAAGTCTGAGCCTGTTTTGCTCTGTGTGTATTATAGTGTGTGTACTATAAAATTGGAAACCTCAGCGCCAGAAAAACTGTAAATAAACGAGCTGGAGGAAGCAATTATTTTGCAATACAAAAAACATAACTAGCAAAATATCACAAAACTAGCTCCAGAGATGGCATGTGAATATGTACAGGGACAAGTTTAATCAATACTCCAAAAATGCTAAGTTAGATGAAAAGAGCGATCCCACTCTTTTGCCTGTATGCTAAATATCAGATGGGAAGCTCAGCATAAGGGCTGAAGCAGGGGGGAAAAAGCTATCCTGGCTCGGTCTAAAGGAAAAAACATGCCACCTACCAGCTTGTCTAAAGTGCCGTACAAAGCTAGCATGAAAAGTGTAAAAACTAGTGACCAAATAGTCAAGCAGATGACCCCCTCATAAAACCACAACTTGTTGTTTTTACACTTGTTTTTTGTAGATATTAAACAAACCAGATATCAGGTGTTAATTAGTAGCTTCAGAGGCCCTGGTAGGTGGATTTTGTTACCTTTGGACCGAGCCAGGGTAGCTGTTTACTGCTTCCTCTCATTTCATGGTATTCACATCTAGATGTGTTGAACAACTCAGGACATACCACCCTTTGTTTGAACCCACCCGTTTTTCAAGTGACCAAAACTACTGGAACATGTGACTGAAAGATGTTTCGTGTTGCCCAGGTGTTGCCTTTTAGGTTGATTTTCCAAACATTAAATAGCTCTGCATGAGTAGTCTAAGTTTTCGTCCTTGGTTCAAACCTATAAAGACTGCCTTTCCCGTTTAAGAGGATAAACCAACATGAAGACCAGAGAGCTGTCTATGGGAGAAAAGCAAGCCATTTTCAAGAGAAAAAAAGGAATATCGACCAGAGCCATTGGACAAACATAGGCATAGCATGCACAACAATTTGGAATGTCCTAAAGAAGAAAGAAATAGAAAGACTCATCAGCAGTAAGAATCGGAAGACCAGATTGAAATTTGCAAAGAAGTACAAATATGAGCCCCAAACCTTCTGGAACACAATCTTATGGACTGATGAGACCAAGATTAATCTCTACCAAAGTGATGGAAAGCCCAAAGTGTAGAGAAAGAAAGGAACTGCTTATGATCCGAGGCATACAAGCTCATCTGTGCATGGTGGAGGTAATGTCATGGTTTGGGCGTGCATGGCTGCTTCTGGAACAGGCTCATTAATATTTATTGAGGATGTAACTGATGATGGTAGCAGCAGAATGAATTCAGAAGTGTACAGAAACATTTTGTCTGACAATTTACGAAGAAATGGAGGAAGTTTATCATGCAGCAGGACAATGACCCAAAGCACACTGCCAACAAAAAAAAGTGGAAGGTTTTAAACTGGTCAAGTCAATCATCTAACCGTCACCCAATAGAGCATGCATTTCCTCCTTAAGAGGAGACTTAAGGGAGAAACACTTCGAAACAAACAAGAACTGAAAGAAGCTGCGGTAAAAGCCTGAAATAGCATCACAAATGAAGAATGCAACAGTTTGGTGATGTTGATGGGTCGCAGGCTTGAGGCACTTATTGCAAGCAAGGCTTATGCCACCAAATATTAAATGTTTTTTACTTTAAGATTATTTGTTCCATTACTTTTGCTCACCTAAGAATGCTCTTGATGTGAATACCAGGAAATAAAAGCTGAAATTCTGAACTCCTGCCTCATACTCATCTTTTGATCTTAAACACAAATGTCTTCAGCGAACAACAAAAACAAAGGAATTTGCTTTACCACTCCAATACTTTCGGAGGGGACTGTAGCTAGCATACACACATGAGGTACATTTTCTCATCTAATTCTCAGCAAGAAAGCCTCTTTCCCAAAGTTTCTTTCTGTTACACTAGTATAATGATGAGCATAACCACAGAGAGCTGACCTAAACATCTTATAACACTGTATAAACCTGAAATGTGTTTTCTGTATCATCAGAAGGAAGTCACATGCAAGTATATTTATTAGAATCACTGATCAAACAGGTAAAGTTAAGTAGCAGCTCAACATAATTACTGTCTGTATAAATCACACAGGTGACAGGGACCCCTGTAACAATACAAGCTAAACCTGAAAATATGTCAGGCTATTGTAAGCTTTGAGAAAAACTCTGTAAAATATGCATCACTTCACTTTTTTTTCTATTTTCTCTGCTGGATGATAAATAGCTCATTCGGCAGACCCTTGGTGTGCCCTCAGAGTTCTTAAAGGAACAAAGCCATGATGAATGGATCAATGCCAGCGGTCCAGGAAAACAGCTCTTCCGGCCGATAAAAAAGATTTGCCAATGACAATTGGGGGACAGCGGTGACCTGGAGAGTGGGTCTTTGGGGTACAGCCCCCCCAGAGGGGCCCCAGTGATGGAGCTAGGATCACCATTAGGGGGAAGATTAAGTGGCCCCGGCTTCCTCTCTCACTTAATTATACATGCAAGCCCCCTCTGTACCGCCTGCTGCAGCACCTCAGAAATAGGCAGAGTGCTCCTTTGTCTCAGCCACTGGCCGCCACTTTGATTGCTTATTGGCTGTCTCTCATGACAACCGCCGGGCACAGAAACAACTCCCATTGGCCAAGGTGTCAGAAAAGCAGAGAGGGAAAGATAAAAAAGGCGAGAGTAAAGAGAAGAGAAAGAGAGTTGGATAAGAGACAGACAGCAAGGGAAGATGTGCGTATTTAGTTTTCATCACACTGGGAGCTTGAGGGGAATGGGGGAGGAAAAAAATGTCCCTGTCACAATGGGAGTCTCTGGAGGTGCTGGGAAGCGTGCGGGTGCCATCCACCGACACTCAGCTGACAAATATGGGACCCCTCAAAATAGAGCAGTTCATGCTTGAAAACAATGGCTTATGAATAAACAACAGAAGCCAAGCATCCTGCTAATAAACAAAATGACACCACTAGGGGCTGAGAGGGACAGGAGGGGAATGAGGCAAACTGAGAAAAGCCTGTGTTATATGCTAATAGAGCGGGGCGATATGGACTAAAAAGTCATATCCCGGTACTGTTGGGCGAAATTCCGGTATAAAATATTTATCGATATTTTCTGCTAAGTGGGCTGGGGGGTTGAGGGGGTGGGTGGGGCGTAGTAGGTTTTAGGAGATGTTTTTACTGCTTGTAATAACTTACTTAGCTTATTTCTTATTTCAACATTTAATTATACTTCATTCTTCATCTTAAGTGTCACTCACTTCTCTTCAGACTCAAAGACCTAATGTAAGCTACCTCTGCAGCATCAGTGTGCCACGCTTCTTACCATCTCTCTCCCTGAAGGCTATGTCTGCTCCGGTGATTTTGTCCATCAGTAGTAGGCCATGTTGTATAAAGCCACTGACAAAAAACAGAACTCATCTTCTGAACTTTTCCACCCGCGATTCCCTTCACAGCAGCAACTGAGCTGCATGTTGAGAAGGCGTGTTGACGACGTAGCCTTTCAAAACAAAAACCGTGTCATGACTTGTAACAAAATAACTCTGTGTTGTCTTTGAGAAATAATGTGTCGCCTAGCCTGGGTGGACCGCCAAAATAAAGTGCATGTGTGGGAAAAACTGACCTAACCCTTGTTTTATTGTTTTTCCAAGTTAGGTCTTCAGCAGTGTCCACCACCAGCACTGTCTCCCTCCATGTTGTTAGAGAGTTTGTGAGTAGATGGCTGCATGCAGGCGCAGAGGAAGGGCCGGGGCTGTGCGATGAGAGAGAGGAGCAAAAGTGGACAGGACTTTACAACGGAAATATATTAAAAAACTATATCGGTATATACGGAATTGTCTATTTGTATATGTCTTTTGAAATTATATTGGTGTACCTCATTATACCGATGTACCGCCCAGCCCTATATGCTTACATGCAGCAACTCGTGACGATGATTGTGTTAGCCCCAATGGCCCAGCTGGACTGGTCTCATACGCAATCTGTGATTTCACCAGTGAAATCTCTCCTCAACCCTTTCTCACAACAAAAAAACCCCAACCAGTTGCTACAAACTGGGGCCTAAGTTATTTGCCATTTGGCATTGTTCCACACACTTTAAAGGTGCTGATCTGACTCAAGATGTGGATGTTATAACCTAAGTGAATTTCAATGATGATGACTTCCATTCATGGCTTTCTGTGGTTTCAAATCCCAATCCATACCACATACATCCAAGTCAAAGTGCTCCAACATGTTGACAAGAAAAAAAACTGCTTTCTAAAGTAACGCAAAAAAACATATTTTTATATAAGAGGACATTTTAAAAATGGAACAGTGAATACACTTTTAAGATCGGGTTGTGCAAAGGACAATGTCAATAATTTATCTCGCAGGCAACTCAGCTTCAGTGTACTCATCATGTTTTAAGAACATAACTGGAGATGCTGTTAATATATAATGGGACTACAGAGATGCTTCCCACCCCCCGAGTTTTCACGGCAAAACTGAGAAATCAAAGTTTATATCCTGAGGCAACCTCGAATCAAACACAAATCAGCCTATCGCCAAATCGGGGGAACATTTAAAACTGATTATTTGGTGTTTGTGGGTTAATAGCTAATCAATACATCATCCTGTGAAGTCCCAATGGTTTAATCCACCTAATCACATACAGTACAAGACAGCTGGGGAAAGAAATAGCAATTTCAAAAGACAAACTCCCAGTAAAGGTGTAAAATAATCTATATATTAGGGATTTACAGCTTCTAAAGAGGTTACTAACTATTTTTAATTAATAAACCCTAAGTCATGACAGCTAAACTCTTCAAAAACCTCTCATCAAGTGAAAGTCATATCAAATGAGCTTGTCACCTACAACCACATAATGAGCTTTGACATGGGAAACCTACTGTTGACTTTCGCTTTTTGGAAATGGCATGCATCATAAAGTTTACTGGGAATCAGTGCTGACATGTTATCTTAGTCACATTAGCTAAAATTGCTTTTAGGAGTAAAATCAATAATCAAACCATGCTGTTTACTATTCAAGTAGACCCAGTCAAAGCTCAGAGCAAAATGGAGGGAATGTTTGGTTTAGGCTAAGAGGAAAGTTTGGAGAAAAAGTTATGAGCCTGCATTCACTTATTAGGATTTTGCCATCTGCATGGAAGTAGAGTAGCTCTCTAAATATTGAGAGGTTAACTAAGGCATGTCATTTTCAGAACATAAAATTCTATGCAATTCTACATTAACATTTGTGCCCAAAAGCTATCTATTATTAAATATAATTTGAGAATGATGAGCTGAAAGTGACATTAATGGCAGTAACAAGATTGATATACTTTGACTCAAATTTAGACACTGGCAGGCAGGCACATGTACGCACCCATGCACATGCATGGCCACACACACAGCAATACAATACCTGTATAGTCAATGCTACCATGTAAAACAGACACTGCAATTTCATATTCGAATTTAAAGGGAAGTACAAAGAATGGCATTCAAACATCTACTTTCAGATGAATGTGATTAATGGGCATAATTGTTTACATAATTCATAAGATGATTATTACATTACTGTGCATTAATTATACTACTTTCATGATAATTCAAAGCCAGCACACAGTTGTCTGAGGTTTATTTAATATGCATTACAATCATAAATCAAAGTAAGCAACACTAATTTTGACATGCTGCAAGACTAATCAGAATTGTCTGAATTGTATCATCAAATACAAATACATGTTCCCATCTTAACCAGAAAGGCAGAGGCACGGGTGTAATCAATACGGGGAAAATCAATTAGAATGTGTTTGCATGTATGGATTGACACCTTGAATCATCAGTTCCTATTGATCTCTCTCCACTGTGATCTTCATAAAACCCATTTGTTCCATCTAAAGTTTGCACATACAGCCAATACGTTGTTCTTTCTCCTCCCCCTCTGGTTTGCATAAACAACGCTAGAAGGGTCATAAAGAATACATCATAAGACTTAGTGAAGCATGTAAACTTCTTTCCAAAAATGCATATTCTGTGAAGAAAACAACAAAATGACTGACAGGGAGAAAAAGCTCTTAGGATTTAAGTAAAAAGACAAAAAGATTTGCTGACAAAATGGTATAAACGTCTACAAATTGAATGATGATCCAGTTCTAAACTACTAACCACCCTAGCCTAAAACAAAAAGCCCTGATGAACATCCTTGTGACTGAACTGATTGCAGTTAATTATAAATTATGCAGTCATTGTGGGCCCACAAAAGAAGACATCCCCACTCTGCAGTCAGATGTAATTACCAAAGTCAGGCGCACTCCACTGTGTGTGATCCATCCCTGACAGCCAACGCTGACTGATGACCTTGCCCGGTAAAGACTCCCTCAGTTGGGTCGATGAACACATGCGACACACCCACCCCTCAACCACCACCCCCCTTCTAAACTTCCTAAATTCAACTACATCTTAAACCTCTCTATACCTGCTCAGACACCCATGTGTCTCTCAGTGTTCAGGTACAAAGCTATTGACAATATGAATCATCAAGCCAAGCCATGGCTAGTCTTGGCCATCATTCACAATCAGGGGTTTATCCCTCCACACTGCTATATAGGGCAAAGAAATATGACTCCCCATCAGCGGGTGGCAGAAAGGGTTGGGCTTGGAGGAAAGAGGAAGGGGAGGAGAGGGCTAATTTGACACAGCTCGCTTGGCTTGCCATAATTGCTCCGTCACTGTCAGTCCTTGAGAGGCCTTCTCGTCGTACAATTTGGACACAATTACCAGCCGTTTACCGGTGGCCGTTATGCCCGTCGTTCCATCCCTTCCCCCCCAAAAGCCCGCCTGTTCTCCCGTTTGGCCGGTGGCTAGGATGTGCCATGCCTCATCAAACGCGGATGCGGCCCATTAATGAACACTGTTAGCATTTCTCTTAAACTTCTCCTGCCTCTAATAAACATGCAGTGTTCCATGAAGGAGCATTGCCATCCTCGTGACATGATATTTATTGTCTGTGGTGGTGGGAGGGAGCAAGGATAGGAGGACAGAGGTGAGGGGAGGGGTAGTTAAGAAGTGAAGAGAGATATATCAGCGATGAGTAGGGGAAGAAGGGAGGGGATGTGAACAAAGACAGATGAAGAGGAAGAGATCCTGACTTGAACATCTCTTTCTGCCATCACACCGTTAGCAGCTACTACTGCATTTATACATATGGAAACCTGCTCTTTTAAGTCAGCAAAGAAGAGTATCACAGAATGCATGTTGGACACAATTTTGTATGGTGTTAAGTACATTAACATCTGTTTTGATTGCAAACATGGCATGGCAAACAAAATTACAGATTTTCAGGTTCTATATTGCGGAACACACATTTCCTCATACAGACACACAGGTTCGTGCTAACACAATAAAGTCACACTCAGCAGGGACGCGATATCATTCCTCTGCACTTTGACACCTGTTTTGTCGCCACTGTCAAACACAAGCAGAGAGAGAAAGAGAGAAAGAGAAAGTGAGACTGAGAAGCTTGAAGAACGAGAGATAAATAGCAGGTGTGAAACCTGTAGTGACCTAATAGCGTCTGTGTCCTCCAAAGAGCCTCTCATTTCCTCTTCTGGCCCGTGGAGGGCCTGAGTGTTGCGGCGCGGGCTGTCGTTACTGAACGAAGGGTGGGGAGGGGTGGGGTCACCATCTATCATTGAGCGCCTGCCACCGTTACCTATTTTTAAGTAATTCTACACCCACACCTAGATAGGGAGCAGGTGGTCACTATGGCCAAATTCATGAAAGATGAAGTTCAGACCAAAGCACACAGTGCCTTACACACAGAAGAATGAATGAAGACAAAGGTGTTGTGGTGCACAAGAAAAAAAGAAGCAATGATCAAGCGTTCAGACAAGTCAATTGTGTTGTGTCTCCGGGGACAGTGGCCTCCATAGTCACACACCCTCCCTCTTGCCTCACCTCTCAGACCTGTCGAAATTAATGAAGCCCAGTGCAAAAGCGGTCAAAGGCACAAAATGGTCACTAATTAATAGCCTGCTGTCACTGTGGCCATTATGACACAGCTAGATATTAGAAATCAGGGATGCATTATTTTTAAGGCCACTGATGATATACAAATGAATGAGAAAAACAGAGAATATGCTGAGAATGGTCAAATTCTGATAATCTACTATTGCATATTTGATGTAAAAATATTTTATTGTCTTTGTGGTCTAACTCTATTTGCATAACTTTAAACTCTGCATGAAAACAGCACAATGCTTCTCTGCACGCCTCTAATGCAGAGGACTGTACAAATGAACACAAAAAGAAAGGGACGCTAACTCAGAAAGACTACCATTCAGTAACACATGCACACATGCACGCACAAACTCACAGCACAAGCAACCCTGGCAACAAAGTAAGACTTTTCATGTCTCTGTGGAGATAGGAGCTGGCATCCTACTAAGTGTTTGGTTTCTCACTGAATAAACTCATTAATTTGCTTAATTATGAAACTCCCTATCAATTTCCCCTCCCTGGGAAATGCTCAGTGAAGCTATGCAACAACATAACACATTTAGAGGCTATGTTCTCACTATCACAAAATAAACAAACACAAAATACACCAGGGCCTGATTAAAGGCCTTTACACTACAGAGGGAGAGAGAGAGTCAGAGAGAGGAGACAGTATTTGTTTCTCTGCTAACAGATGAAATTGTTTCAGCTTGTTTTTGACAGCTACAGCTACAGACGTGCTGGCTATTATTGGGGGGGAGGTGGGGGGGGCTGGTTGTAATAATTAAAGCACACCACTAACCTGAATAAATTAATGCTTCCCCTGTGCGTGTCTGTGTCGAAATGTGTGTGCGAACGCTAAAGTGCAACTGCACGTTCAGGCAGGCTTTGTTCGTCCTGATTAATTTTTGTTTCTTGTACTGTTTGTATGCATGTGCGTGCATGCACGTGTATCCGTGCAAGTATGTGTGTGTGTGAGCATTACAGTGTATGATAAAAGTGATGCATGCTGTTTTGTGATGATGGGGGTGCGCTTTGCGTCGTTCTCATGGCTCACAATTCTTATCTCATGAATACAAATTAAAAGTTTTTAAGTCTTGTACTTTTTTGTTTTCCATTCTAATTGCTAAGAAATAAGGGTTACGATGAGAGCAAAGCATTTTATTAGACATACTGCAACACTCCAGCCTTAGGATGTTACTGCAAACACAGTGGTAGCCTCTAACATCTTCCATTCACTGCAGCAATTCTGCATCAGTAAATACCTGCAGAAATGTTTTAATAGTAGATGGACACTGGACTTTTTTAACACTTAACATGTGCATCATACTCATATTATGCAGTTCCAAGAACATTTTTCATTCCTTAGGGAAACCCCATCACCACAAAAACTATAGGAGGGACATCTGATCACTTTGATCGATCATGTAACTTAGTGTCATATGGTAATCTTTATGTATGCATGTATACAAACAATTACATACTCAGTATTCATTGAATATTAATAGAATATAAAATGACTTTTTAGTTTTCTGATGTCATTTACCAGCAAAACTGCACCTTTGTAGATGATATATGCATCTCAGCTTTTAAACAAATGCACAACAAGCATTTTTATTCAAAAACTGGATCTGTAGCGCATTGACATCCATCACGTGTGTAAGCATGTTCAATATAATAAGCTCATCCCTTTAACCCACAGTAGTAGTGTAGCAGCACATTTAGCCCTGATGTTGACAGTGATGGTTGAACTGGCAGTCATAAAAGGAAATGAAAAAACAACTTCACACATATGCAAGCACTGTGCTGTATAGCCTACATACACACACGCACACACAAAAAAATAAATAAGGGAAAGGTGGGAGGCTCTCATCAGACAGGGTAAATCCCATTATTTGGCCCTCATCCCAGAGAGTGAATTGAGAGTCAAGTAGGATGCATGTGGTAACCACAATGAAATTACAGCTGCTGTGAGGCAGAGCACTGCTAATGCACCCCCATTGTGTCCTCGAGTGCATCTAAATAAGCAGGGGTAAAAGGCAGGCTGTGCTAGGGCTGCCAGGGTTACAGAGCGTGTGTGTGCGTGCGTGTCTAGAGGTAAATGGAGGCCTGCCCATGATAGAGGGCTGTATTTAGGTTTGATGATGGGTAACCTAGGGGACCACCTGATGCGGCTTTGTTGTATGTGGGGTTTATGAGGCTGAGTGTAAGAGCAGGTGTTTATGTGTGCGCAGGTCCAGGATATTTTCCCTGTCCCACTTTAAAAAGGGAATTATTCACTGTCACTGTCTACCTGTAACGCACAGCCTGCAAATACTACAGACAGTGACACCAGACAAATGGAGCAAAAGCCCATTGTGATATTTTTACCTGTAATAAACCTGTATTCCTATGGTTTCTTATGTCCTGCACTAGTACAGAACTAGGCCGTAGATCACAGGCCTTTGCTCCAAGACAGAGACAAATTCCTGTGGATTACAAACAGCAATACTCTCCCATAGCCCAGTAACAAGGACATCGGCTTCGAGTTACGGAAAAATGGAGGAGAAAAAAAGAAAACACCAAAACTGTCAGTTGAAGATGCAAAACAGAGATCCGGATCTATCCATTATGAATGAGACATATTTGAAAGGTGGAGGCTCAATATGAACACTGAGGAGGAGGACCCTCACTCACCCGCCCATACCCGACAACGCTTAACCCTCTCACAACCCCGAACCCCCACTCCCTTCCCCTCAGTGCAAGCTCCAGTTCATCAACAAAACCCTTTGTACAGTCAACAGTGCTGTTTTTATTCATGTTACATTTATCCTCAGAGCTGTCCGTCAGGCTCGGCGGGGACGGCTGATCTAAAACAGAGCCTTACACTCATGACAGGAGGATAGAGCCATAACTCAGGAATGCTAACCTCCACTGTTATTTGGCCCGCAGAGAGCGCGGGAGAAAGGGAAATAGAGGGAAAAGAGAGAGATACACAGCCTAATGACAACTACAAACACAGGCATACCTTTGTTCCAGCTCTATAAAACAGTGGACTTCAGTGGGATTGCTTTAGCTTCCATGGGCCTAATCAAACTTGTGTTATTTAGACTTCAAACATGGCCTCCAAAGAGAGACGGGGAGCGTACTAGGTGTGTGTCTCTTGCTAATAGCTGCTAGCATGATTCAGTTAAGCTGCTTATTTCCGACATAAATAATGCATCCAGGCAGATGCGCTTGACTTTAGTTGAATATGAATCGCTTGCATGATTGACACCGAGGTTTGTTGAGCGCCGAGTTGATTCTACAGTCTCACCTTTGGAAATAGGCCTGTCTCATTTAATATCCCCTATGTTAACATAATTATGACAACCAGCACTGATTCATGCATGTGTCTGTGTAATATCCATGACAAAATTAGGCTACTATTTTTGAGGGGGGTGGGGAGCAGGCAGGATAGATTTTAGTAGAGTATCAAAGGCAACTAGATTGTCTGCATGTTTAACAGCTAAGCCAAATCAAATCAGAAATAAGAGGACTATCTTGAATTTAATTCTAGATACTTTCACAAGACACCTTATTTAGCCACCCACAAACCCTGCCCCCTCTTAGCCCCCTTTTTTTTTTACAGTCATTGATTCCAATCAATCACTGCTAATTAAGCAGGCACCTATACACATATATGTCACATGCTAACAGGGTAATGATATGGGCATTTAGCTGGTGCTTTAATCTTATCATACTTGCAGCTAACACATAATGACACCCTCTACCCAGCCATGGGACGATTTATAAGAAACCACTGAGAACACGTGTGTGTGTGTGTGTGTGTGTGTGTGTGTGTGTGTGTGTGTGTGTGTGTGTGTGTGTGACTGAAACTTCTACACTTCACGCTTACTGTATTAAACCTTATTTACAAGCTAACAGCTATAACCATTACAGATACGGTGGTGGAGAAACCACATTAGGTTCAATGGGCCAACAGCGTGTAATCCAAAACAATAAAATGTAAATTTGAGTCTCACACCCTAAAAAACTACACATAGCTCATCTGCAAACAGATGAACGTCTCTGTGATACAAGATGTGTTTCGCCCCATTCTGTCTCTTTTAAGACCATGGTGCATCAAGGAAGGAATGTTTCTCATTTCATTTTTAATCCCCCTTCAGTGTTAAGGTGCTTTGGATAAATAGACTCCTTTCCACTAACCTATTGCCCTCCCAATACTTGCAAAAATTAGCATGGTGAAATGGCTCATAGGCGAGTACAAGGAGCTGAAAGTCAGCATTGAAGATACCGTGTATAAATAAATATGTATAACTGGCCAATTGTGTTAATGTTTTTGAATGTATCTAACCGTATTTTGTATGCCCATAAATTACTTTCATAGACATTTTAACCACTTTGTTTTTTCCTATGCATCTTGCAGTAAAACACAATGACAATGCAGAGTTTCTTAGTCAATGCCTGACAAAACACCAGTACAGTGGCAACAAAAAGCAGGTACACTGATCGTTCTAGCATAAATGCTGCCATATACTGCTGAAGTGCCATTTTATTTTTCTCATTGCTTTCTTTGCATTTAATTTTTATTAGACGGTACAGAGACTCAAAAGTCATGAGCTGGAATCAAGCCCATGATGCTACAAGTACAGGGTATTCTCATTCCCATGCTGAGCCAGCAGGATGCCTCAGGCCGGTGTACTTTTTCCATGACAATACTGTGGAGAGGTTCAGGAGGGAAGGGAGCCTGAATCTGTTCCAGCAGGAAGCACTTCACTGACTATGCTGAGTTGTTATGACTGACTGGGGCCGTGTATGGAAGACGATTTGACGTGCAAGAGTTCAGATTTACTTCAATTAAAATGAATGGTTGCATTCAAATATTCATTGTGATGACATACAATGTTCTCAATGGTCTACAAAGCTCTTTTTTTCTGATCATAACTAAAATATTCACCACCATTTGTTCCTTTAGGCCTGGCCATCCTCATTTTATCCAAGGACCGGACAGCAGCAAGTTTTTTAAATGAAAAGTGGGTGTGTCTTTTATATTATTGTCCTCTGTTTTTCATGTTCATTTTTGAGGGGTTAAAATATTTGCTTACAAAAACTACAATACTACAGTGAAGTTTAAACTCGCCTTGACCTCAAAAGTTAAGAAGTACTGAGTCCAGGTATGTGAATTCTTTTTCTTATTCTGAAAGCTAGTCAAGGTTAGAGAGCAGCAAATGTAAGATCATAATTTGACAAGCACTATCATAATCAAAACAGAAAAGTTTTCTGGCTTCACAAACACTAAAACTAATCATAAGCTCTGTCCTTGCAAGTCCTTACACGGGTCTTTGTTGCTAATAACAACCTGCCTCCACACACATCATCTCCTGCGCCACTCTGTTGTGTGATATGCAGAAAGAACCTAAGGTAAACTCAGTGGTGTTTGTAAGGGAGTTCTCTCTCCTACTCCCAAGTGATCATTATTTGATCTTGTTTAGTTCATTATTCATCTTGAGGGAGCTGGTTGTGACTTGTGGATAAATGCCATATGAAAGGCAATGTGCGCCGAGGATGCATCCTCACTTTTATCCTGGCTCCCAAAACAGATCAATTAGTAAAACTAAACAGTAAATTATTAATCACATTGCTTTGTGTCCCCGTTCCATCACCGGAAGAAAACAGTTCATTAGAAAGAGAGAGAGAGAGAAGGGAGGGGTGGGGGGGGACAGCAGCGTGATTGAGAGGGGCTTTAAACCGAGCTGATGCTGTGTGAACATTTGAAGAAAAAAGAGGGAGGAATTATCAAGCATGTCCATCATTCCAGGTAACTTCCAAACCACCCCCACCGTCCCCCGGTCCTTCCTAAAATGACGTGCACTCATAAAATGGGGTCAAGCAGTGGAGGAGTTCAATGTCACAGCCATCATATACATTGCCCGTTGGGGTACGTGTGATTAAAATAACACACAGGGATGTTTCATGTCATGGTGAGCAATCAGACCATATTTGCAAAAATATTCAGATCAGATGAATTTTAATGAGGTGTACACTCGAGGGGGATACTGCTGTCAGAGCGCTGGGGATAGAAGGTGGAAGCAAGCCCGTCCCCTTATTTGCCAGAAGACAGCAAGGTACATAAACTTTTTTTTTCCTTTCTCTCTCCCTCTACCCTTGGATGAAAAAAAAGTGGGAGAGAGAAAGAGATCCAAATTCAGGGGTCCACTCGGTGTTCAGATTGCTCTGCTGTTCTGAGTTGGGCAATTTGAATAAATTATTCCAAATAAGAAAAAAAATCGCTCAGTGGGGTTCATTTTGTGAGAAATTATATTTTCGCAGGAAAGGTTAATTTTGAAGGGAGCCTGAATGACTGAGAACTGGGGGTGGGGGGGTGGGCTGCAGAAGGAGTGGAGGTAGGAAAAAGAGAGAGAGCTAAAAAGAAGGAGAGAGAGAAACAGGCAGAGAAAGAGAGAGAGAGAAATAAGGGGTGGGGGGGGTGGGCAGGAACGGCGTGCTGCACGAGGAGCATTGGGCATCAAGGAGGAGAAGGGGCGAGAGAGGGATAGAGGGAGGGAGCAAGGGAGGGAGGCAGTTATTAAAAGCGATTGCATTGCCTCCTGGATGTCTCAGGAGAGCAGAATCAGTGGAGATGTTAAACCTTGCTTGACACCCCAGTTGGATAATTGTGGGTGTGGGAGCTAATCAGCGGAAGATGTCTCCTCAATTTAAATCTTGTCAGTTAGTGAAGATTAGGCCCTCCTGTCCCGGCCACCATTAGCTTTGTTGCATGTCAATGCGCCGGTGAGGGTGTCCGCCTGGTCTGGCTGCAAGGGTAAAAAGGCGAGCGTGATGGAAAACCAGCAGATTTATTCCAGCTAAAACCAGTATGGCATGTTCAAGAAAACCCATATGAGGGGAAAAGGGAATTTATGCAGCCTTTTTGAAAATGCATTTGTTACTACTGACCTAACAGGGGGACCCTGTGGAATAAGAAATGTAGTGCGGGGATGTGCTCCAGATTTTTCTGCCAGAAAAACATCTTGGATAGTTAAATATAATGTCGTACACAAACTAGAGGGCAGGGAAGCAAATTAGTGTGTGTTTGCTGAAAATACATAAAATTAAGGGGAATTATAATTTCAGTAATACACAGGGCAACCAAAGTCATTAAATGTATAGCCACACTGTCCCTATACTCATCCTGTAGGTTTTAATGTTATGTTATGGGATAACTTCCGCTTGAAGGAAATCACAAGATCCTGATATTTTGGCTATTACATGATTAACAACCTGTGACAGTTTGATCTCATTAATAAAAATGTGGGGTATAATTTTAACCCGCTTAAAAGTCCTGGTGGGTGGAGGTGGCTACTTCAAAAATACACTGTAGTGAATTTTACAGCTTGAGTCTGGCTGGCTCCGTGCCATGGCTTTGCATTCCCCCTATGGTAAATATTTGTAACAGATTTTTCCTGCAGGACAATGGGCTCCTTTCACTAAGCAGGTCCCGTAACCTCGGAGCGAATGCGAGGTCAGGCCAAATAAACAAGACGGCCGTGCCAAGCTGAGCGGCTGCACTGATTCCTGGGCCGGGCCTGCTGCATACCAGGCCCTCTGCTCTCTCCTCCTCGCCACCGGAGTCTGAGTGCTGACAGATGTTTCAAGCCCGGGCTAAGAATGATAGCGGACGTTGAGAGAAAGAAAACAATGGCGCTTTTTCTGGCTACCTATTTATCCACATTTCCACTTTCTTATCCCTTCACAATTTGCCTCAATCCAAGTGTGTCCGGGTTCCCAACACATCCTCTGACACCCTCAGACACCTACAACACAAATGACGGAAAAGAAAAATGAAAAGCATTATAATATACCTCTGTGTAGCACCAGTATGAGCTATTGTGAGTATGATGTGTGAGTAACCTGTGAACTGGATTATAATTAACAGCTGCACAGCCCTGCAGTCTAGGGTCAAGAACCTCCTGAGTGTGTGTATGTGTGTTTAAATATGCCTGAGCAAGAGAGAGAAAAGAAAATGACACTACACTCTGCAATTAGTGGGCCTGTCTACAGGTATGTGTGGGTGTGTATTCACACACACCGGGGTTTCCCTATACAAGTCAAAAATCCTGATGTTTCAATAGCAACAGCTCCCAACCCCCAGACCACTTCTGTTCTGTCGAAGCGGTTAATATTAGCAGCCTCAAAGAGCGAGCTGCCGCCGGCTAACGCGAGGTGTAACGAGTTCAAGGCCCCGCTTAGGCCCGAGGCAGCAGACGGTAAACAGTTGTTACCGGCTGTTTTTTGTGGAGCCCAGACAAAGCCTCTCTGTGTGAGAAACAACAGCTACAGCTGGGCTGAGCAGAGTGAGACATCGATCCATAAGCTCGTTCCTTTACACCCCTCGGAGCACTCGTCTGGCAGTCAGCAGGAGCAGCAGCGCATGCCAGAGCTGGGCACTGCAAAAAAACATCCCTCTTAACCGGTTGTTTAATCTGGTGCTGAGTCTTAAAACGCTATATTTTGAAGGAGAAATGAGATAAAAATATCTGTCAGCAGTCGGTGAGATAAGGTTTACAATTTCAATGCAGGTGAAACTGAATTGGAAACAGCTTGAATAATTAACTGAATGGTAGTATTCACTCGCTTAGAAGAAAAGTCTCACTTTATGCACTATATTTTGGTTGTCTGACATTTGTATTTTTAATTTCTTGTGCACTGTAGGCTAATAAAAATAAAACCTGTTACAGTAAAAGAAAATGTACTATTATATTTTTAGACACAAACTGATAAAAAAATATACCACTGGTCATCTTTTTTTAAAACAGCAAAAGTTGACAAACATATATCTTTAAAAATCCATTTATACATTGAGCACTCTTGAAATCACATTGGGCATGAAGGACCCAGTTAAAAGTATCAAAGAGGGGAGACAAGAGACTGGCGTTTAATCTAATCTACATTCTAATAGTTGGGTAGACATTAATTATTGATAAGGCCGGCAATTGATTGGTTAATAAGATAATGTAATTGAGAAATGAAAATCATCAGACTTGAGAGGGTGTGTGTCGGCTCTAGTCTGAGCCGCATGGGGGGGTTGTGGAGGGGGGTCTTAGGGGATTGCCCCCACATAGGGTTCCATCATTACTGCCACACTATAAAAGCAGAGTGGTGATTAAAAGGACTTGATTGATTTGACTCTCATTGGGATAAGCTGTCCTCGTTCCGTCACTGGGCTCCGCCTGCAAAAAAAAAAAAAGGGTGTGTATGTGTGCGTATATATAAATGTACTCAGTGTGTCTTGATGCATAAAATTAAATAAAATAATTAAGTAAATGTGTTTGTAAATGTGAATGAATGAACTGTATGTATACTGTATGGAAAATGGGAGAAAATAAGTAAATACCTGTAACTTTCTATTTTACCTAAATTAAAAATATATATCTGTGTGTGTGTGTGTAGGCATGTGTATTTAATATATAAAAGTATTTGAGTGTGTGTACAGACTGCAGCCCAGCTACAGGAGGTACAGCAATATGTGTGCGTGTGTGTGCGCGTGTGACTGTGTATCCCTGTCGTCAAGAGGTGGCCCCACTCCCCCAGTTTTCACTCGCCTTTTGTCTGCACTCTGTACTGTACTCTGCTACTCAAACACACACACACACACACACACACACACACACACACACACTCACTGCTCCAACCCAGCCTGAGACGGAGACAGACCCTACCGCCTGACACAAAAGCTATTGATTTTACTATCTGCTGCAATGAATGATCTTCCTTAGCCAATTTCTGAATTTAGAAATGAGTTCAATACTAATAATGATAGTGGAAGGATTCTTTAAACTGTTAGAGTTGAGAAGGGGGAAATTGAGAAGGGAAAAAGAAGGAGGGAGCGCAGGAGAAGAAGAGGAAGGAAGTGAAGATTTGTGTGTGTTTGGCTTTGGAAAAAGAGAGGATGTGATTTCTCGCCATGGGTGAGATTAAATAAAGATGACACCAATGGTTTTAACAGTCTAAATTACTACATTCTACCCTCAAATACAATCACTCTTATTTGGCTTTCCTCAATGGGCTGAGAATGGAATAAGTCAGTGGTGGGATTTGTCTATTTTATATATACTTTTAACAACTCCCAACTTTTACACGAACAGTTTTCATCCACCTATTTTCACGCACCGCTCTTCTGCTTTTTACGACGCAATTTCCAATATACAGCATTCTTTCGAGCTTGCTCCTTAATCCATTCATATATTTCATGCGCCATAAAGACAAAACCGGTTCAGTTTCTATTTTGCATCGCACAAATCTTCCATAAAATAAAAAACAGGACCATAAATATTTAACATGGTCTCTGTTTAGATGGGGGAAACTATTTATGTCAAATTAAACAACAGATATGCTGAGCAGCTCAACAGAGCAACTTTGCAGACTGGAACATTTGTTCTAATATTTCATTTTTGGGGGTGCACATTATTTTCTTGGTTATTCAGAAAACTGCCATAAAACACGTGGAACAGTCATGTTAAACATTGCATGTGGTGATTGTGCTGTAAAAAGTCTGTGTGTGTGTTATAGAAATACAGTAAAAGATGTGTGTATGTATGAGCAAAAATTACAGTTTGTGCATGTGACTTTATATATGCACTAGCCTGTGTGAATGTTTGCATGTGTGAATCTCTTCTCTCTCCCGGTCTTTTATTTGGGCAGGCAGGCAGCGGCTTGGTGGGGTGATGTGTGTTAATCAGAAGCCCTGTGCCCTGTTGAGGTGTTAATTCAACCCCCCTGTTACAGAGAGGTGTAGATTAATAGATAAGGGAGGTCTGAGCGAGGGTCAGTGCGATACGGCCCTGTCTGTGTTCGCCCGCTTGTCAGACACCTGCCTGGATTAAGCCGCTGGCTTCTCTCTCCGTTGTGTGCAGGTGAGAGGTCAACCATTTAACCAGTTCATTGGTCTCTTATTCAGTTTTCAAGGTGGGGTGGATCTGCATAAAGGCTCTGGCATCCGTGGGCTTCACAGGGTTCGTCTGCACAGGGGGTCCTGCACCGTGAGGTAGAGAAGCGGACAGGCGATGCAGGATCTGCCGCAGAGGATTACTGTAAATATACTTTGAGACTCGGAAGGAGATGAAGAGCGGTTACGATGCTGGAAATGCGGTGGATTTTTTTCATTTAATTTATTTCTTGTTTAAATCTGATTTCAGCTGTAGAGCGGCGCAAACCTTAACACGGGAGAGTGTTTTCTTCTTTTCAGGAATTTTCTTGGAGTAAGGACAAGGAGATCCTCGGCAAACAGAAAAAAATAAAAAGGGATAAAGCGGGCTGGGGGAGGGAGGAAAAACGCATGAAACATGAAACTCTGCAAATTTGACTTATAACAAGCAAAATTACACCCTGCTGTCATTTAAATTATGGCTGCCCTCTATAAAGGTGTCTTTTAGGTGCATTAATTGAATTCGGCACTATTTCCCAATAATAATCTGTAAAGTTCAGCCGTCCATCCTTCATGAGATCCCTGCCGCGTACCAGAGGAGTATCTATTTCAGTGGCTTAATTTATTTTCATGATTCGCCGATAATGACGGCCATGCAGGCTGTACATCAGAATTAACCTTCATTTCACTGAGGTATATTACGATGACAGTCCCCGACACATTTCACCTACACAAAGGGCATTCTCTCCCTCTCTCTCCCTTACTCTCCCTTTCTCCCACTGCCTGCTCTGTCGCTGCCCCTGCTGTATAATCATCCTCGGCAGACCAAGATTGTTTGATAGCCGATTAATTTTCATAGGAAATCAAGTGGCCACCTCTTTCTCTCTATCGCTTTCTCTTTATTTCTCCCTCTTATGCCCCCCCCCCCCCACAAAACACATACACACACTTCTCTCCAACAATGGTGAACAGTGCTTGTGCTTGGTGACTTTTCCTGTCAATTAGGTGTTTTATTTAATCTCATCTAACTTTTTCTTGAATAAATTGCATCCCCCCATCCCCCACCCCTCATTTCTGATATCTCCAGAGTGGTTAATTTATTTTGGACGATGCCGATGTAACAAAAGTGCTGTAAATTAATCAGGGGACATCAAGCGAAAGGGGGTCCTTCGCTCGCTCTCCGTCTCTAATTTCTATGCAAACCATTAAGTGTCAGATATAGATTCCACCATTTGCTATGGTCTCAGTCAAAAGATTTCATTAGGGACCTGACGTCACATGTTGAAGGCAGCGCCGGATCATTTCTGTCCTATTTTCTCCCTCATGAGCTCTTTGTTCTTCGCCCCTCTGTAGGATCCTGCCACTAAAAAAGGCCCCTATGCAAATGACAATAATAGATTTCGCTAAGCACCGCTGCAACGGCATGATAGCCTATTTAGAGAGAAACCAAAGAAACATTCAATTTGTGGCATTAACCGTGGCACATGCAAAGGTTGCCAAAAAAGTGATTAAGAAATTACAGAATTGGTCCTTTGCTTGAAGTTTCCTTTCTCTCTTTTTTTTCTCCCTCTCTCATTGACATGACATCTGTAATGAGGAGGGCTGGTAATTAGAATATTCTGGAGAGGTGAGCCCTGCTGGAGCTGGCAGCCAGAAGACTGATCTCTCTCTCTCTCCCTCTATCTTTTCTCTATTATTTCTTTCCTCCGTCATAAGGGCCTGGATGCAGAACAGACAGAAAAACAGCTGTCTGATGACCAGACTCTCTATGGATGTCTCTCACACTTCTTTGTGTGAGCGTGCATGTCTCACGGACGGGCTGTTCGAAGCCCCTCTGCCAGCAAATAAATATAATCAATCTCCCATTTACATAGAAATAGGCTTCTCTCCTTCATCCTAATAATCTGCCCAGCATCCTCAGAGAGGGAAAATAATATTCACTCAACATGGCAATTTTGTATTTATCATTAGATGACTTTATTGATTGTTGTTTTTTTTTCCCCCTTGGATACAATTTTTTTCCACTTCATTTCATTAGAGGATATTGAAGACATGTAAGGCTGACATGGCACATATGCTTCATTATTCCTGCCCAGGAATGATTATAGATATTGACACTGTCACGTCTTCCCCCCTCGTCATCAGTTATCAGTGCTTACCGCGTACGAGATCCAGGAAGCCGCAATACGAACGGTGTGGGGCCACAGGCGCTCAGAACACTATCATGGGTGTTTAATGGGTGTAAACTGCAGAGGCGCCGCACGTGTGCCGCTGCGTGTCGCTAATGTGGCTCATTCCATTTTGTGTCATGCTGATGATAGGGGGTGACCGGCGGGGCCCTGACTGAGTGTCAATCCCACTTTGGACAAACAACCCTTCTGTCAGTGCGATCACTAGCGCCAGGGACATCCGACACATCCATCATACATACAGAGAGAGGAAAACAGAGACAGACTTGGAGCCAGTGAAACTTATTAAATACCAATTACTTTTGCTGTCTAATTAAAACTTGTCTAAGTGAAAACAAAAAAGGACAATGCTGACATGATTATGATGTTAATCTATTGTAGGTCTCAGTTAAAAAAAAAAGATCTTATAGCGACATTATTTTTTCTTTTCCCTCAATGTCTTTCAGAGATTGTTAGACTTTCTCATTTTACTCTAACAAACACATGACAAATAACCCTTTAGGCGTCTACATACAAACAAGAGATGTGGAATCTCACTCTCCTTGCAGTGTTGTTGAATTACCAACTGTGGTATTGTGACAAACATCACTGCATTACATACTGTAAATTAAAACTGCTGTTAACATGCTGTGTTTATGAGCAAATTAGCTGCCACAGCTATTTTTAGGAACTGCTATCAATAACAACATCTGTTAACCAAGCTGATCTTTGGAACACAACTTGTCACGTAATTAACTTGTCACTCGTTAGCGTGATTACTTTCACAAATAGGCCTCTTACACTTGGCTGGATCGTGTAATCTCTTATTTTACCAAGTATTAGAAGAAACAGTGGAGGTATTGCTCGAGTTACAGTTTCCTCAATCCCCGCTCTGCCATGTTAATTAGGGCTTAATGACCATTATTGACTCATTAGCAGGCATTTGGGGATCGTTTGGAGCTGCACTGACCTCAGACAACAGAACTGCCATTCTATCAATGATGTTCAACCATCTGACTGTAACCTACACAAATGAGCTTCCTCCAGGTTCACTGAGCACTGCATCAACTCTCATGTTTCATCCAAATATTGTTAAGTTGACGTATTGTTTTTCAGTGAGCTCAGAGGGCTTGGCTGAACAAAGATCCTGTGTTTTTCACCAGAACACTCGCAGGAGGAAGTTTGTTCAGGTGTGGAGCATAAGCAAACAATGAAAACATTTTTTGGGATATGCAAAACAACCCTCAAGTCCTGTGCTTCTTTCTAAGAACGGGCTCAGCTTCAAAACTGATTGTGTAATCACGAGTTTCTTTGGAGATGATAAGCGGTTTTGATCAGTATCTAAGTTGTTCCAGCATGTGTGCTGTCTAAAACAAAGACACAGCGGTGAAACACTGAGTGAAGGTGTGGTAAAAGATCATCAACAGGCTCTGACAAAGTGGTGCAATTAAGATGAATCAGGATCTGACAAAATGTTTTTCTGAGGTGTAAACATACAAGTCAACAGCACTGAAGATGTAATGGGGGAAACAGCAGAAATAGATCAAAGTATTTAACAGCCTGTCATAATCAAGTGAGATCATTAAAAATGTAGAAATTCCACGGGAGATTAGACTCCTTTCTCAGAGGGAAATTGGATGTTTGTGTCAACGAGGGGAACAAACAAGCTGTTTCTTTTGCAACATGACATTGTTTCCTCTGCGGTGACAGAAGACAAATAAGATGTCGGATATTTCTCACTGGAGGCCACTTCTAGATACTGACTAAATATTGTTACTGCTACAGCCTGGTGCTCTTTGACAAACAGTAGTGTACTTTTTACAAAAAGTCAAACATGTGACAACAACAAGAACATGGAGACAAACCATTAGGTCAAAAAAGTAGTATGTATAACTTTGTGCAATCTGCCCTGGAGCATGCATTGGTATAAGTGTTGCAAGATGATTTACCTGCTCACCAAAATCACTTCCCGCAATACCCGACCTGGCAGGCAAACATTCAGGAATTATGATGGGACAGTGCGCAGCAAAATACGTATGTTCTTTGAAGTTCCTTATTTCAGCAAAATTATATATACATACTATATATACTTAAAAAAAAACTTTATATCTAATTAAAATGATAACTGCATTCTCATTTTTCAAACTCTCATATCCTGAGGGCCAATTGGGATGAGTGCTTTTTCCCCCATGCAGCTGCAGCTCCCCTCTCTCTCTCTCTCTCTGTCTGTTTCTCCACCACTCTCTCTATCAGTCTGTCTCTCTCTCCATCTCTCTCTCTCCCTGTCTTTCTCTCACTCCACTGTGGCTCAGTGAACTGCTCCTACAGCAATATCCCATCATTACCATCTCCCCAGCTGAGCTTCAGCCAGCCATTATCATGCGGCATTATTAATCTTCTTGTCTTATCAACTTGCAAATCACAAACCATTGAGCCTTATGGCGCGGTTTGGGGTGCGCCGTTATTCATTTTGTAGGTCTACCCAGCCTCCGAGTCTTTCTAATCACCTGACGATTGTCACTCTCTTACTGTTGCCCTGCCCTTCTCCTGGCCCCGGTGCTCTGTAGCACTGGAAGGGATCCAAGTATTTCACTCCGTCTTCCTACTCACACTCTCTTCCTCTCACCTAAACCTAAAACGTGCCTTCTCTTTCCATTCACCCATAGAGATACTCTCTCTTACATGCGCTGTCTGTCTCTGCCTTGGACATACACACGGGCATGCTGGGTATTTAACCTCAGTACTTTTTTGGTACGGACCAAGTTGTATCCATAGCACTGTGGAGTATCAAAAACTAAAAACAACTAGAAGTCAGCATTGAATATTTACTCACATTTATACTCTTCTTCCCTTATTCTTTGATTGGATATTTTCTTATTTAAATCATAATTTTGACATTTTTAGTTTGTATTTCAGTTATTCTATGGCTGCTTGTGTTAGACAACATTTAACATTTGAGCTTCAAAGTCAAAACTAGGTACCAAAAATTGGAAAAATATATTGTTTTGGGTCATTACTAAAGTTTTCGTACTTAAACATTTCAAACAATATCCAGAAGGTGTTCTTAAACACAATTCTTAAGAACACTACCAGATTATTTCCATTTTATGCTACTCCTACTTCCACTCTATTACATTTCAGAGGGAAACATATCTGCTTGTTACTATCCACATCAACAATTTACTGTACATAGAGACCCTATTTTCAGTTTCTAAAAGTTCATAGTTTAAGATTAAATTACCAGCATGTAAATTAGCTCAAATTAGCTATCCATTATTATAATGTATAATAGCACTGGTATAGGCAGGTTCTATTTTGCATAATGGATACTTTAACTTTTGACACTTTAAGTACATTTTGATGACTTTTTTACTTTTATTTAGTAAAAGTAATCTTAAACTGTGTTATTGCTACTTTTACTCAATGAATACTTCTTCCACCACTGACAACTTCAATCTAATGTTTTCACATATTATCCAATTAATTTGCTTCTTTGTCTGTACTCTACCCTCTCTTTTCTCATATCACTCTCGAAAATGAGGAAAATAAAAAATACACGCTGAGCCCCTGCTTCTGAAAGGAATAAACAGCAAGGATACATTTTATTAATGGCGAGCATTAACATGTGTCTGCCCCGAGCTGACCCCTCTCCCTGACACATACGTCCACCATGTTTCTGTCATCTCTCCCTCTCTTGCTCTCCCTGCTTATATTAGTATTCGAGGAAGGAACAGAGCAGAGTAGAGCCACGAAGAGAGGGAGAGTTTCTTTAAAGACACACCACTGACCACTGATTCTTGCTCTCACTTGAGTTTGCTTTTCTACAGGGCTAAAATATTCACCCTGGAAAATTCAGCGTGACTATGGCTATGCTAACTTGAGGAAAATGTGTATAAGAAAATTGCAAGGAATGTGTGTTCCTGTGTGTGTGTATCTGAATTTGCATTTCCTTTGAAAACTTTACATGATAAATCACCTTTTTCCCCCATAGCTCATTAAGCAGCATACAACAGGTACAGAGCATGAAATATTTAGCAGAAGACAAAGTGTTTCATGTGCTCCTATGGACCCAGCTATTACCCAGGCCTTTCGCATAACATCCGCTAAAAACAGCCCACCCTTTGATCTTCATTAATATCGTTTGGTTAAATATTTCAAATATGCTTCCGTATGTTTGATTAACATCTTTCAGAATTATTCAGTAAAACAGAGATTAGCTTTGAATGTTCAACTGCTAATGATGAAATTGCGATTACCCACCCGTCACTATAAATCCAATGAAGTCCAAAGAAGGAGGGGTAATATTTTATTTAATCAGTAATATATGGCAATACATGCTGGACAGTTCATGAAACTTCATGGATAAACTTCCCCCATGCATTCAAATATGTGCTTATAAGCCCTGGGTATTAATACTCACGTTGGGGTGTATTTTAGAGCACATTTCAGAGCACTGCGTGCTCAACATTGTAATTTCCAGGCTTATCTAATCAATTCTGCAAGCTCCATCGGCCTCATATCGGGCCTCGTGAAAGAAATCAGCTCAGTAGCACCTTCAGAACACTTATAAATAATGAAAAACAGCTTTTAAAAAGAAAGAAGCTCTTAAGGAAAAAAAATGTTGATTAGAAAAGTGCCTTTTATCCGTGCCTTCAAATCTTTCACATTCTGAAGATGCGGAGGACTCCGGGCAAACCACGACGAATAAAGTACCACTATCTGACCAGAAAAAAAGAAGTATTAATTTTGGAGATAAAAAGTGCTGACAGCACAGAATGAGCCAGGTGGTTTTTGGATATGAGCGGTAAAGATGAGATGAGAGCCCAGAAGATCACTTTCATCTTGTGTGTAGGGTTGTCCTTGAAAACTTGTCTGAACTCTGTGCTGTCTGGAGAGCATCATGTTGCTTGGCTTGGCATTTCAGTCATTTATTTTTCTCTGCATGCTGATTTTTTTCTGGGAAGCTCTGACATGTCATAACCAGAGTTTGACCGAGGTGGTATGGGTCAGTCAATTCACCACATGAGTACCTAGTCATCAGTTACAAGCAGAGAACTTATGTGTAGCCCTATTGTCTGAAGGTAAAGAGAAAGTTGAAACATAGGAGGAAGGGAAAAGGATAAAAAAATGTAACTTTTACATGGTTAACAGCATGTGTCCTATTTTCTCATGCTAGTGCTATGCAGGGGTGGGCGGAAGGTGGGCAGGGTGAGTGAAAATACAGAGTTTTTATGCCCATCTATAAATTAGGAGTGGTGGGTTGATGAGCAGTGAAGGAGAGTCGTATCTTAGCTCAGAGACACAGAGAGGGGGAGAGAAAAACTATGCTACTATAGCAGCCAGATGATACATCTCACACACACACACACGCACACACACACACATACACTCAATGATACACTGAGGTCTTGATGACAGTTATCCTGTTAGGTTGTTACAGAAAAGACTCCTGGACAACGCACACACATGCACACATACAGCTGGCAGGCACTGAGGCCCTTGTGCATCTCCTCCGGTGAGGATTTGCATTCTGCTCCTGGCAGGTCGACCGACAAATTGCCCAGGCAGCCGCGGGAGACGGAGGCTCTGGCTGTGGGGAGAGATGCTGCTCAGAAAGTGCCTCATCCGTCTGATACTCTCTGTGGAACCGGTCCTGCATCTCACCTAACTTCCAGAGGCAGGGCTGATGGGGACGTACAGGCAAGGACTGTCTTTTGGAGACCGGAAGGCCTGGCGGCCATGGCCGGACCTTCCCTCCCTGGGGCCAGGAAGGGGCACGGAGGCCAGTGTCCCCCCTAAGCTCGCCTTAGGCCAGCAGCCCTGGGGCTATCGTTCACAAATCAGCCCCGTTTCCCAATCAAAGATGCCGACAGGGGGAAACTGGCCCAAAGTGCTGCTTAGTGCCTTGAATAATTCACCACCTGAAATGTCGTCACACAAGACGGACCATCTGCAGAAATTAGATAGATAAAGAGATACCAGGAGACCACCGCAACCTTGTCCTAACCACACTAATTTCAGAAATATTTATTTTAAAGAAAATTTTAATCATTCAACATCTTATCAACTGATAAAATGAATAGCAAAGAAACGGGTTTGGACATGAGCAACTAGAGGAATTGCATGCACACTGTAGCGCATCAGGATCAAAGTGATTTTTTTCCTTCTAATTCCTATATTTTTACATGATTAATGATTGAGGGCAGCTCTCTAGCCCTATTAACAAGCTTGAGTTAAATAGAGGTGATGTAAAAAGACTAATGTTGAAACTGCTAGTAATAGACTGAATTCTTGCAGTACAGCATTTAGTAGCTACTTCCCATCAAAGGGTGAACTTGAGCAAAGATGTGCTCAGCCCACAAAACAGGACATAGACCAAATACAGGATTCAAAATGATTAAAGACTAGATAGTCAGCATTTCGACAAACTATACAATTCACAGTGGATGCTTGTATGCCCAAAAATATGCATTCAGAAACACACACATTAATACATTAAAACATCGACACAAAGTCCCAGGTGTTCAGGCTAATTAGATGATCTAGTTGTTGCCTATTCACCCTGGTCTGAGTGCTGTGGTGTACTCCGTGTTGTGGGCCAAATTACCAGTTGATGTCTTATCCTGTATGCCCAGAACACCAATGTCAACAATTATCACGTTCAGGTGCCCATGGCCTAACATGCCTGCTTGCCAGACCGAGCCAACCCCACCTATGGGGCCCAGTCAGGGAGAAAAGAGAGCTGTAGAGACTTGGAGCCACAGGGGCAAGGACAAATGCAATAGATCCTGGAGAAGTAGAACAGGTAGTTGTCATGAAAAAGAAATAGGGAGATGGGAATATGAGGGAGAGAGCAGGAAGGCGAGATGGGGATGAGAAATATGGGGACAAAGGAAAGAGGAAGAAGAAAAAAATGGCACTCTCTGAAGTGTCAATGCTACCTACATACAGTAAGTGCCCGTCTCTAAGGCATGGCATTGTGGTTTAATAGATGTGTGTGTGTTTGTGTTCAGTAGGTACAGTATGTATATTCCCGGCTTCCCTCATGTGTTTGTTGCCATGCTGCCCTCTCTGCCTTTCCTTAATGAGGCTGGACGCGTGGCTGCCTCAGCACCTGCCGTGGGTGGCCACAGGGTTAATCCCGCCTGGCTTCCTCTCTTACTTCGTCTTCTGTCTCTCTCTCTGCTATGCCTCTGGGCTGCTGACGGCAGCAGGCACTGTACGAGAGGGGGCGATGAGGAGGAAGGGGAGGTGACAGGAGGCGCAGATACCCCGGGGTTCCTGCCCCCCCCAGCACAGCAGAATGAGTTGTACCAGACACCGCTGGATACCTGACAAGCGGACGCCTTCATAAATTACCAAATGAAGATTGATCGTGCACACCCCTCACCTCTTTTTGTGTCACCATACAGGCAGATGTACACATAGGAAGGAAGATGTGCATATGCACCTATACATGCAGCTAAAAAGACAGGGACACATGAAGATATACAACAAAAAACACAAACACAGGTATCAGTACTCACTGTATACATACACACACACACAACACACACAGATTGATCTACAGTTGCTCTTGGTTGTTGTCAGGTAAAAGTGATCTGGCGGCTTCATGCTCTACAAGTTAGATAAAACAGTCAGGTCAATTGGGCAGTCAGTTGGTCAGACTGGTGATGCAGACTCCATTACAGGTCCTGTCAGTAAGGTCAATAGAAGCTGCTTTATTTATAGAGGGCCAAAACATATAAAGGAAACTGCAAGAATGGTGTGAATGTGAGTGTGCACTCAAATCAAGAAAGATGTGAGGAAAATGCCTCTCGCTCTCTCTTGTGAAGGCACACATGGACACGCACGCATACACAAACACACCATGGCAAATGTTAAAATGTATAGTCTCTGGATGACTAACCCTAACATCCATGTATGCAGTGCTGAATGTACAACACTTCTACCCTTCTTACCCAAGTGGATAAAGGGGTGGATTTCAGTGGAAAGACCAGGGCCATTCACCTGAGATTGATGCCTCTCCATCTGATGCGTAAAGATCATCTACATCAAACCGCCCCGCCCGTCAGTGTCCTGTACGCTCTTAAAACCATCCGCATCAGCAGAACGTCCACAACACACACACACACACACGGCACTCACAGAAGTTAATCGACTTGTGAAATCACAATCAGAACATTGTCTCTCACTCACGCACACTCTCTCTTTCTCTCTCTCCCATTTCTCTCATACAGTTTTCCAGGAACACTAACCTTGCTTTGTAAGTTGCTTACTCAACAGACCTTGTTACGGTGTGGGCGCTTTACCACTCCTGCCTCCGCCGAAAGGTCAGCACTGTCGTAGCCGATCTCATTTCAATGGGGGCCTGCTCCGTTATGATCGGGCCATTATCATAAGCTGATTCACAAATTGGTTCGGTAAGGGATGATGGAATGGGGGCCATGAGGTGCCTGGTGGGTGAATGCGAGATAGAGGGTAGTGAAAAGAAATGTGCAAATGGTTGTGCAGCGTATACAGACAACAAACTAGCCTTGGTCAGAGGGGAGAGCGCCTGCCTCTGACACTGCATGTCTCCCATCTCCTCCCATCTGCACTCCTCGTCATGGACTGTGCCGGTAAATTGGCAGTGCTCCAATGAGAGGCAGAAAGAATGAGAGAGGACGGAAAAAAGAGAAGAGTGTAACCTCCTAACTCCCTCCTTAAAGGAGCCTTTTACATGTGTAGACACACTAGAATGACTTGAGGGGCTGTCAGCAAGCTGAGAAAAGAGCTGAAGAGAGGAGGAAGAGAGGAAAGAAAAGTCAAATAAATCTGACTGATACTCTCCTCCGTCGGTTGGCCAAAATGCCAGATGCAATGTAAATCATGATGCGCTGACTGTCCATCCCGGCTGAACTGACATTACCCCACCAGCTGTCTCCGCTTTATGATTTGGCCAATCATCTCATCCAGAGGCACAGGCGCAGAGACTGATGTTTATTCAGAACTGGTCGACATATTTCAGTTACACAACCAGCGAAAGAGACACGTTAACATTAGTCAAGCTCCTGTAACTGAACCCAGGATAATTTAATATGCCATATAGGGGACATAGGGAGACTGAAAAGGTTTTCAGCATATCCATTTATCTCTGTCCTATCTTAAACAGTGGCCAGGAAAGTCTAGCGATGGTCAAGTTCACAGATTCTAATGGTTTGACATGCCTTAATATTACTCTTAAATATTAATAGTGTGCATGTTTGATTTCCACACAGTTGCTCTAAACTGCCATATACGGCAACCATTCAGGCCTTATAGGCTGCATGTGTGGGGTCCAACTCTTGAGGTGTGCAGTAATGACAGTTATGAAAATCTACCAAATGTGCCGGTGGTGTTTCTGGCAGAAAGTCAATGCTGCCTAAATCGCTGTCCAAGTAGAAGTGCATACTTTGTTTCTAGAGCTTGCCACCCTCAGAAAAAAACAGCTATTCTAAGAGCAATGGAGGGAAATGGTGGAATGAATGTCATGGTCATAATAAGCAGTATTATTACAACTATTAAACTGAAGTCATACGCCAGGTTCAAATGGACAAAATGGGAGGGACAAGGCAGCCAAGGGATATGGCAAAAGACAAATTCCTTTGGCTTTCTTCCCAAGCAGCATACATTAGCGACAGTGTAAGTACTGTTTTGTGCCCTGGTCATGACCCTTGGGAGTGCACTTACTTCACCCAGCTGTCAAGACAACGCAACCTCACGTATATTTCCACAGGTAAGCAGTTAAAAATGTTCCAAAAGCTAGATTCTGTCTGTAATGATTTACTGGCTGCTGCCAGTTCCCCAAAACATCCTCCACTTCTACATAATCAGATCTCTGATTATATATATATATATATATATATATATATATATATATATATATATATATATATATATGTATATGTATATATATGTGTGTGTGTGTATGTGTGTGTGTATATGTATAAACCCCACAAATCAGAGTGTCTCCCTGCTCAACACAGAAACGACAAGTTTAAATAATTCTGGAGAGCGCCTGGCCAATAAATTTCCGAGCAGAGGTTAATTTAGTGAGGGGAAACCTTGCCGCAATTACCTTGTTCGATGCCTCCCCTCCGAATGCCCTCAGGGCCCCGTCTGAAATGTCACCCAGGAGGAGGGATGGAGGGCTGGATGTTTGGCGGGATGGAGACCCACCTCAGGATGCAGCCATGAAAAACAAGGTAATCAGGACAGGCTAAATGGTAACAACAATGGCGTCGTATTAGTGTCTATCACCGGAGAGGGTTAAATTACTTTCCTTTAATGATCTTCCACTCCCTTATAATTTTCATCAGATTTTCTATATAAATTAACTTTAAGGAGCACAGAGAAAGGGGGGAATGGTGGAGAAAGATGCAAATAAAGACAGACGAAATGAGGCAAAGCTCTACAACCGAATAAAATGTTTGTTTTTTAAAAACTGGCTCAGCTAATATGATTTTAATAGCAGCAGGAAAAAAAGCTAATACTGAAATCATAGTCACATTAGTAATGCATACAGAACAACCACTTTCTTTAAATGGCTTTAAATGGCATACATTTATTTTGGTAGCGTGACATGAGATGTTACGCAGTTAGTGACTTACCCTGGGTCCTATTTCATGTGATTTTGTGGATCAGTGGCAGAATGACTCCCCACTCCCTTCATCATCCACTATGCTTGCCTGCCAATACACAGGACTCCATCTTTATCACACTCCCATAAGCTCTGGGCCTGGCTTGCTATATCTACTGCTGAGATCTGGGATGCCTGTAATTACTGCACTATCTACTCAAATCAGTCCGATCCAAATCTTTATTTCCCCGAGGCCCCGGCCAGGCTCCTAGCTAGCTCTTACCTCCCAGGAAGACACAGCCAACGTCTGTGCTTTTTAATCAGGCCTCGACTCAAGCTGTTCCAGCGGAGAGGAAAAAGATGGTCAAGCTGTGCCAGTGGCTTTTAGAAGGTGAAAGGTTCCAACAAAGTTTTTCCCAAATATAAACACTGACAGGCTGTTAATTCAAACGTTGCGCAGTGTGTTAGTCAGCTGAGCAGCTGGGAGTAATTTTTTTTATAATTGTCTCATGACACATAGTTGTCTGACTTTTCCAGCTGGACTTTGTTGTTTGAGTTTTCAAATCATTAGTGAGCTATGGTGCTCTGTGATATTATACAGTACTAATGGCACAACAAGGAATTAGCAGAACTGAAATCTAATTTAATTATGCAGCTCTGCTTTATAGGGATAAATCTTTGCATTGGCAATAGCTCTGACATGGTTGCTAATATTAGCAGAAATAAACATGTTTCCCATGTCCCATGTTTCAATGTCAGAGTGTTAAAAAAAATACATCCTCTAGAACCAAGAGAGGAAGAAGCTCATTTGCACTTCAGAGCTCGATTTAGCAATCTCTGCAGGCCTTTGCTTATTTGCCCATCGCCTCCCCGTCCTTCTGCAATAAATGCTAACAAACCAAAACTGCAGGAGTCCAAAGACACCACATTAGAATTTATAAACAGTTTAAAAGAGACATAAGCAAAGGCATTTACACAAATATCATCAATATTTTACAATTCATAACATTTCCCCTCTCATGTACGGTTAAATCCTCATCTGGAAATAAATGGTGCTTTAGAACGATCCGGTTAGCTAATTGATTGTGACTGTTTGTAAAAACTGCACTAGCGAGGAAGCGTCCGCCCCCCTCCTTCCTCCTTTAAAGAGAGAAAACATCTCCGCTGAGGCTTTTAATGCTGTATGTACAAATAAAAGCAGCCTGTTTGATCAGTCTTCAGTGTATTGCCAGTACATTCAATGAATGTGTCAGTCCGAAGTCTTTTCACTGTCAAAGAAATTACTCGCAAAACTCAGAAAAGATGTGATATATTGTAGAAGCTGTATCTTGTCGGGTGCTTGAGGAGAAAACTTGTTTTCATTTTGTGCTATGCAGTTAAAACAGAAATTTCAAAGGAGAGCTGGCTGATTTTATCTACAGGTATAAGCAAAACAAAACTGTCCATCTCGTGGAATAATCTCATCTCTCAGTGTAGAAGAAACAGAAAAAAAACCTACATTAAAACCCAGCCCATTTATAAAAACAGCCCAGCATTTATTTGACACAGAGAGAGGACAAAAAGTGCATGTACCTTAGTAAATGCATGCCAAATAAATTAAACAAGCAGCTTGAGCAAACCCAAAGGTCTAATTAGGTACACAAATTCAAAGGACATAATGTATGAGGAGGATGAGGGAAATGGTAGGTTAATGCCGTGCAAAGCAGGAACTCACCCGCTGATTTGGGCCCAGAGTGCGGGCGCGAGTGTGCAGCATCCTGAAGGAGCTTTTGAAGTGAGCATTGTATTAGAGGCCCCTGCTACAAATCACCTCCTCGCTGCTCAGACTGAGCACTGCCCAAACACCCACACTCTAGACGCACATGCACACACACACAAACACACGCTCAAGCGCATGCATACTTGTAGCCAGACACACACACGCACACTCAGAGTAATATTATGGAGTGAGAAGTCAAAATAACGAGAGGAGAGCAGAGGAGATGAGAGAGAATAATGGAGAGTGGGTATTCTCTCCTAGGTAGCATGCTATGCAGGACACTCATTTGTTTCTTCTTTTTTTTTTACTCGGTATGGAAAATGGTAAATAGAGAGCTCATGTGTGTTGTGAGGACAGTCTTCGGTGTGTGCGGGGGCATGTTTGGATGTCTGCCTCTTCTTGCTAATGCATCACTTATTTTTTGTGTATGCAGTGTGATTGCAATGCTAATCAAAGCCAAACGCGTACTTCCGCAGAGGGATAACGCTTTACATCTCTTAACACTGCACAGGTGGCAACGCTAAAGAAAAAATAAAGACCCATGAAATCCTTCTCCTCCTCCTGCTCGTCAGTCCTCCTCTCTCAGGTGGATCGCTCATTAAAAGATTGCTGTACAGCAGGTGTTCGGTCACAGAGCACTGAAGGAGAGGGTGCTTGAAGTGGCAGAAATCACAAAGTGGATCGGAAATGCCGTTGCATGTGTAGGCGCGTGAACAGAGGGATGCAAACTCACACGCACACAAATATGCGTTCAGAGTGAATACACAAATACTTCAGCAGGGAAACACAAAATTACTGTATGCAAGCACACAAAAACACACCCAGGGGGTAAGGAACATCTGCTTGGAGCAGGTCCCTGTAGATCCTATCTGGCCTGCCTGCGTGGGCCTACTGCTGCTGATTCTCACACACCAACACACAAAAAGAATCAGAAAGATGTAAAGAAAGAAATAAAAGTATGAATCAAAGAAAGTAAAACAGGAAGACAGACAGACATAGAAAGAAAAGTCACAGTTGAAGGCCCATGCAGGGACACCAAAGGCTCTCCTTCACACCACAGATGTCAGTTGATGCCACAGCCATCATGCTCTCTCACCACATTATGATAATGCAATAAACCCAGTAGAAAGGCAAGTCACAATAGCTGTAATTTCACCTCTCCTGCTCAGCCTTCATGTAAATGCTGCCGTCTGGCTCCATAGGGGGGCCGGAGTGCAGCCTGCGCTACTCCGCTCTGCACCAACGAGATAATAGCAAATGTGTTTGCAGGGGATGCTATTTTTACACAGGGATGCCAGATCCCATTCCTTCAGCAGATTTCTTTTTTTCTTTTTCTTTTAGACCCCGATTATTTCCTTGCCTGTCCTTCCCTCCCATCCCGTCCTGCCCGCCTGATTCAATTAATATTCAGCCAAAGTAAGTATGAAAGTACAAAAATCAATTTATCATGCTTCAGAATCAAGTCTGCTGTTCTTTTGTGAGGGTGTAACGGTGGTTTACATACGCTGTGTATATCGCTGAAACCCTGTCTTGCATTGTAGTTTGCGTTTGTCTTCCTTCAGTCTCAGGGAGGATGTTGTCTTGTCTTTGCTGTCAGGGCACTGACACCCAGCACATGTGTATGTGTTTGTGCAGGCATCCCACATGTGTGTGAGCACGCTTGTATGTGGGGACCACTTGTTATTCCCAGGGTTGGAGCTCACTGAGGCCTGTGTCTCTGTGTGTTTACAGCTCCAGGGTCTTGTTGCCTCCTGACTACAAGAAAGACTGATGAATAAATAACATCCAACTCTCTCTAGCTTTCTCTCTCTCTCTCGTACTCTCGAAGGCCTTGAAGTTTGTGTGTGTTCATGTCTTACTGTGTGTGTATGTGCCTATACCTGTATATGGGTGTTTGTGTGCAAGCTGTGTATGCATTCCTGTTTGTGAACACATTGTCATGATGTGTGTGTGTGTTTGTGTCTTCAGCATCTCTCAGTGGACCAGACTCTCCTTCATCTAGCGGATTCCTGGCCCCTCTTGGCAGGAAGCCGTCAGAGAGGGAATGCTCTGACGGAACCAGGGACAAACACACGGAGGAAGGGGAAAACATCCTCTTTATCGCAGGAATATGCAGAGGGCTGTGTGTGTGTGTGCACATGCACATGCTAGTATTTGAGTGTGTACCCCTTTCTGTATTAGTTGAAGTGAAACACTCCAGGAGACTGAGAGGATAGAGAGACATCTAGAGAAAAAAGGAATGCATGAAACAGTGTGTGTATTCTCCTGAGCGACACTACCACATGGCTTCAACCTCTCTCCCAGGAGAGGCCTTCATTAACCCTTAGCCTGCTAATTTAACACCCTAAAAACTGCAGCAAACTAAACTAAATACCATTTATATATCCAGACCAGACACACATGCATATACGCAGTCGGCATGTTATTGCCTTGGTGGAGGAAATCACATGAAGGCAATGAGAGTTAATGCCCCAACCAACAAATAAAGGCCTCTTTCCAAGTAATCTGTAAGTGATTTCTGCATTGGCCATAAAAGAGTCTCTTGTTAGTACTATAGTAGCTAGATATTCATTTGTCTCTTGCGGCTGCTTATGAAACGTGAGCAGGAGGGGGAAGTGGTTTTATTTACATGGCATTATGTTACATCAAGTGGTTGTGCTCAATTAGGAAAGCCGTCACAATGATTTTAAGTCTCTAATACAGTCTGCTGAAAAGGACCATGACTTGCTAATAGGGTGTAATTCCTTTTGTATCTGTATCCATGTGCAGCAGTAGGGAGGGAAAGAGATGGGGGGAAGGGGGGCAAATCCGTATCATCAGTAAAAACAATGCATCAATTAAGCAATTAGCGAGGAACAAACTGGGCAGCTTTCCAAACCCTCCCAATAAGGCACTGTGCCAAGGGGGCTTGTAACGTTCATTATACCCACATCACAGAAATGGAAAGAGAGGGAGAGAGAAACAGGCAGAGAGAGAGTGAAAGAGAGAGGACGAGAGAGACTCGCCTTTCATTTGTAAAGTGGAGGCATTTGTCTGCCAGCATGGAGACGTTTTGTTCCGCCAGATGTGCTTTTTAGCGGGGCCACATGGTCGGTCAAGGCTGGGGAGAAGGTGTGTGTGAGTGCCAGCGCATGAGTGTGTATGAGGGGGGGGGGGACCAAACGGCCTCTTCACTGCCATCTGATTAATTAAGACTTGAAAGGGGCCCAGTGGCAGCAGGGTTTTAATTGTGGTAATTGGGGTTAATAAGGTGCCATTACATGCGTTGATCACAAGTATTGTTTCATGCAGACGGGCAAATTGAGCAGGGTTAAACACTGATGGTAGAAGGGATGGGAGGAAAAGGGGAAAGAGGTGGTGAGGGGGAGGAGAGCAGAGGGAGACTTGGCAGTCATACATGCCACTTGTTTTTGCATGTTAACACCATGTAGCCCCTGTCGGGAACTGAAAGGCTAATACAGTGGAAACGACCACTGAAGGTTTTGGCTAATCAGCCAATGTATTCACTTTTAGATGTGGTATTACGGTGTCTGTTTTTCAGAGTTTGACCCAACAGTTTAAAATATGCAGATAAATTACATTTCAGAATGGCATGTTTAATTAAAACATCTTGCTACCAACTGTACTCCTATTATCAGCATCATCAGGAGCTGCAACAGCAGCATCAATCTTTCAGCTTGCAAATACACACTCATTCAATGGACCTTGAACGAACCAATTCTGCAAAACACCCACAGACATTTAATGTTTAAACAATGTTATTTTGATACCATATTTTTTTTGAGAACAGTTTCAATCATTTAACATTTTGTTAAACGACTGAAACTTGCTTTCAATGCAATGCAGTGTTTACTGTTTTGCTATAACTAACCACTATTTAAAAGATTTAGTTTGTCCTGTAATATTGTGTGCTTCTGAGATTTGATATACAGTCCTAAAACGCGAGGGCAAAACTTTTTGAACCTGCAATATCAAGTATTTGTTAATGTTGTTGTACACAGTAATTAAGTTTCATGACCCTTGATCCCTTACACTGGGACTCTTTATTCCAAACCATCAATAAACTCACTCTCTCGGGGCCTACAAATTAAGGCATGAATCACAGTGTCCCTGGTGGTGTCTGGCAAAGACCTTGGTGCATGTTGTTCCCATTTCACTCTCCCTTAATTTTCTGTCTTCCCTATTATAGTCAATGTCCAATAAAGGCATAAAATGCCTCAATACGGTATGAAAAAATGCACTTTTAACAGTTGAAATTGCTCCACCTTCAATCTTCCATTTTGCAGCAAAATTCCTAGCTATACCAGCTTACTAGAGTCTACACAAAATGATAAACTGTCCCCCCCCCCACCAAGGAGAGCACTGGACAGGAAACAGGCCGTTTTTACTCTCTCTCCTTTTCAAACTGTCTTGAGGTCATAATCATGCTAATTTAGTGGTGCTGGTGGATGATAAATGCACACAACACAAACACTTCATGAGAAAATGCATGATATTCTTCTTTCAACAGGTGTGTATTTCTGCCTCTGATTTAAAGTGTTAACAGATGGGACTTTTTATGTGTGAGATCTTCAGAGACAGGAAAGCAAAATCTTTTTGTCTCCGGTTCACCATCAATCTACTGCAGACTTTTTCCTGTAAGTACACTTAAAAGCGAACATTTCAGAGCTAACTATACTGGTATCTGTTAATCATTTGTAACACAGGCATAAAAAGGGACAAAGTTCAATTTCGAATGATGACAAAGTTTAAAAAGGTACACTGCAATCCTGCAATATTTGACATATTGTGTGTTTTATGGACATACTTCAAAATAATATGGCTTCTAAGATTAAACAGCCTCAGAACTGTTCGAGATCTTAACTCAACTGTCTTTGATTTCATTTTTTTTTCTCCCGTTGGAAAGTTGTGTACATCCCGAAACTCTTTCAGAAAACAATGGACCACATTATAACCCCCTCCCACTGTGGCAAGTCATTTTGGGTGTGCCTGAGTGATTTGAGCTAACTTGGCAAAGCTCTGTGGAGTGTGTCTTCTTTACCTGCTGACAGCTAGCAAAGAACGAGACAGAGAGAGAGAGAGAGAGAGAGAGAGAGAGAGAGAGAGAGAGAGAGAGAGTCAAAAGACAGATCATCCCCAGTGGTATTGTTCTGTCCTGTGGTCTACCTTTCTGTCAGGTTGCCCGGTGGAGAGACAGAAGAACGCCAGGACAATTAATCAAAGTCAGATGTGGCTGGATGCCTGGAGTCACTCATGATCCCTGTTCTGCCCCCCTCACCACCACCACCACAACACACACAGCACAGACTGTTTCTTTCTTCCTCTCTCATGCCATCTCTTACCTGTCTGGTTCAGAGCTGGAGACAGTTTCAAGAACACTTGCAACCATCTACCCTTCTGCACATACACACACACACACACACACACACACACCATCTCTACAGCCTGCATGACACAAATATGTAATACACTATTAATATGCTTTTTTTATGGTCCTTCAGTGCCCGCTGTTCTTATATTGATAAACTCAAGCAATATCCTTCAAATAGCCTTTCAAATATGTGAGGATCAGCGCATTGTCCTCACTCTGAAGGATTTTACTCATCTTTGTATAGTGGTAGTCAGGTCCTGTATGTCCGGAAGTTCAAGAACACACACTCCTGCCCATCCTCATCAATTAAAAGTGAAGTCACCCCAACAGGGGAGACTTTAATGTTTTCAACAGGATGTAAAACAATGAAAACCTCCTTCCCCTTTGACTTCGGAACGCACAGATCATCTCGCTTGCTTCTCCTTAAATTTGTAAAATTTGAATTTGTAAAAGTGGCACTTTTCTTTTAAAAAAAGGGAGTTTCAGAAACAGCAGATTTAGAGGCACCTCTTTGTCTCTTGATGTCTCGTCAGACAATGCTCACCTCTACACTGTTATTTCCCCATTTGGCCCTCATTTATCCTACTGCAGAGAGTCTGAGTATTTGCATGGCACAATAAATAAAATAAATATGTTTCTCTGGTGGGATAAGACACATTTGGGGAATTTTGTTACATTCACACACACCCAGATGGACACAAATACACACTCTATCTATAGGCCCGCTTGTTAACAGAGCTGTCCCTTTATTTACAGCAGTTGGGGAAACTACAAGCTTTTATTAACGGACACACTGTGATCTACACTACACGTTTTCTATCAGACTGAAAGTTTCTGGTAATATTTTTCTCCGCTAACTTTCACCGTCATGTTCTGCCACTCGCTCACACTCAGGATACACAGAGAGCTCACCAAGCGTTGAGTGTCACCATGCTTGCACAGTGTGCGAGTTAAAATCATTACTTGCGCACTAATATTAATGATTGTGTGACATTTTAGTGGAGTGGTTCTTCATTCGTTGGTTTGGCAAATACAGACGGAACAGTGGTCTCTTTGTTATGTACGCGCCACGGATGTTCCGGGTGCTGCACTTCCACGAGTTCCGGCTTTTGCGTTCCGTCAACAATGCGTTATTAAATAACATTTAAATAATCGATTTTTTGACATTTGTTAATCGAGTCAGAATCTTCCACAGCCGCATCGCGATGCATCTAAGAATCAATTTTATCTCCTACCCCTAATAGTTTCAACTGCTCAATAAAAGCAAGAATGCCAATAAAGAGACATCAATGCTAATATGGCTTTTCTTTGAAGTTCAATTCAAACCACACTGCTTTATTGCATGTCGTTCATACTCCCAGTAAGATAGTACAAGCAATAACATTGAACATAGTTTATGTTGCCATAACCTGTATGTGCTGTTATGGGTCGGAGTCCGCAATAAATGTAGTTTTATTTTATTCAATCTTAGTAAGCCTTGAGGTCATGACCTGACATGGGGCAACATGACATGAGATGGGCTATCCATCAAGATGGTGCAATGGATAAGACTATACCTTCGGTATGAGAGACCCAGGTTCAATCCCCCACTGTGACCCATCCACCAATGTGTCCCTGAGCAAGACACTTAACCCTACTTGCTCCAGCGGTGTGCGACCTCTGAATGACCTCTGTATAGCAATTGTAAGTCGCTTTGGATAAAAGCGTCAGCTAAAATGAATAAATGTAAGGCCAAAGTTCAACAATCCTTTCATGCTGCAAAGCTTGTTTTAACACTTTATCAGGACATGTACAGTACAGTATATACCTTGCTTCTCTGGGGGAAGAGTTGGATATGCTGTTGCATATGTTGTTTACATGACATACAGGGGAAAGAAGAAAGCTGTGGTCGGGGAACCTGTTCATATGCAAGGTGACATGCTATGCAATTATGTGGATGTACAGAGGGATGGTTAAAAGTGATGAGGGTACCGGCAGCCTAGGACTCTCCTGTACCTCCAAGTGTGTCTATCCGGCATTCATCATTCCAACCAGTGTTCCTCCTTCGCCTTCCCTCTCTTCTCTCCTGATCCTTCGGTCATCTCTCTCTCTCCTTTCTCTTTCTTACGCCTGATTCTCTTCCTTCCTTTTTTGCTCTCCTCTCCTTTCTTCACTCCTCCCCCTTTGACGTGGGAGCCAGACGAAGCTCTAATGGAGTCTACAGGGAGCCAGCATTTACCACATCTGAAGAGAAGAGGCAGGTCTCTTCTGCTTTCTGTCCCACCGAGGGCCTCTCTCTGTTTCCCCCTATGCTCCTCTCTATTACCGGCACTTCCAACGGCTTCATCCGCAGAAAGCCCTCAATGTTCCATCGTCTGCCCCGGTGAGCCACGCTAGCCAGCCTGAGTTTTCTTCTGCCTCTCTTTGATGTGTGCCAATGTTCAACAAGCTCCCTTCTTTTGTCAAGGCACTTCGGAGACAACTGATTTAGACAGAGATAACAGCTCATGCCAGGGTGGTGGGGGCTACATTCCTATGTGGTTGCTGAGAAAAATGGAGGAAAAAGTGAGATAAAACACCCCATCGCCTGTGACACATTCCATGATCCTCCACAATGGAGCCGCTGGTATGTATGTGTTTTTATCCATAGCCTCTGCCAACTCCTGTTGCAGCAGTCCACAGGGGGTGAAAAGTACACAACTTTTCGGGACCCCCCCCCCCAACGAGCAAGTGGTGCAGAATCTGACAGCGACCTACTCTAGATAGAGTAGGGCCGTGCAAAACAGACAATGACCTTTAAAAGACAATATGCTAATAAATAGCCGTGGTGAGGGCCTCGGCACTCCACACAAAGGGACCTTGGGAAACCGGCAGAGTTTTAATCAGGTGCGGCTCTTTTAAAAAGAGCCTGTGGCCACATAATTGATCCCAAAAGGTAGGTCCCTGCGCAGAACCTTGGGATGCCGTTCCGTTACTATAAAGAACTAATAGCACTCTTTGTTTTGCTCTCCGGGAGGATGGTGAGATTTAAATCTACTGTATATTCTTGTGCTACAAAGGCCACAAATGGTAAGCATTTTAATGATGAAAATGTTTTGATGTCTTACACCTACTGAATATGGAAGAAGGACGGGTGTGTGTTTTACCCCTCCAGTGACGATGCATAGGCAAACAGCCTGGCCAAGATAAAAAGGCAAAGCGATGAAAAAAGCCACTGAATCAGTGTTATTACTGATTCGGCTGGGAAGAATTATGTGTATGTGTGTGTGTGTGTGTGTGTATGTATGTGTGCAGGCGGGGGGAGTGGGGGTGTTAAACTTTCACACCAAAAGTGCCCTCCTTGGCTAAATCTGCTACTATTGCTGCTGCAGCCAGTTTGCCTGGAGTTGTGAGAATAAGCCAGTGCATTAGAATTCCATCAGCATTTCTGTCTGTACCATAGCAGAATATGCACAAAGGCACACACACACACACACACACACACACACACACACACACAGTCTTAACCCACTCCAGCGCTAGGATACAATGTTGTTCCACAGGTTAAAAACAAACGCAAATGATTACCCATCGCTTGTACATTACACATCAACATAAAAAACCTTAACGGAGACGAATTATCCCTAAAATAATTAATCTCCTCCCTCCCTTATGAGTGCTGCCATTGATTTAGCGATAAAGATGAGATAAATGAGAGTGGAGCCTGCCAGTGGTTTCAGTGGCTGCCAAAATGCTGTTCCTGACTACAGTTAGTCAAAGCTTTTGTCTGCCACCGCAATGTAAACACAAGTGAACCCTTGGCAGTGGAAAACACATCTTCGCTAAACTGTGGTTTACACTGATTACAGGCTTGCAGATGCTGCAGATTCCGTCAGAGAAAAACATCACATGAGGAGGGATCCTCTGACTTCCAGTTGTCAGGTGAAACCGCAGCGGCCTGTTCCTGGCACTGCTGGCTCTGGTTATATTGGCTCTGGCGTAAAGTGAGCTCTAACATACACTGGGATCTGTTGTTTATCAAAGACTACTGGAACAGTTTCGACACTCAGTTCAACTGTTTTTGAGATGAAACTCCAAACAAAGGTGGTTCTCAAGTTTGCTATTTTGTTATTGCCTCCTTTAGTGGAAAATGACAAAACTCCCTTGTCCAACTATTACTTCTAAAAAAACAAAGACTATGGACTGTTGTTTTAAAAGTCTGTCCTCTTTATAACTGAGGGAGTGATCTCTGGAAAATGAATCAGGTAATTGCATTACGCTTTCCAGTGCTGTAAAGAGATCATCTTTCCCAGCTGGGTAAACGCATCACATGCAGCACAAACATCAACTTAAATGTGAAATATTACACCGATCAAAGCACGATACCCCAATTTATTCCTTGCAAGTACAGCATAAACACTGGGAAAGGAGCAGAGCAAGAAATCAAAAATATTTTGCAGTGGCTGCCTCTGAATAGTGAGACTGAAGCCAGCACTGGAAGAAAGACTCAAAACATAACTTTTCAATTTGGAATTACAGTTGAATCAAATCACATTACCTTCTCCAAGAAAAGCAAAAACTAAGGCATGCTTAGAGCCCAATTCATCACACTTGAATAAGGGATGTAAAGCTTAATAAATATCACATACCAGACATTTTGTACCAGGTCCACAACTAAATGTTTCCTTAATTGTCACAGAATGAATGGACAATATTGTCACTCTCACAATTTTCAAATTACTAAGGTTCCCTTTAATTGTCAGATTGAAAATCCAAAGACAGAGCCCTTTGACAACGCCTCCATCATGCTAACATAGCGTCTTGCCTCCAAACCATCGCATAAAATCCCATCGCTGCACTTAATTGTTCAATATGAAGCCAAAGCATCTGAGGTAATTCAAATGTCTTTCTCGGATGAATATGTGCAATTGTCCTCTTTCCCTATTCTAATTTAATGCCATCTGGGGAAGGTGATTGGCTCTGTGTTGCCATTGCTGCCAACCGGGGTCAGCCTAACCATCAAGCGCTGTAATTGAGTAGTTAGTGGCAATTTTCTCCCCTAATTTCCATCTGCGAAATCCGGGCCTGGCATGGCAAATAGCACATTACACAGGCGTGATTGTGGCAAAGTGTAATAACATCGTTTCCACAGTTTGAAAACTTCCCCTGAACAAATGAGAATCACTGCCGTACATGTCATTTCAAAAACTCCTTCCTTCCCCCCTGCACTCATCCTTGATCACACACACAAACATGTAAGGAGACACACACTGGGTTGAGACACCCTGCAGAATAAAGAACGTGCTGACGTCCCATTAACATATAGATAATTAGCTGCTCCAACCGCGGCCCTCCCTTCAGCACCCTAATCCCCTGACAAAGCCTTTGACTACCACTATCACAAACACCATGTTGACACTGACGCAGCTCTTAGGAAGCCATCTTGTTTGGCTTATTCACCATGACACGCTTCTATCAGAAGAAGATGAAGGAGGTGATGATTTATGAGGGTGTAATCCATAACCAATGCCATTCCTTGTGTATTTTCTGGGAGAAAAAGCCGGGGTGGAGTTGTAAACTAATGGACCGGCAGGTTTGAACACTGAGACTTGATAACTTTGGTTGGGAGATTTATGGTGATCGTAAAGCTACATCAGGGACAAAGAAGAGCGGAAATATGAGTTGGACTACTAATGGCTAGGTTATCACACAGAATTGTACTCCATGCCGAACACACAGACACATGCAAGCACACACAAAGGGGTTTATATTCCCATTTCATCATGTAGATGTGAATGCTTTATTCAAACTCTAATGATCTTTATTCAGAAATGTGAAAGGGATGATTTTAAGAAAATGTTATTTGGAGTAATACATTAAGTACTGTCGACTTGAGACACGATTTTCCCAGTAACATAAATTCGATTTTATAACTCTAGAAGGAAGGACTGACTGCTTTTCCCTCATCCCTTCTCTTCCCTTTCTTTTTTTTAAACATTCTGTAATTACTTTGACGCACTACATCAAAAGCGAAGTAATAATAGTTGTAATTTAATCTATTCACACAAGTCATTTTCATAAACTCCTGCCTCTCCCTGCTTAATAATGTGCGTTTCATTCATTATTGATCACGCGCTGATGATGTGGTAATGACAACGGGCATTGTTTTTCCCCCCCTTTTTTCTTTCTCTTAAATGTAGACCTTGTGATTCAGGGTTTTCATTACGGGCAGCACACCGGGACTTTGGATTATCAAGGGCAAACAAAAGATAATTAACATGAGACGGGATGCGGGACAGTCGACCCCCCTTGAGTACCACCATCACTGATCCCCCCTCTCCGCCACCCCTCCACAAACTGTTCACAAGGTTCACTACATCCTGGTTCTTTGCACACACGGTGTAGCTACCCATTAGTCAAACAGCATAATTACTGAGAACTCATTTCTCTCTTTGTATCCTATCTCTCCATCTCCTCCCTCATGTCTGCCTCTAAATATTTTTTTCTGAATGGAGTTCAAGATAGTAAGGTTGTGGATAGGACCCCCCCTTCAGGTCAAGCCTTTGCTTGGGGCCAAACACTGATTTCATTGCACTATAATACATCAGATTCTTGAGCAAATGACAACTGCAAAGTTCCCTCATTACATTTACATTTTAAGCACTTAGTTGACATTGATTCAGGGTGGCTCAGTTGACAACGAGTGTACTGAGCTTTCAGTTTCTACATCACAAAGAGAAACAACCAAGAGCGAGGGCTAAAAGACGTAATTTCACAATAAAAGAAAGAACAGAATGTCTGAATGAATGAACAAGAAATATGCAAAGGAGAGGGGTAACAGTGGGCATTTTTGATATTCTCATACCACTTGAAATGTTAAACAATCTATTAGCCTTTGGAAAGTAGTGTTTCTCACATTGTGTACCTTAACTTACAGACATCAGACATGGATGTGGTAAAAGGAAGCATAAAAAGGTGATTTGCATGTCTGTATTAACCCGTTTCTTACTCTTCTATCAGGGGCAGAGTACTATGTGAACATTTTATAGATATCCAGCAACTAGCTCTGCGAGATACAGAGCAGTAAGTCACAGTTGCTGTACGGTCCACCCATCCATCTGTCTGGCCACCGATTTGTGTATCGACCTGTCTTCCTGTCTGCTCACCTCACTCGCTCCCTCCTGCCACTCAACGAAAGACCACAGCAGTCTGTGACTGACTACCCCAAGTGAAAGCCAAGGATTTTTATTAAGGAGTAGGGACAGCATTCATTTTTTAAAACCTCCTCAATAAAATATCATACGGTCGCTCCACATTCCTCAGAATTATAATGACATGAATATTTAAATTTAAATGCATTCCGAGCACGCTGGTTTTCTCTTCTTCACGACGGCATCAGATCTCATTTTCTACTTAAGCTCCTCCATCATGTTTATGCATATCCACATGCATGATACATATCTCGTTTTTTTTTAAACCTCCTTAATGCAGGCCTGATAATTTTGCTTGACTTTAATGGGGAATGACTCCTCATTGGCAAGCTTTTCTCTTTAAGACAAAAATAAAAAAATATGATCAAATGACCCTTTCATGTGGAACAGAGGCTGTTTTTGAAACTTCTTACTCCCTCTCTCCCTCTGTTGCCTTGGCTGCGAGTAAATAGATCAAAAAAGGAGGCGCAACTTTATATTCTAGTTTTGAAGCATTCTGTAATTGGACACATTTAATTGATATCCCTCAAGCCCATAATTATAATGTAAAAAGAAATAGAAGGAAATGCAGTTCTGCATCATAGGAATGCTTTTTTATCACTTTTTTTTAAATCAATGAATAGTTGATGAAAATATGTCAGAAATGGAAGAGAAATAAAGTTTAGGATGCATTTTATCTGAAGAATGGGAAGTATTGATTGATAATTTCGGTGTGTATCATTATGTTCGATAACGGAGTCCTTGAGGCTAGAATGGACCCTTGTGAGTTTCGCTCTCCGGGAGCTCGTATTCTCTGATCTCTTCTCCTCCCTGACAAGGAGCTATCACTTCCTTCCCTGATGGAGAGGGAATGGTGCGCAGATAAGACTTTGTCATCTGCAGTATGTCTTTTCTGACACACTGCAGATGACTCAGTTGGACTCCAGGAGATGGTTAATTGAAGGAGACATTAAAAACTCACTACTGCCAATCTGTATCTCTGGCTTCTACAGATATGAAGGATTCCTTGATGTGACGGTGGGTGCTGGCACTGCACATTTACTATGAATGCCAGTATTTAGTGTGACTTGAGTCAAGTTCATTTTAGATTGATTGCTATTAAATAAACAATTATTAAACAATTAATATAGAAGCACTGCTTTTTTTAACAGAGATTGTATTCATCCAGGACACTATATCTTAAAATAATAGAATAAACAGATTCCCATTCAAGCTGATCTCATTCACTCTATGGTCAGTGGAAAGGGTCAGCATACTGTCAGAAAAAGCACGAGATATAAAGATTTAAAATCCTTTATCTTCCTGACTGGCAACCTGTTGAGCAAAAGAGTTTCTACTCACAAAAGATCATCTTTCCATCTGCCTGCCTGTGTGGTTCAATCTCACTCAAGTGCCAGAGCTCTGACACTTGAGTGAGATAAGGAAAGATGTCGAGGTTAAAATTAAGGACACAGCACCTAGGGCTTCAGCCATCGGAGCTGTCACACATATGGGAGAGCCAAAAATGACTAAATGTGCCAATATGAACAAATGTGTCAGGACTTAATTTACAATGTTCTCCTCAATGGAGACTTATCTCTTTCCCTCTCCATTTCTCCCCAAAAAGATGATGCTACACAATGACAAGTGACCATGGTGGAATATTGAGAAGAGGGCAGTCAACTCCATAATCACACCACTGTGCTCTTTATCTGTCAATGTGTCATGAACAAGAGGGAGAAAATTTTCATCTGGGGGGACCGGGAGACGCCAGAGACAGAAATGACATTTTTTTATTTCAATTCCGCGGCAGGTGCCGTGATAGCAGGCTCCTATAGGGAGCCGAGCATGATGACAAGAGGCTAAAGAGGGCTATGCAGGACCAAAGAGACAAGATCAATTTCAGTCCTCTTGATCCCATGACCCCAGAGCCCAAAGAGAGTCTCTCAGGGAGTCCCAGCCGAGTGCGCCGAGGCTGGGCGACTTTGAAGTTGTGTCGGGGAGGCTGGGAGGTTGGAACTGCAGATCGGCTGAGGACTGGAAAATACTGCCGTGTGTGTGTATGTGTGTGTGTGCGCCCCCCTGGTGTGTGTTTGTGCCTGTGGAGAGGAATGGGAGGGTTTGAGGTAAATGACAGTAACATGGTCACATCCTTGGATGAAATGGGAGACAGAGGCAGATGGGGGTACTTGGCATTTCCTGCGCTGACATGGCCAGCTTGTTTGTTGGTGCCTAATGAGCTCTCAGACTACTTTAATGAGAGGACTGAATCCATTATCATCATCATTTCAAAAGGAGGCCCGGGCTCTAAACAGCTCCCCACATTAGCAGGACTTACCCTTGTTGCACCATTTGATCAGCAAAGGCAGCAGGGGTTTTAACGTGCGCACTCGCACACACACACACACACACAAACTCTTCCTTGTTAACATTACACATCCTTTGCGCAGCCTTGATGCGAACACATGCATGCAGATACACATAAATTACCTAAATGGCAGACAGAATAAGAACATAAATACTCTTTGCCATACATTCACAATGACCATTCATTTGTTGCAATTTTAGCAAGGAAATCTACAACGGCTTTAGAGAAGGAGACAGTGGGAACTTTTAAGTAGTGCTATGATACAAACTATCAGCAGGATGACATGCTAAATAAAGGACAACGAGAAAGAGAGGGAGGGATGGCGAGACAAATCGAATGAGGGAGAAAAAGGGCTATAGAGTAACGGCAAAATAGGGCACCCTCAAGGAGTACAGAGAGAGAGAAAAAAAGGTTGTGACTCATAAATAAACACAGGGTGCATAGTGATATAATGGCATGCCAGCAAAGAGGGACAGATTCCATTTCCATCGCCTTCACCACCTTATCCAGCGACATCAAAGGACCAATTAAGGTCCCGGTGAAGCTGGCCGTCAAGGCTGCAGTGGAGGTCCTGTCAGCGTTAGCCTGCCCTCAGTGCTGCTGTCTCTGTCTCAACCTCACAATGCTGACACTAGTGACAAGGACCCCTTACTGAACTTGGCTGCCTGCCTGCCTGTCTGCCTCAATTCCGCCTACCCAATATATGCATTTCCCTCTCTTGGTAGCTTCGCCACCTGTACTTGTCTCTTAAAAGTTTTCTCCCCCTCTCTTTTCATCTTCCTGTATCTCTTTCTCTCTGTTAAAAGCTTTTAATTTGACTGTTGCACAGCGCCACCTTCAATGGTACAGTACAAGGAGTGGCAAATTGCTTTCTCAGAACTGAGCATCGATGTAAGAGAGGAAGAAACTCTCTCTCTCTTTCTCTCCCTCTCTGTGTTTGATAACTTCTTTGTTGCACCATTCACCCTCCCATGTCCTGGTGTATCTTTGGAATTACTGAAATGTTAACGTGCCTTTGCTGCCTTTGATATTTAAGACAAAAGGGTACAGATGTGCAGGCTGCACGCACAGAGACACAGGTCCAACTGGAAATGGGAAAGGAGCTTTAATCTCACTCTTTGTCATGCTCCAAAGAGTTCCTCCTCCCTGTGTATTTTTCTGAATCTCTTTGGTTCATCCTTCGCCTACCTCTCTGCCCTTTTCCGTTCGCAATTCCCGCATTCATAATGGCACAGTGCAGCGCAGCACCCAGGGGTGGGCAACAATTAATGAGTGGCTGTTTTCGATCCACTGCTCACATTGTGGTTGCCACAAATGATTGCATCTCTGAGACAAAACCATAACAGGAGGTGTTATATTTCTTGTGACAGAAGAAGAATGACTCGTGAGGAAAGATTTAACAGCGTTAGATCAAAAAACAGACCCATAGCATGAGAGATATGGCTAAAGGGTTAGTGCCTTTGTTCTTTAATGGGTGACAATTATATTTACTTACAGATTTCTGTAAGTAAAAGCTGTCAAAGAGGCACAAGCAAACAAAAGGTTGTGACATACTGTGCTCATCCACCAGCCTAATACTGATACACCATAGTATCTGACATCATCGTATCATTGTCAATTGCCTGGCACAGTTCCACCCTGAGGACAACAATGATACCATGGCACAAAGGCATCCATGCTAGTCTCTCTCCCTCTATCTCTTCCAGTGATTCACCCCCTCCTCATCTCCCTCCTGCCCTTTGGTATCTTTCTAGTGCAGTGGCCTCCGTTTACCACCATAACCCAAATTAGCTGGGCAGGCGTTATCCTCTCCATCGCTTTGTGCCGTTGGAGGGCCGGGGGGTGTAAATGTGGCAGAATTTCCTTTCTGCCTCTGTGACAGCGCTATCTGACAGCGTTTTACATCTCCCCTGCTCTCCCCTCACTACACTCCACTGTCAGACAAAGAAATTAATACCCCCAGTGACTGTGTTTTAATTAAGCAATTTCATGCAAATTACACATTTTAGATTGTCAAATAATATACTGCGCAAAATTGTAGGCAGGCTGATCTGATATGCATGGAGTGTTATTCTTCCAGGCACTGTGCATACATGGAAAATGAACAAAAATGCTAATTTCTAATCTATTATGCAAACAGTGGAGATACTTACATAGATTTGCACGCCTTTCTCGGATAAATACAGCTCTTGAATTCTATGTATAGAATGACTGGATTTGTTAAACAGCCTTTGCCATTGTTGTGTACCTTATTTTGTCTTTATTTTAATCCGATCTCTTTTTACTTTCCAAGCACCGTATACTAATATTCTCCATCCTTACAAGCTGCGATCTGTGCGGCAGGATCACATAAATAAATAGATCCAAGTTCATCATTAAACACTGTTTCGAGATCTCATTGACAGTGAATAATTGGGAGAGGACTGTCTGACAATCAAAGAACAACTTGACATACAGTAGAAAAATCCTATTTGAACGTTCTCTTTACTAATGCAGTCTAATGAAACATGGAGCTCTAACTAATATTAGTAATCCGCACTACTCTCCATCGTTTCCCATTAGTGCACTGAACTTATTTAGAATTCATTATAATCCACAAGCCTTTTAGTACACTGGAATCAGTAATGATGACAAAATGAATATAACATTATCCTTTATTATAGTCAACTTGATTTAATCTGGGGTTGCCGCCATATAAGAGTCCTCAGAAATACCCCTCTTGAAAACCATGGGTGTCAAAAGTCAGCATGCGCAGGTACAGAGTCAAAAAGCAATCCTTATTAACTGAAAGCTTGAGGAGGGGTCTTGCTGTTTCTTTGTGATTCAAATTCATTTAATCAAAGGTTTGTTTCTATATGCTGCCAGTTAATAGTGTATATTACTGCATACAATGAGACTCCAATGAATTGCAATCCATCCAGTACCCCGTTCCATTTTCTTCTAAAGGGAAAAAATAGCAGGATAAGAGCAGGAGAAGGCGAGACTAATGGTAGGGTATGGGAGAGTTGTTGACGTGCTTCCTGCATATTCAGTGTGCCTTTCAATGGTCGCAGATTCATACAATAACCAAGACTTTTTTTTTTTACATTGGTATAATAAAATCTGGATGAACAATAGGGAAACATGTTCACCACGCAGTCTAAAACATTGGGGCAATTACAGGAGCTGTGAATATTCCTGCTCAACATGACGCTGCTCATAGGTCCCTTGACTGTGTGCTCCTGCGGTGAGGCCTTTTTTACATTATACCTCTCATCTCACTCAAGTCAACTCAGGTCCAGGCCACCAGAAGAAGACGCTCACAAAACAGCTTCTGGAACTCCTGCGAGCTTCATCTAAGACACAGTATGGTGGCTTAAGGCTTGGTGAATACCATATGTTCGTGAAGGTGAAGAAAGGATTGGGGTGGGGGCACAGAGAAGGAGATGAAAGATGTTACATAAGAAGAAACTACTGGCTTATGTGACGTCTAGGGTGCACTTTTGTACATTATTTTCTACATTATTTTTTACTATGTAATTGAATATGCAGTTAACAGAAGCCTCCTCTTCCCATTTCTCAGTATTAAGGAAATAGCTGGCAATCTATATCTGACAATAATTAAAGCATATACCCAACTGCATTATATGCTGTCCTGTGTGTTTTGAGCCATCTTCTTAAGCTCCTCTCCTCTTTTCTGTCTGCCAAGTGTCATCTTTTCTTCATTCGTTTATTTTTTTTTGCATACTTTTTCTCCCTTTCAAAAGCATCCTTTTCTCACCTGTCACACTGAGGCGCTACCCTCCCGTTCCCTCCAAACTAAATAGTAATCTGATAGAAATTCAAAGCCCCATCATCCCTCTGTGACTTCTGGGTGAACCTACAGAATCACAGAGGCCAGCGTGGCAGTGGGGAGGCCAAGAGAAGGCCGTGTCCTGCAGTCAGGTCCCGTGGATGTAAACAGATACTCTGGTGACAGGCAGCCAGCGAGACAGGAGAGGAGTCAGGAGCAGGCGGAAACCACCAGCTGCACACTCCCAACCTCCTCGCTGGGTATTAGACGGTGATTAGAAGATTTGCTGTGCCATCTGATTACCACATGGCAACAGCCTTTATTGATCCCAGGTGGGCAGAGGGTAAATGTTTATAGTAGATCGCCCGGGTGAAAATGATCCAAACACAGCAGTCAAACGGTGACGCTCTGGCCAGGGACAGATTGAGATTAAAGTTGAAATTCAAGTCAATGTGGCAGTCACAACAACTTGGCAAAGACATGCGAATGATGATGTAATAGGATAAACAAAGGGTAATGGAGTGTTGGTAGGCATCACAAGTCTCCACCATGACATTATATCCCTGTAGTGTAATTACTGCAGTGATATTTCCTAGATAAGATGCCATGCAAGAGTTGTCCCATTCAAATGCCAAAAAAGGTTTTTAAGATGGCTTTACAAAGTGAGTAATGAGGTATGCTTATGGAGTACAAGATTACTCAGAAGGTCATTAGTCACACACATTGCTGGACAAAATATCACAGTAACACTCTGTTGTCGTCATGCAAACGTGAGAAAAAAGGGTGAAAAAGTGGCCTTAAGCCATCATGGGTAACAGGACAATCTGTGCCTCAGCCTCCTCCTCTTCTTCTTCATCGTTCTCGTCCTATTCAAGACGATGAAGCAAGTGGCAGACAACAACAGACCCTGGTGTTGTTGTGCGTGCTCATTAAGTCTGCCCGGAGGTAAGCCAATTGATCTGCAATTCATTCTCACAAGCGTTAAATCGATGCAGGGAGACATGAAAAGCCCCAGGTTTTTACGACTTCAGTCAAAAGATTCCTGAAACGCTTTGTAACAGCAGATAATGGTAATCTGCCTTGTTTGTGACTCAGTACTGAGCGATCAATATGGTAAAATGGGGGTGGGGGTTAGAAAAAGGCATGCACCATGAGAGGAAGTTCATATGAATGAAAACAATAGAGTGCTCTTTTTTCTGGGTCTATGTTGTCCATACTTTCAGATAGATCAGCGATCATTATACATGCACTGTGCTCTGTATCTTTCCCAGTGCCTTCATGGGGCAAAGGGTACAATCTAAATCAACCCACTTCAAGATAAATGATAGTGCTCACAAACCTTATCCACTTAAATATACCACACTAAACTAACCCACTAATTATAGCAAATTCCTTCTGAGACCTCCATCACATATGCAAACACACAAACAATAGAACTTCATTGCTCTGAGTACAGTATGTGACACCTGAGCGATCCATTACAGCTCGTTCCATATTGATTGACAAAGTAGCAACATAAAGTAATTATAATTGATTCCAGATGAGGCTTAGCCTGCCATACACAGATCCTCCTCCTCCTTTCTCTCTCTCTCCATCTCACTTACTGCTTGGAATCTGAATAAGGAGCTCGGGTAATTAGGTCACGCTGTTAAATTTTTAATGATCTCTGAAATCATATTCATGCTCACAGTGTGTCAGGTACACGTACAGCCAGCCCGGAGTGATACATCACCATTCTGTGACATGAACAGAAGGCCTTAGCCATTTAATTGTGTGACCTTTTCGACCGAGCGCCAGGTGAAGCCATCGGGAGAGAGAGGTATTTAGTGAGAAAATGAGTGATTGGGTATTGGTGAGATGTACAATGCACAAGCTCGTCATAATAAAACAGACTCAGACGTGTGTGTGTATGTGTGTGTGTGTGTGTGTGTGTGTGTGTGCATGTGTGTGTATTCTAAGGTGTTTTTGAAGGAGTAATCTGTGTTGAGGTAGTTTGATCGTGGGTTTTTGTGCTGCATTTTTATGAAGGTGGTGGCTCAGTCAGGGTCAAGGTTGAGGCCAAAGGTTACGAAGGTCAGATAAAGAGACATAGACTGGGAACATGGCTGACAGCTATCCCATAATTTGTAATGACAGATGATCATCATCTGTCTGTCTGGAACATGTGATAGGAAAAAGGAAAGGGGGGAGGGGAAGGGGGGCACTGTACGTCCTCAGCAAGTCATCAGCAAACTATAACAATATTTTGCTTTATTGTAGTACTATTTTATTTAGGAACTTAAATTCCTGGTTAGTAATAATAAATAAGATGTTTACTGGCTACTAACTACAGATTATATCAAATCACTGGTTAATGGTTAATGGTCTTCTTTGACTTTTTTGAATTTTAATATCCTGTAAACTGCGGTTTTCAGAACCAGATTTTTTCAGATGGCTTCCTTCCAGGGAGTTAGCGACAGAAACTCAAAAAGCATGGTTAACTAATTGTCCATTAAAAGCAAAAGTAGTATTTAAAACACTGTTAAAAATATGTTATGTTGTCAATGCAATAATGCTGCTATTATTTCAGTGTATATGTATTCAAATGATCTGACCTTTTTAGATGCTTTTAATTAAAATACAGTGAATGATCAGGTATGATCCAGGATGATACTGTTGATAATGTTAATAATATTCCAACAAATTAAATTTGTTGCTGCTGCTGCTGCTGCTGTTGTTGATGTTGTGGACACCGGCCACTTCACTCAGATCACTGGATACATTGAACTCCCTGTTCCAAGTCTGCACAGGAAATAGGCTACTGCAGATGCACCAACACACATCTGGGCCAGTGTACAGGATATTCTGACTTATTTTTATTTGACTGATTTCAGATTTACTCTGCATTGATTTTATTCAACCATATTTAAGAATGCTTCGTGTTTATGATATGCATCAAATGTTTATTTTAGGGGTTTCAGATATTGCTTTTTTACATAAAAGAGAAGAGCTATTAATTTTTTATTTTTTTTATTTTACTTTAAGGAAATCTCTCTATCAAAACTGACCAGATTGCAAAAATGTGCAGCAACTATATGAACTATAGTTGAAATAATTATTGTTTTTTGTAATTCATCCTCAAAAATAACTAAGAAATACATTCAAACATGTGTATTAAGAAATGTCCCTTGTTATTTTCTGTGTGGGATAATTATTCATAGTATAAGACATTTCCTCCCAAACATAAATATCCTTGGAACAGTATAATATTCCACTCACTCCTGCTTTCTCTGTTGCCAGTTTTTACAGTTGGTCATGTGACTCACTGTGAAAGGTGAACAGCTTTTGAACTGGCGCTAAATATGTTTTGGTCTATATCTACCCTGAATCAGACTTGAGAAAGTCAGCAGTTTAACTTTGTGGATACTCTCTTGACCTCTTTCCACAGCACTTTAAGGTAGTGAAAGCATAGTCTTTCTCTACATCAGTGGGTCAAAAGACATGAACTACATGAAACAACATACTGGAGAAGGACACGGTGAGAACACATGGAGAGCGTACACGAGTTGAGAGGGAGTACCTTGTTCACCTTGCACATGCAAAATCCTTCATTAGTGAGTGATTGTCTCATCCTGTGCCAGCATCTGACAGTAACGTGGGCTTGATCCCCTATAATTACCCTTCCCATGGAAATGATTGCATCTTGAGTTTCCAAACTGACAACTCTATTTGGACACAAGTAATCCGCTTTCTTGGCTGCGGCTGATACCTGAGCATAATCTGCCCAGTCAAGCAGCAAGGAATGGCAGCACGCTCTCTTGCAGCCGTGGCATGAAACACAAACGATGAAGCCCTGTTGTACTACGGCAATTTAGCTCATCCTGGTTTTGTGGGTTTTGAAATATGTATTTTTTCCTTTTCTCCATCATTGTGGTGAGCTTGCATGGCTGTTAGGAAACTGAGATGTAAATGGGGATAGGTTGCCTGCCTATGTGGAGTGTGATGTGATCCATAGATTATCTTGCTCCAGTATGGCGCAATCCGGAGATCAGATTAAGTCGCATTCGTCCTCTAAAAATTGGTGGGTATTGACAGGATTGTAGACTTTCAACCGGGGATGAATTGCACCACAGAACACTGCTTACATTACATGCTTACATTACACTAATTCCCTCCACTATTTCTTTCTATCCTACATATTTCTATTTGTTTTTTTCTCTTTCTCGTAAGCAAACAGACAAATCTCCTTTAAAATAGTTATGACTTCTATCAAATTCGATCTTAAACTATTTTACAGTTGAAACAAACACATATGAAATTCAGTATGTTCACAAGCTAGTGTGTCAAGCAGTGGATCAGACAGATGTGGGTGAGATTTTTGTTGACTTGAGATATCAACTAGGAGTACAGTATGCATAAGTCACAGTGCGACTTTTGTCTATTCATAGAAATAATTTGACACAAATCGCAACACATTTTAACACATACCGAGGTGTTAAAGCTAAATTGTGGATGTGATGTATCTGGGACAAAAAGACAAAGACTAGGAAGAAAAAACAGAGCATAGCAAAGAGTAAATTAATAGCAATAGCACCTTAAAACAGACTTAACAACTTTGTGCTTTCCATTCATTAGTGTGCCCTGCCGTTAATACATCATTGTGTGAGGCATGAAGGACAGGCAGTGACGGGATTACCCCAACCCCCTTCTAATAGCACGTTGCTGAAATTAAAATTCACAGGGAGATGATGCATCGGGGAAAAGGGAACGAAAGCAGTTGGCATGATGGAGCTGAGAAAAAAAGAGTGTAGGATGTTGGGGCTGGAGAGGGGTGGGGTAAATAACAGAGGATGAAATGACTTCCATAAATAGAGCCGCAGTCTAGAAGACCATTAGTCGACGTAACCAACATGACAAGGCAATAATGCTGGGTAAATACTTGCTATTTATTCATTTAAATATCGTTCGGCTGGCTGAAATAATCATGACAAACAACGCTGCCACAGCAGAAGATTAAGGGGCTAAATAACATGCCGTGATATAAAAAACAATTTTGTGTAGCTCATTTACAGTGGGAAAATATCATTTTGACACAGACTTTTGTAGCATAAAAGCATAACTGATTTCATTTTCAGCTGCAGGATTCCTCTGAATCAGGAGGGGCTAACGCGATCAGCTTTTCACAGCCTGTTTATGTATTTATGTATTTATCTATTTACATTACCAAAGGGAGTTGTGGTGAATGTGTGGTTGTCATGTTTGCAGAATCCACATTTGCTAATAAGGCTAAGCCTCTTCTTATAAGCCTGGAGCCACAGAGCTAAGCTCTCCCGCTCTCTGGTTGAATATCTGGAGTCAAATGGAAATCAATTGACTAATAAGAGAGGGTGTCACGGTGTCGATATCTGCTTTTTATTGGATGTACAAAAGCAGTGACGACAAGCTGAATGTGTTTTAAAAGCCTTAAGTCCACAACAAGTATGACCTTGATCAGAAGCTTGAGTGCAATTTGCCACCCATTGAGTCCATCATCACTAAACAAACTGATATATCTGATATGAGGTCAGATTCTGCAGATGTTCAGACACAATAAGAGTGTCTAGCCCTTTCAAACCTACTCCTACTCTCAAAGGGAGTCCCCAGAAGTTCTAGTGCTAAGGCCAGGACTGAAAAAAAAACAGAGGAGCTTTTTCCATGCAGCTGTGGCTCTGTCTGTGTGTGCGCATGTGTGTCTGCATGTGTGTGTACACTGGTGTGTTAAGCAAAGAAGACACACACACACGTTCTGGAGACAGTTGAGCATTGTAACTTTATGATTTGGCGTCTCAGGGCATCTGAGGTCACTAATAAGAATGTGTTTATGCAGGGAGTGTGAGTATCTTTGACTTTTCTATCCTTCCTCTCTCTCCTCTCTCTCTCCCCTCTCTCTGGTTTTAATTATTTACAGTTTTTGAGGAAAAAAAGAGAGAAATAAGTAGTCAAGCTTTTGGACATTCCCGATGCTGTGCTGCACTTTCCCTCTGAAACTTCATGCATATTTAAAGTTAATAAAGCATATTCCTTACCTTTTATCCAGGGCTTTTTAATGCAGGGCATAGAGCGAGAGAAACAGTATGTGTCTGTGTGTGTGTGTGTGTGTGTGTGTGTGTGTGTGTGTGTGTGTGTGTGCGTGCACATGTATGTGTGTCCAATCAGTTACCTAGACTCCTCAATAAGCCAACTCTCACAAATCAAATCCCTAGTCAGCGACACCGCAAATTACAGCCAATTTCTTAATGATTTCATGACCTCAGACCTAAAGTTATGTCACGCAATGCTACAAATACCAACAAACCTCTTCTTTCGGTCGTTTAGCTCCATCGTTTATTTTCCAGTCCAGTGAAAAATCATATATAAATGAAGCAGTGGGTAAGTTTTGCCATGGGGTGGCGCTATGATTAACTATCTGAGTGGTGTAATTAATGACAGCTGGGAGAAGCTTAAGTAAGCTAGTGATGAGAGTCACATGGGCAAAATATATGCCTTACTTTGCATTTATGTCTCATTATGTTTCATTGTTTTGAAGGCTTAGTATAGGGCGGAACTATAATGCTAAATTTATTTTGTAGTTTATTTAACAAGGACTGTGCACATTAATAAACACTGGTGTAAATGCACAAGAGTTAGCCAAGAAGCTTTTTTCATCTGACGTTCAGTTACAAAGTGAGCTTTAAAAAGAGAATATAAATTTAAAATTGCAAACTTATTGAGATAACTTATAAGGATACAGAGCAATAATAAAAAGAGGCTCAATAATAATGTTCTATATTGTCAGATACTATATAAAACACAAGGTACACATTAAAAACATGCAAAGCAATGAACCTAGGTATATTTATGTTAATAGAAGTATGGAGTAAATAAGACTGCATTATTAGACACTAATTGAAACATGCAAAGCAGATGCACAGATGTAAAATGGACATAGTGTACATAAAATACATAAATCACTCTGGCACAATAAAAAGCTGCATGCATCTGCATGGTCCATATAAGGACCAACTGGCGATAGTAAGATAGCGATAGGTGACAGAAGACAGGAAGGTACACAGCACATATAGAGTGAGGACAGCAAGGTGCAATTGATTTGTAGTGCTGATAGAGCTAATTGCAACTGAACCATTTTCTGTCCAGTTCACTAGAGCACCATTCTCGTGAAGCTTGTACCCAAAAGTTTCTAAGTGGCAGTGAATACATGTAGCTCTGTAACAATAACCAATTAGTAGAGTAGATGACTTATTTATTGAGCCTAAACACTGACTGGTTCTCAAATTTGTGGATTTTTATCACTGAAAACTGAATATCTTATGAGTTTTGCATTTTTGGTTGGACAAACCAGCAATACGATAACATTTACAACCAAGTAGTTATTCATCCATCCATCCATCCATCCATCCGTCAACCGCTTATATCCTGCATACAGGGTCGCGGGGGGCTGGAGCCTATCCCAGCTGGCACAGGGCGAAAGGCGGGGTACACCCTGGACAGGTCGCCAGTCCGTCGCAGGGCCACACACAGACAGACAACCACTCACACCAATCAACAATAGACACCAATCAACCTAGCCTGCATGTCTTTGGACAGTGGGAGGAACGGGGAGTAAATAGAGAGAACGCGGGCAGGCACGGGGAGATCATTCAAACTCCACACAGAAAGGTTTAGGACGACAAAGGTTCAAACCCAAGCTTCTTGCTGTTAATCAAAACATAACTGACAAATTAATCGATAGTGAACACTAGCTGCTGCCCTAAATACATACACATCAAACTGACTGTTATGGGTATGGCAAATATTATCAGCCTATTTTACCTTATAACAGATATATTAGCATCAGCATATATGAAGATACGTGACTAGACATTACAGAAGTAAAGAAATGCTAAAGATACACTATTGTTACATAATACATTAAATTACATAAAAGTGTTGCCATGTTTGTAAACAAGTGAGCACTGACAACTTTTTTCCTTAACTTTAAAATGTCCTATGCTGTACATATGTTGGTTACAATTGTTTATAATCAAATCTGAGAAAAAAAAAGAAAATTGGTCAGTATATTGTTATAAGATATATTCAATATCAGTCTCAAAAGTCCACTAACGGTCCGGCTCTAGTGCTTTTGTGCGTGTGTGTGAACAGGTGTGCATGTCTGAGAGGTCTGGTCAAACCGTGGTGTGTGCATGTGTAGGAGGCGGGTGTCTCTACTGTGAACAAAAGACTGCTGGATGGAGGATTTGGAGCGAAGTCTTGACTGGGGATCCTCATAAATCACTGGCCTAGCGGCTGGATTCTGACAAGCCTGTATAGCTTTATCTGCTGCTGCTGTTGGCTCTCGTGCCCGCCTGCCTGTTCCATCTCCTGTTTATGCATATCCAGTTGATATCCCACCTCTCCTCTCCTCTCCTCTCCTCTCTTTGGATAGCACTCCTCCCTTTTCCTCTCTCTCTCCCTCTCTCTCATACCTCCCTCTTTACTCCTTTCCTATGCCTTCTGTTGTCTACCTACTGTATGTATTTGTGTAACCTTCTCTCTCTCTCTGCCCTTCCCCTCTTCCTCACTCTCTCTGATTCCCCTCCAGTAGGCCTGGTCTTCTCAAGGCCTGGCCAAGCCTAGAGCCTCCCAAATACCTTCTTTTCCTCCTCTGCCCGCTTAATTGATTCTGCTGGGGCAAAAAAAGGGGAGATATATACCTCATAACTTATTCATGCTGGCCTTTGATATGTGTGATATTTAAGAAGGGTTAATATGTATAGGGTTAATCCTTGAGGGGTGAGATGTGTGAAATTTTTTATGAAGTAGCCTACTGACCAATAAGATGATATAAAATAAAATAAAATGAAAGTTGGAAGTTGTAGCACAGACCTCTCTATCTGGAATGTTACTTGGTTCACATACCAAAAACTGAATCAGGGGAATTAAATCAACTTGAGGAATTTATTTTTGCCATAAAATCTTAAATCCAACTTTCCACGGACCACCTGGGAGAGCTTGCACATTTTTTCTGCTGTTATAAAGAATAACAGAAAGTTAGGCAAAGGGAGTAATGCTACAGTTACCAGTTCAGGCAATTTTAAAACCAAAAATGCATTTCATATACATGCCATTTACTTTTTGTTGCATTTGTAGGCACGATGTGTGCGCAAACGCCCACGTACACGTATGTGTAGTCTGTGGGTGCTGACAAAGTGAGGGTAGACCATGCTCAGAGGCTGGTGCGTGGAGGCTTGTGGACCTACGGTCCCAGCATATTCATAAATCAGGCCTTTCAGGGAGCTGTCAGAGGCTCCATAATGAGGGTCATTACTCAGGCAGGGTGTCAAAGCTACTATCACAGGGACCCGTCCCTGGAAATCACACTCACTCTGCTCCTTGTTAAATAAACAGTGCAGTATACAAAATGGCAAACAAGCTGAGGGTCAATCTGATGCAGTGCGGGGCCAGGCAGGCCTCCAGAGTAATTTACCCTCGGGGAATACCTCTCGGCTGGGGAGATGGATTATAGAAGGCCCTCGAAAAAGATTAATGGAAGTAAAAACACAAAAAGAAACAGAGGAAAAGGAAAAGGAAAGATAGTGAGAGAAAGGAAAGATGAGGAATTTAAAGATGGACTGACAAAGGGATAAAAAGTGCATGAAAGAATAATATCTATTTTCTCTGTCCTTTGCTTCTTTACACAAGGCAGAAATGTGGCTATGGTTCAAGTTTAAACACAAATCCAATATTGTCAGAGCCTATTTTTGATGACATGAGAAAGTGGCACCTATCTGTGGACTGAGCTCACAGTGCTGATGCAATGGCCTGGTAATAACAGCGTCTGAATCTCTGTTATCAAATATTCATCCTTTTATTGCCTTGCTAATATTCAACGCACAGCTTTATTAATTTGGGGTGGTAGAGGTGGTGTGGTTTGACAGGTAATGGCAGATCAGAGAGTTAAGATGAGGAAGACGGACGTCTGAATTGTCTCTGTAGCATGAAAGTAGATTCCCTGTGGAATACAACTACATCAGACCTAGTCTTTATTTTAAGTTAATTATTGTTAATTATTCACATTTTACTCCAAATGAAAGTCTTTTTACTCACAGAAACCATTATGCACTAATTTTACTCATGTCAAAACACACTCATCTCAATGCAGCAGTAACAGAGGAATGAGCAGTTGTTAATATTTATACCTTTAATCTTGGTTGTAATATCCTACACCATATCTCTGTGTGAGAGGACATGCCCTACCAAACCACACACGCACACACACACACACACACCAATCAGTATGCTGTGCAAAATTAAAGTATGCAATATTCTAACCCTGTTTCATCTAAAATAACCATTTACAGACTAAAAAACCTCCTTGATTTCTTTCACTAAAGAAGATGTAAATTATCAATTAATGTTTAATATTCTAGTCACTTCCTTCTGCTGCTATACAAAAACAGTGCAACTGTCACATGGGGTATATTCAAGGACAAAATATTAAATACTTCCTACAGTAGTGCGGATGTGCCCTCTTCTCTGTTCTTACCCGCTAACCAAACAGCTAGGAGTGCTGCTTTTCTTTCACCGACTGATTTTCAGCTCACCTACCTGAAGGCAAAAAGATTAATCTTTTACATCTGTGAGTTTTAGACAGGCACTCATGCTGTGCGAGACACTGCCAAAGCAGCCAGCCCTTACGCAATGCCAATTAATGATTTTGTCATTTCAGTGACGGGGGGTTGCTGCTGTGAGTTTGTCAGAATACTTTTAAGGCACAACTGCCATCATAATTTGTGGCCATCTGTTTCAGTGCTGCAGTTAAGAGGGGAGGAAAGAGAGGGAGAAGACAGGGAAGTGAAGCTGTGAGGAAGACAGTAGCCGTGTGATGATGCGTTTGCGCGAGTAGCTAGCGTAGAGTGCACGCTGGCTGCCATGTCTTGGGGACATGGAGGGAACATATGTTGTCTTGGAGCCCCAGGGCTGACATTGAAGATGAGGAAAGACAGTACTTCAAGGCAAATGTTTTCCCCAAAGTGAGGCTGCCACAGCCTATACGGCTCGGAGTATTGACAAGTCTCCCGTGGACCGACAAACGTTGAGATATACACACAAATGTAAAGGGGCAACTAACAAAGAGCTACCAACTGAGATTCCCCAGACTGTGAACAGAACGGGACATATGCCTCCCCAAAACTGGATCATTTCATCATATTAGCCTGGAGGAGATACATAATCACACATGTTACTCTACACGCACCTGCGGCTGCGCTTGTAGCTGTAACTGTACTCGGTGGTAGCACAGCTGAGCTGAGGCCAGGGAGCGCTAAAGACTATACATTTCAGAGCAAATAACATGTTACACTTGCTGTGATTGGTACTGTGTAATTACTGCAAAGAAGGCCCTGATGCTTCTGCAAAAATTTGAGATAATGTTGGGCAGCAAATATGCACTTCATCCATTTAAAACACTGAGGTCTTCCACTTTACTTACAGCACTAAATGCACCCTATAGTGACTCTATCCTAAGAATAACTCTACTGGCTACATGGCTCATTATGTTTAATAAAACCTAGTATCCATGTTTTATACACTACGTTCTGAGTGCATATGGTGAGCACTTAAATTGAACAAATCAAAACGACACTGTATTGTAAGAGCAAAGCTAGTATTCTTTTATGTGGTGAAGCAATTAAGGCTAAGAAAATACAGCACAGTGTGACACCTATCTCCAGATACAACCTGATGCAACAGACAGCTAAATGCAACTGAAAAGTTCAGTGCAGACTTTTAAAAGCAGTGGATGAATTTATTTAAAGCAGCAGTGTTTAAGTTCTGGCTAATGCATATCCTATTCCTCAGTGAGTTTGACTTAAAACACTTCACACTCAAATGTAGGGCCTGCACCTTGATGGCTGGCTGAGAGCGACATGATAATTGACCCAGCTTAATATCGCTGAGGTGTTTGTATGAGAGTGAAGCGAGGGCCTTCATTAGGACCTCGCTAGTGGAGGGCCTAAGTGTCTCGCTCCCTTCTCGCTCTCAGCTGCATTCAGGCCTATGATGAATGGCTGTAGAGATGGACTGCTGCCGAGGGAGAGTGCCTGACGGGCCCAGGCAAAGCCTTGGATGATGAATAATGACTCTGTAGCCATTTCCCCACAGGAAGCCCTCAGACTCCAGTCGGCGTTCTACAAAGGAAATCCGGTTGACAATCTCCCCTTAACCAGGGACCGAACCCTGTAACGGCTCGGCGTGACTGGGGATGGCTCAGAGATGGTGTGAGACATCACCTGCTTGAGACAGGATTCATCCTCTCATCAAAGCTTGTGCAGCATGTGAACCGGGCACCTTTTGCTTTGCAGACTGAAGCGAGTAAGAAAAGTAAGAAAGTCCTTTCTTTCTGAATGAGGAAGAAGAACTCTCAGCAAAAAGACAAACTGACAGTTAAAGTGGAAAAAACTGAAGAAAGAAGAAGAAGAGGCAGTGGAAGAAGCAAAGGAAGGAAAGGACAAAAAAAAGAGCACGTTTGCAAATTAACTTTGACTGCTCAACAAGGAGCGTGTGTTGACAGGAGAGAGATGATCTGATTTACTGACACAGGCAAAGGATAGAAAGAGAGCAAGCGGAGAGGCACACGAGACTAAACAAATTCAATCATCTTTTCCATCAAGAGGAAAACCTTAGCCTTTCCTCCACAAAGGACCCCCCCGGCTTAAATCAATTGCAAACAAACCTGATTCTGCAATGAGACACAGGGGGAATAAACAGTAGCTTTCAATTTAATTCAGCCCTGCGCCCTGGGAGAGGAAAACTTTCATCCATCACTTTCATGTGCCTCACAAGGCAGTCGTAACTCTGAGTGCGAGGTGGAATTGGTGACAGCGAGGAACGGTAAATATGTCTCAACAAGCAGCTCCGCTGACAGAGTCAACGTGTTTACAGCAGTTTACACCTGACAGACAGCGGCGCTGAATGGCAATATATACATGTTAGGATCAAGCCCCTCTCTCTGTTACTTTGTCAGGGTATATTAGGGCGGTGCACTGTTGGTGGTTGGGGATTTACATCAACCCTCTTTAAAGCCTTTCACATACATCTGAAAGACAGCCATGTACTGTATTTCTGTCACTGTAGAAAAAGCTAGCAACAGTACGTGTGTCGGTGCATATTTACTGCGGCTATTTACAGATACTTGAGGTCATTCATTGTTTTTATGGTGATGAAAGTCTTTGGTTGCACAGACATTAACAGCAACAAGTGACGCATGATTGTGTGTTTAATTACACACATTTTTGCTCATTTGCTTCTAAGATTGTATCTAAGCGTACCTACCGCAGCATCTGCTAATAAAATTCAACACTTCATTAACAAAGTTACATGATTCATTTGCTGCCATTTAACAAAAATAAACAAAGATTTCTTCACTCTGTATCTGTTTTCTTACTTGTGGAACAGAACCAAGATGTTCTGCTTTCTATTCTGTTCCCTCCACCTACCTTGCTCTTCGTGGATAGAGCCTCAAACTATTTCTTGAAGTGCTCCTGAGCTGGAGAGGCAGCTCTGCAGCTCCCAATCCAGAATCCTGTCTCCATGCATTGTGTCTGAATGAGTAGGTGGTCTATGCGCTACCTGTGTCTGCCTAGCCTGCCTAGCTGAGAGGTGGGTCATTAATCTGCCCTGACTGATGATGAGCATTAGCATACAGCACGTAGCTGGTGAAATGTACGTGTAAGTGGTGTGTGTGTGTGTGTGTGTGTGTGTGTGTGTGTGTGTGTGTGTGTGTGTGTGTGTGTGTGTGAGAGTGCAGGAGAAAGGTGAAAGTAAGTGTTTTTAAGTGTGCTACTGGTGTTAAAGCGCATGCAATTTTGAACACGCGTGTGAACGTTTCCACAGGCGAGCTGTGTCTGTGCATGCATGCGTGTGCATGAGTACAACTTCTACCCCCCTTCATGACTCAGTCCGACCACTTCCCCTCCACTTCCTGTCATTAAGACACGCTCAGCCTTCCCTTCCTTCCTTCAAAAATATTCTCAGCAGTTTTTTGTCAATCCAGTAATAATTCAATTTAGCAGGACTGGCCGGGTTGGGACTGCCATTAGTTTGGAGGAGCTGATTTAAGATTGATGACTTGTGTCCCCTGGGAGTCGATTCCTCATCTTTTGGGGCAGGGGGGGTTGAAGGGAGGCAGGAGGGAGAGCCCGCCGGTGGCCGGGGCTCTTCGGCTGCACCGGGCGTGGGAGTCGTCGAGCGAATTAAGGTTCCGAATTGATTTCCTCCAAATTTGAGCTGACTAATGTGACAAGTGGCAGCTGTGAGCGCCTCATCGCCGCGGCCTCGGCTGTCTCCTCCGGGCTCCTCACTGTGACACTGTGCCGATGCAGGCAACGGAGGGAAAGAGCTGCACCGCTCTTCACCGCTCACAGGTACACACACATACACACAGGCAAGGAGACACACATACAGATGTGAGAGCATACGCGCATACACATACACACCGTAGCAGGTTCACATGGCCACATCTCAGGATGGAGTCAGACAAAGACATGCAGAGGCGCTGCGAAAATACGCACACACAGCACATGCGTACACATGCGCGTGCACACACACCGCCACTCCACCCCTGTGACACAGTGTTGTGCGGAGCTGCTCACCCATCAAACTCAAGTCAGTGACACAAATTACAGCCGAGGACTGGATGAGGAGAGCGTTGCTTGGCCCTGACACAGACACACACAGATGCACCCACACAGCTACAGCGCTGACGTATACACACACACACACACACACACAGAGCTATAGCACTGACAAGGAACAGGTCAACATGATGACACTGGTGAATAATTCAAGAGAAAACTGAGAGTGAAAGAGAGAGCGTAGTGAACAGAAAGAATTGAGAGAGATGGCTGGTATATACAGTCAATAAAAAAAGAGTGGAGGAAACGCATCACTCTGAATGCATACTGTACATACTGTATTCCTTTATAAATCATACACCTTGTCACAGACCTGTATACCATCATGAGAATGTTTTATTCAGCGGGTGCTACAGAAGGTAAAGACGCATTAATACACGACTGTAGTTATTTCCCTGTATTAGAACAACCATTGTATTACAAATGTGCTTTCTTCAAAAAGTATGGGGAAAATTTACAGACGCTTTTTCTTTCCCTGCAACAAGCTAACGGGCAGCTTACGTTTTTGTTTTTAACAGCTCCTCGTCTCACCACTCTGAAAGTCACCAGAGGTCTGTCTCAGCCCGCGTGACAGGTTATAGACGGCTTAGAGGAACAGTAAGCAAACACTGTCTTTTTTTTAAGAAACAAAAGAATGTGCAGCCCTTGACGAGTCAACGTTGGAATTGGTTTCACGCATGAATGCAGCCTTTAAGACAAAAGCACCTCAGGAGATAATTACAGTGTCAAGCATACCCTGCCAAGTGCCTGACGATTGCCCAATATTTAGCTTTAATTAAATCAAAGCAGAAATGTAATTTCTCCTGAGTGAGCTCCACACAGAGTGGATTCCCAGAAACACACAACATGGCTGACTAATGCATTTCCTTTGTCCCTGTCACATTGCCTATCGCTTGTTATGGCCCCAAACTCTCCGTGTCCTGGAGGTAAACTAACTCAATGCTTTCTCACAGAAACGAGAGGGGGAAAAAAGGCCTCTTGCCGTGACACACCACAGCTTTCTCACTTTCTCCGCTGGTGTGTTTACATGTGTGGAAAACAGCTGCAAATTAGCCGTAAACAATTGGAAATTGTGTCCGGGAGCATTTCAGCGTGATTCAGAGGGGAATAGTGTCGAGAGGCCATGCTCTGGGATGTGTCTGTTACGGTTTTTTCAACCAGAGTAATTTGCTTTGTTCAAAGTCTTAAAGCTACTAACACCTGCTTTATAAAGTGTGCTCATGTACTTATCTTACCAGTAACTGCTGTGTCATTTGTGAAGCCAGTAAAACTAAAACACAACACTTAATACACTGCAAAAACTGAGCTCTCAAAAACAAGAAAAAGGCATTAAAATGCTGGAAATATTACTTAAAATAAGCAACATTAACAGAACAAGAATATTTCACTTGCTACTTTAGGCCAAAAACTTGAAACAAGTGAAATTCTCTAACATAAAAACCGCCTGGTAAGAGGAAATTTCTTGTCAGACAAAAAACAAGTATATTTTGCCTACAATTAAGAAATTAATTAATTAATCTTAGTAAGAGTTTTTGCAGTGTACATACTACAATAAACATTTTTTTCTCATAAACATTTGAATATGAATACAAATGTGGAAGTATATCAAATGCTACATGAAGTGAGAACAAGTGAGGAATAAATAGTAAGTTAAGCTGAGACTATTGAGGACCTCGGATTTGTGTTTTCATGATATGTTGTGCAAGCAGGCAGCTCAGAATGTGAGATTTTGTCATTAGTGTGTGTGTGTGCAAGTGTATGTGTTTCTCTCCCCTACACCAGGGAAGTAAAAACAGCTTCTGTCTGTTTGGACTGCAGTACGGAACCCGTGGATGGCAAAAGGTCAACACAAAATTAATATGGGCATTAATATTCCTAATGCAAGCTTGCGGCGCTCTGTGTGTCAAAGTTTTGAGTGAGGTCTGCATAAAGTTTAATAAGACCTCTCCATGTGTGATCTGCACTCAGCACCTGGCAGAGTTCAATGCACAAGCACGAGTAAACGCACACACACACATACACACACACACACACATAGGTGTAAGCATGAGCATACAGTGACGCACACACATTGTGAAGTATGTTTTATGCGTGAAAATTATGAATGTCTTTGAAGCTACTGATCAGCACAGAGTGCAGCAGTGCAGAGGAGGCTGTGGGGTCTAATTGATTGTAAAACTGTTTAAAAAGTGCTTCAAGTGCAGAAAGACTGGAAGGTTGTGTCGAGTGCTAAGGGATGTAATTACTGTTATGATGTGAGGAGGGATTTGACTCTACAAATTCCTTTAAACTGTCGAACACTGTATGTAAACACCATGGCACTGCTGCTGAAAATTCCAAAAGCAAAGAGAGTCAAATAGAGTAAAATGCTCTATAAGACACTAATTTCTGTGGTTGCAATGTAGAGGAGCTATATAATTGCAGTATTTAATTCACAACTAACAGCATTAAATACCAAATGACATTCATAAAGCCAGCATTTGAATATTTTGAATTCTTTGTATGTCTGTAAAGAAAGCCAATTTCAGTCTATGTTTGTGCTCATTTGTGATGCACTTATGCGGTCGGCTTTAATATTCCCATCTGTTGGGCTCTACCTGGTGTTATTTATGTGGGCTTTTTTAGGAATGCACAACCGCACATGTGCTTAATTAATCCAGTCGCCAAATAGATTCTGTTTCAGTTGCAGCTGAGTGCAATTAGCGCGCGGCGGTCTGCATATGCCAGCTACGGCGCACATCAGGCAGAGATGCAGGCTCTTGTTAAAATCTCTTACCTAAGGCCACGTGCAGAACTCCTCCTAATGATCCTCTAAATGTTGTTGATGGAGAAATAATCCATTTTCCTGTTGTTAAGCAGTGCCTTTGGAGTTTAGAAGCCTGATTAACTCAATAACAAACCATTTCACCTGCGTTCCCTGATTACACGTTGCACTTGTCTGTGGCATAAGGAACAGGCCAGGTGTTGGGAAGAGATGGAAATCAAACATCTTGCAGACTGATCATTGCCGTCACCACGGCCAGAATAAAACATTATCTCAATGTCCTCACAATCCTACAAGAACATCTCAAACTTACGCATCCAACTTTTGTTCCAAGAGTCATCTTAAAAAAAGCGATACAGTGAAGCAGTCTTATCCAATATGCCTCTCATGAGTGACTCTCATGATACTCTATGGGCAAAAAAAAATCCCATTATTTTTTCCTCACCAAGAGGTTTTTACTATTGTCCTGTGACATATGTTTGAGGCCCCACTTATGAGGCCACAAGAAGAAATCCAGAAAAAAGTAAAGCAAGAGAGGAGAGAAACAGACCTAAGCAGCGAAGCCTCACGCACTGATCAGGCTTGGCTGGACTATGTTTTTTTTCTTTTCACCACAGCAGTTGCCTGGGTGACGCTTCACAGACCACGCTGACCTTCCACAATTTCCAACCGTCAATCTAAATGGGAGCCCCTTATCTCATCTTCTCCCCCACTCACACCCCCTTCTTTGTAGATGTGCACATCTTTTTATTCTAAATCCAGTCATTATTGTTCCTCTCCACTGGCCAGCAGGAAAAGCCCTGCTGAAGTTGGAGAGTTAATTGAGCATGTCTCTCTCAACGCTGCCTCTGAGGGCTGTAGTGACTGTCTGGCTGCTTGGCTTGCTGGCTAGCCTCTTTCTGCTCGATGTATTTGCCTAGATTGCCAATGCAGGGCCTGGCTGAGGATGTCTTGTCTACCGGACTTCACTTGAGCATTCATGTCTTGGCTGCGGCAGCATCCGCTCATTACGGAGAGAGAAGTGTCAGAACCGGAGAAACCAGACGCCTAAGACTCCTCTAATGTAATCTGGACATAGAACTTTTTCCTCCTTAATGATATGATAGCCTGACTTTATTTGAACTGGTGCCTCGTCAGGCCTAAAAGCTTGAAGTTACAGGACCACGGAGCTCCCTGCATAGCAGGATGGAAGACAGAACTTCGCCTGAACAGCTTTACTATAAAAGTCTTTTGTTCTTTCATGATGTAAAATTCACATAATCTAAGCACAGACAATCTTAGAACTGGTATCATGTTACCTAGGCAACAATTAAACACACACACTGAACAGACCGATATATCTCAGAAAGATTTAAAGCCTAATCTGAAATGTTTTCCCTCCTTGGGGGAACTAAAGGTGAAGTCAGTTATCTGCCATTATTTGGTTTAAAACATTCCCAGCAGTATCCAACATCTCTGCCTATTTGATTCACTTTGAGCATGTCTCTCTCCTGGATGCATTCATCCTCCCTAAACTCCTGAGTTGGAGTGGTTCGCCTCAGGCAGAGGAAGCAATAATGTGAACCCTGGAGAGCTATTCAGAGTGAAGAGGAGAGTGGAGAGGAGCCTCCTCCACTGTTCTCCTCCAGCGGGCCGTTTGGGAGGCTAAACGGCGCCGATATCCCTTATTAAACCATCTGGCTGATGCTAATTAGATTATCAGAGATAAAGAGAAGGAGTTTTCTTTGTACATTTTAATGAGATAATGTGTCAGGCAATTGCGAGGAGAAGCGTTATTTTCCGAGTGCAAAGGCTTTTCAGGTGAGAGTGTACAAGAATGAACAGATGCAGGGGAATGATTAATAGTGCTTATCTGGAAACATCTTGCCTACATAAGAGGAAAAAAAAGATTAGGGGCGTAAAAGTCTAGGTCTTTTAGTTGCTTCCTTACAACATAAGAATTTTTAAAAAGTGCCTCCCTTGTCTTTGGACAATTACAAAACTTATCCTCAAATACCCTCCTCATTTGCAGCTGATTTGTGGCATCTGACCAAAAACAAATCTGACAAATATCCAACCTTTTTTCGTAAAAATCTGCAGTGCACTGCTGAATTAGACCACCAAGTGGTCCTAGGGCCGTCCAGGCACACAGCAGGAAGGTAGACTTCCAGGCTAAAGATAGTCTTGTAAGCTCTCGCCCCTAATGAGAGTGAGGAGGGGGACTATTGATTACACTTGTCACCAGAGAAGAACATAAAAGTACACATTCAATAAGGGACTTCATATCCCGTCCAGCTAGTGTAAAGGTTAAGTGCTGGAGAATATCGCCAGGATCAATAATTGTCTGCAACTTCATGTATGGTCCACCATCACTGCCTACCTTTGCTGCTGTTCAGCCTTGACAACACTAACTGAAGTCCCACATGAAATGCCACAGGAGGCTTATGGGACTTTGTAGTTTCTGTTTGACAGACCTATTTAAGACAAACACACACTTTGCATGCTGCAGCCCCCTTAGTGTATATGACCCTTACTGTATAACACTGGAATGAAGATAACGTCATTGCAAGCCATCAACACATTGTAACAGTAGAAATTGGAGCTTATTAAGTTTTAATAGCCTTTGTACACAACCGCTGCATATTCTCCTCTTACAATAAATAAACTCAATTTCCCTATGGTAATGGAAAGAGAGAGGCTCCTTAAGTAAGACAAATGAAGGGTTTGCAGCAGTGAGTAACAACATTAGCTGGCTAATTAAACAACAATGGAGGATGCCGCTGACTCGCCGTAATTATGCAATGTGGTTTAATGAAAAAGGTTAACTGCGCAGAAGAAACAGAACCTCAGAGTCTCTCTATGCTGGCTGAGGACAAACACAGTTCCTCCTATTTGTCTCCCTCTTATCAAGGCAAAGTGATATGTATTTCTGCAACTGCATTGTCTCTTCCTAATGGCAACTCTATCCACTTCACAGATGAATGCACGATGAAATGGAGAGAGCAGCAGTATTATGTGGCCCACAGTATTGCTGGGGTGACTGCAGTGTTCACAGAGCACATCTAACTGTCAGTCTGAAAGAGGAGAGAAATGCACATATATATAAGTTACTTAAAGTAGTGTTCAGTGAGTATGTCATTGCCGTATGTGTTTTGCAGTAGATACTGTATGTGCTCTATGTTTTAAATGTTCTTGGTTCTAGGATTGTATAAGACTCACTGAGGAAGTGGAAAAGCAAACCCCACACTACAGCTTTAACATCAGTCCTCTTAACCGATCTCACCTAAACAGAATGTTCTTCAGTATGATTTCAAATGTCATTTCAAGCGGATGTGATCTGATACTGTCTGCAGTAATGGGATGTGAAGGGCATGGCTCGTTCCAAGCAGCAGCCTCTCCTGCTTCCTCTCAAAATGCAATTAATTGTGGTTTCATGCTGTGAGGTGTTCATGGCTATTCCATGTAGGCCCATTTTCATACATTTACACTATTCTATTAATTGATAATGTAAATACCCTTTAGGTTTTGAGGATCTCTGATGCACTGCCACAGAGCCATGCTGGAGATTCCTGCATGTGGTGGTTTAAAATGCTGTGCTTCAGGCAACTCGGAACTCCAGAAATTTCCAACCTCCAACTAGAAAAGTACTGCGGAATGCCACCTGAAGAAAAAATATTTACCCCGACTTCACAAGTAGCAGCTGAATGACATCATACAACAACGGCAGCACCCATTGAAGCACACAGTTTAAATGGTAAACCATAACCTAAAAGGCAACATAAAGCATATTTGCCTGTATTTAATTAAAATTATAAAGACTATCATATAGTAAAACCTATTTGATGTAGAAATATGTTGCTAGGTAGCTGGTTCTTTCTCATCTTCTCTGCACAAAAGTTATTCAGTAAAATGTAAAAAATTTGAAAACATTAGGAAGTATAATGTAGGCTACTACATTGTCTTTTGAGGATTACCACTTCAGTCACTTGTTTTCATTAAAACGGCCATAATTTAGATTATCACTAAGGGCAATGCTGAGGGTGCAATTGGGTGTGCACTTGACAAAGAGTTTGTCAACGAGCCGTGTTTTTCATTCACTTTTGGTGTCAACCATCACCGTGCACCTGAAATGCTTTGAGGGTGAAAGTCGGATATTTCAACTTGGAAATTTCCCAGTTCCAAGCCATCTGGAACATAGCAGAAGTGACATAAACACTGTTAGACCCACTAAAAAAACACCTGCTTTGCTCCTCTTTCCTGAACCCCATGACCTTCAGAAACGTGGGTGAACTTTTTTTTTTGGATCATACAAAAACTGTTTTCTACATTGTGGGCCATGTGACCATTAGACATGCATGTGAATGGGTTTTTATTGGGATAGAGGTTGTACTTCCTTACTGTTGGGTTACGCGCTCACCATCAACCCTTTTCCCAATAAAAACCTGGGGACTTTTGGGAACGAGACGCAGGTGGGTGCAGCTAGCGTAGAGACAGAGAGGAAGAAGACAAGAGAGGAGAGGGTCAATCAGAAGTGCAGCCAAAACCATATACATCTGCTAGCTGATCTCATGTGTTCATCCTCTATGATAGAAAAGAAACTTTCACAAAAAGCTGAGGAAATCATGTTTTGATTTACTGCTATGTTTATCACCACTTTAATAAATGCATTAATTACTCCTAAATCGTTAATCATCACTTAGTGAAAGCATTTATGAGGTTGTGGCTGCCTCTGTTTGCACTCTATTAATACAATGATTCATCAAGTTACAGAAAGACAGAGCAAAGGCTGCATTCACTTTAAGTAACTAATTAGATTTTAAAAACAGTCAAAAATCAAAGTGTAGACATCTAAATATCTTTAGGACACATGTGAAAATACTGCCTTGCTCAAAGATAATCTCTATATAGAATATGACACATTTTCTGAACGTCTGACCTTCAAGCTCCAACACTGATTACATCAACAAATGTTTCTTAAATGTCTTGTGTGTACACTCATTTCTACAGCTTTTCCTCACACCCCACGCTGGCATTCTTTCTATTATTGAAGATACTCTATGAAGACATCACCAGCACCTCCAAGGCCAAAGTCCTGTTTTATAGATATTCTATAAACATTACTTAGTCAGACAAGGGAATAATACAGCTGGAATTTGTTTTTTTTTGTTAAATGGCATGCTGAATAGTAAAATGAAAAGCAAATATTCAACTCATGCCTCACATGAAGTAAGGTGGGTAAGTTGCTTCTTCTGCATGTTGACAGTTCTAAAAGCACTTGCTAAACAGAGTCAGTGTGCTGCATGCAATCGCCTGCTGAGGCAGCCTGTTATTTATTCACAGCGAGCTGCTGCCGATGAGCATTTGAAAAACAACTGTAATGATCAGTAATACAATTCTTTGACTGTACACATTGTGTTAATTATTCACTAAACAAAGTGACATAAAAGTCCATTAGTGTTGCACTTCCACAAAACAAGAAATTACTCCCTGCATAAGTCAGATCTTATGAATTATGTTTTATTGGTGTGGTGCTTAAAAAATGCATGATACAAAATATTTATCTTTACTTTTCAAAGGCTTGGGATGCAAATCTCTGATGTTGAGCTCTAAATGGATGGTGTCTTTTCAAAAATGTATGCACTGCACAAAGCCTTCTCCCAGCATGCAGTTTGAGAGGCTTTTTTCATGAATTTGTTATGAAATGTGGGTTGACAAATAGGAAAACATGAATATTGAAAGCATTTACAGCATTTTACTTTATGAGTTGACACATTTAATATGCCGATTAAAAGCCTACAGTTCTAAATTACTGCGTGACTGTGTGTCTACGTTAGTGTGTGTGTGTCTGTTTTGTGTGTCTCAGGCACTTAAAATGCATTCTGCAGAGGAGAGAAGCTCACTTAGAAAACATTCTTGTTCCTCAAGGCTTCATAAACACACTTACATTACATAGATAAGCTGCTGCTGTGCATATTGTACAACTTCAAAACATGCACTCATTGCATTCATCAAAACCCCCATGTCTTATTAGAATGGAAGTGCATTAAGCTTTAATACAGACGCCCGAGAAGCCTAAACACAAGTGAACAGCTGAGTCTACCGTGCGAGCACGCACACAGTAGCACTGCGGACACAAAAGGCAGTCGCAGATTACCATTTAAATGCTTTAATATAACCACACACATTTGATTTTGGAAAATTATAACAAAGCATCGAGACAGATGTTGAAAGAACACATTGATAAGCAAATTTGCAATGATGTTCTTTTATATTTGTGATAGAATGAGCCACAGTGCAAGCAGCAGTTTGACTATTTGACAGAAATATCCAGAACAAAAGATGCTTACGGATATAGTGAGCTGCAGATGACATTTCAGGGGGGGCATAGCAGAATTATTTTCTAATAGAGCACATCTACAGTAATTTTGAATTCTCACTCCCCCTCATTCTTTTTGCGGGTAACACACCTCGCTGCAGGGAATTCCACTTCTTCCTTTTGACTCTTTGAATATTCAATATTCAAAAAAAAGAGGAAAAAAGCCACAGCTTTTCTCAGAAAGAAAACTGGTAGATTGTCAGCGAAGAAAAACGATAAATAGCACTACAACTAGTGTGATTGAACCTTGTTGTCTGAAGATCAGAGTCCCAAAATCACACCTGACAATTCAAACGCCAAAAGTTATACACACACACACACACGCACACACTTGATGTGTCCCCAGTCTCGCTCTCCGGGGTGCTGCTTTATTAATGAGTTCGACACATAAAAAGCATCCGGAGGACGGGAAGTGTCACTCATCAAAAAAGGCTGTTTTTGAACAGTCTTGGCGCATGTTAAAGAATTATTCTCTTTCATAAGGACAAGAGACAATCAGTGATTGCCAGGGTTTTTTAAGATGACCAGACCGTGAATCCTCATTCTCAGACATGGCATGAATATTGTATGTAAAGTGTGCAAAGTTGGGCTGCCTAGTGGGAGAGAGGAAGGACTGAAGGCTGTAGACATTTGGTGCTGTTCATTATGACTGTTTGCAATGGGAATGAGTGTTAACCACACATTCTGTGTGTGTGTGTGTGTGTGTGTGTGTGTGTGTGTGTGTGTGTGTGTGTGTGTGTGTGTGTGTGTGTGTGTGTGAGTGTGTGAGTGTGTATGTGTGTGAATGTGTGAGAGAGAGAGATGTTGTGTGAGGAAGAGACAACATGAGAGAGTGATTAATTTCATTGATTTAATGCAGTGTTTTGGGTAAATACAGATAGGTGTAAACCACAAATGAGTTGAACAGATCAATGGAATTGATTTTTTTGTGAATAAACTTTCAGTCTGGCTCAATAAAAGCCGCTTTCTCAAGACTAACCTGCCAAGGCCAGTAATAACAAACCAACTGTATGACAGGTGAGTGCAAACCTCACCACACACAATCTGAACCATAAGATCATCTCGCAATCATTTGGCCCTTCACCTCCCTAACAATACACACACAAGCACACACAAAACAAAATACTGTAACTAACACTCATATACATACACATATGTGCATTACAATCCCACACACAAGACACCAAATGCCAAGCAATGACACACACTCAAGCACACACATACACGCGCACACAGAGCTCTATTCCTGTGTGATCTCGCCTGCGCCTTCCTGCACTGGAACAAATAATGTGGGAGAAGTCGACTGTGGGATTTTTAAAACTCTCCCTGTCAGTGACACAGTGTCAGCCCTGCATCTCCCTCTACCAAACACACACCTTTGCTCCCCCCTTACTAAAACAGCATAGGGAACAAGGCCTTTGAATAATAAATACTCCCAAGTTTCCACACAACTCCGGCCAGAGATGCCCGTCCAGCAAACAATGTTGATGTGTGGAGGAGGAGAGCCATGGAAGGAGCCTGGATGAATACAGGATACATGTTCAGACACAACACAGGACTGAGAAGGGGCTTCTAGGAAGCGAGTTGGGCCTGCAGAGCAAGAGAGCTAGTGGCCTGAAACTTCAAAATCCCTGTGTACACACAGACAACTGACATCCCTGCAGAAGGTGGTACAACTGCTACATAAGCAAAAAAAAGTTGAGAATATATTTTTTTGTGAAATCTGAAAAGAAATTGTAGGAAGGGAATATTCCTAACGAAAGAAACATTGCATAAAGACAGACCAAACCTCCAAATTTTGAAAGAGTGAGTATAGAGAAGAACCTATAATTTAGTCACCTGTGATTCCAAACTTTTTGCTCCAACCCAAAATACTTGTGAGAAGGTATCCTGCCATTTTCCCAGTCAATATTAAGATTCTTGAGAATCTGGCAAAATTTCCCAAAGGCCCTGAAGCGTACAGTATTAACTTACCCCCAGACAGAGGGATGATAATAAACTGTCCCTCCACGAGCAGCACAAGGTGGCCCCATACTTCTCTTTCCTTCAGGGGTGTAACAGGGGAGGGAGAGGCTTGGCTGATGAACAGGGGCCATTGTAGTGGTTGATGTGTCCATCGTCAGCCGATATTTAATCCTCCGGTTCCGCAGCGTGGCCTGAACATGACAGAAAATCATTAGCCACCGTGGGCTGTTAACTGTCACATGAGTGATTGAATAGGCAGTGATCCGTGCAGTTTTGTATGGCAGTTAAACGTCTGTCGTGAAGACTTGCGGTGGCGGTCCATTGAGGTCAATGATGAGTCAGATTTGGCGGACAGCCACTCCCACTCTCTGAGGGATGGGGTTCCTTGATGTCTGGCAACTGAGGTGGGAGCAAGTAGGGGTCATGCCAGCATAGTCTACATCAGAAGTGGAAAGTACTTCCATAAATGAACAGAACATTCACTCAAATACTGTACTACAGTTTCCATGTGCTTTTACTTTATCCTTCTACTCCACTAAAACTCAGATGCAAATATTAATATAACTTTACTGCACTACTTTTTTTTTGATAACTTTAGTAACTAGCTACTTTCTAGATTTAGATACAAACATAAACAACAAATGCATTATGATGTATTATTACAGGTTAAGATAAGGTAACTTTATTGATTCCTGTAGGGAAACTCACAAGCTACCCAGCACTATATAAAGTGCTGTAATTAAAATTATCCCCACCTTCATAAGGTGCAAAATTAAAGTAATATACATATTAATGCATCAGTAATTACAATCTAGTAAAATGTTAATTAGTAGTTATCCATTTTGAATAATAACTACTTTTACTTTTGGTACTTTGAGCATATTTTTATATATTATATAAAGTTATACTTTTGAACAAGAGTAAGTAAAGTGGTATTGCTAGTTTAACTTAAGTCAAGTTGATCTAAACAAGAGATAAATTTTTTATATACTAGACAGCAGTACAAGGTAGAAGGGTGTTTATTTGTCATTATACAACAGTATAACAAAAGGATACTTTGTAGGCCACTAATGCTAAACACACAGAACATAACATATAATTAAGTGTATATTAAAATATGTTAATAAAATTAAACTAATACATAGTTTTTTATATATATATATATATATATATATATATATATATATATATATATATATATATATATATATATATATATATATATATAGTAGTGCATTTTTTTAATTTGCGTGTCTGGCGAGAATGTAAACAGCAGCAGCAAGATGATAATATGGCTTTCATCTTCACATTAAGTGTCTATCTTGACTGCGTTTGAGATATACAATCATCATCGATATAAAACAGAGTCCACCTCCTCTCGTCTTGCCGGACTCTTGCGCTGACAACTCGGAAACACGGACCACCCACAGAGTGCTTGATCCGGGGTTTTTGATGGGGCAGATCTCTATGAAGATGTGGGTACAACAGTCTCTGATTTCCATTGCTTGGCCAACATGAGTCCCATTTTGTCCAGACCGGACCTTAGGTAGCAGCCTTAGGTCAAAGGCAGGCTAAAATGGCTCCTATCCAAGCTCTTTTTCCCCTACTCTGAGCAATCACCCCATCCGCCATGGTACTTGTGCATGTACTTTAGTTAAATCCATGTTAAGGCTGATAAACTTCACCAAAAGGGAGGTCTTTTTCACAGAACATGTACATTTTCTGAGTGTGTGTTGGAACAGCCTGGATGAACACCATTGCAGAACCTTTATGATAAGGCCGCATAAGTTGGCACAACACATTTGATATTAAAAACCTATTCAAGGGGGCAACATTACTGTTTCAATGGACCGTCTAAAAATAAAACATTCCATGAAACATTTTTCATCTTACATCCACCCTCTTGCCAAACACACATCCTCCACACCTCCTTACCTCTCTTTTCTTTAGCTGAGCCTTGACATCCAGACCTTGGTCTGTGTAACCTATACGTAAGCTTGGACGTGTTATCCACCAGGGCCAAATCTCCATACCATTCCCTTGCGGATTCTGCCTGTGTCTAGGAGAAAGTAGGAGGCCGTACTTCACACAGTCCCTCCCTGTGTGTGTCTGTGTGTGTCTGCGTATTGGGAAGGGGGGGGGGGTTCCTCTGTGGTAACGGTCCAGTTTAAGATGACGGATCACAGATGCCATTAATGCAAGATAATTCTGCCTCTCCTTTTCACCATGCTACATGTTCATTAAAGTCACTGCTGTTAAATGTTTCTCTCCATTTCCTCTTTTTTATTAAAGGAATACATGAAAGAGGGAGAAAAAAGAGGTAGCAAGTTGTCAAATTATAAATTAAGCTGCTGCTTCAATTATTTGCTTGGTTTGATAATAACGTGGTTAATTTTTGAACGAGGTTAATTACAAGAGGGTTAATGATATTCTAATAAAAACCAAGAACTCATCACATTTTCCCGCCTAAATTACACTGACATATACGAACCAAATATTTTCTTCAATTAATTCATAATTGTTAATAAATATCTTACAATTCGGGGGGCACGCAGGCTGAGGCCATGTTTTGGAATGACATATTTGAACAGATTCTCGACACATTCTGTAACAATAATTGCGATAGCTGACTTCTCACCGGAGGTAATCTGACTCTTGCTGTCTTTGGTAGGTGGCCAATTTATTTCATGAAGTGGGGCAGATATTGCACTTGCTGCACATGGTGTTATCGAGTGTGTGTGTGTGTGTGTGTGTGTGTGTGTGTGTGTGTGTGTGTGTGTGTGTGTGTGTGTGTGTGTGTGTGTGAGTGAGAGAGAGAGATGTCGGGAGTGAGAGAGGGACAAACAGGGGGCAGGTAGGTGTGATCGCTCATTCACACTAGAGCTGCTTGACGTTGAGCCCTACGGGGCATGATTACTAGGCCCTAGGTGATCCTTCAGCTCTCCGCCTGACACTTGCTGCCTGTCCCCTTCCCTCGCTCTCCTTGCATCCCACCCCCCTTCATTCTTCTCTCCTCATCCATCTCTCTATATCCTCTTTCTATAACTCCATCTCCCTCTAAGTTTTTTTTTTATGTTCTCAGTGTTTTATTTACTCCCGTAGACTTGCCTCTGTGTCGATAATGCGTTTCCGCCTGTGTCTGATAAATAAAGCTGTTTGTCTTTTTACAGTACCCAGGACACTTACAGTTAATGTCTCTTCATCCACCTCTGCTATTTATCAGACTTCAGACATGCGTTTACTGTGTATGCAAGACCCCCACGGCACATTTCAACAAGGCTATTAGATTTCATGTGCTGAGGAAAAAGTGTGAAGTACACTACAGGCTTCAGGGTTAAACATTTTTTTTCCTCTTAACAGTGAAATCAGCATTTCTAGATTCACATTTTAGGTTTTTAGCAGGCTGACTTTCCATGTTGATTGTTGCCCATGCACTTTATTTTCATTGGACAGTTTTTACAGATTGCTCTGTGGTTTAGTTTAGCCCAAAACCTAAACAGGCCAAGTGTGATGACCCTAGCCCAGCAGCAGCAGCTATGTGACCATCGGATCATAAGGTCTGACCTTCTTGAGCAAGACACAATACATTCAAAAACAACCATCTCTTTGCTGACATCAATGGGTTGTTATACATTTACATTACATTTATTCATTTAGCTGATGCTTTTATCCAAAGCGACTTAAAATTGCTATATATGTCGGAGGTTCTGGAGCAAGTAGGGGATAAGTGTCTTACTCTGGGACATATTGGTGAATGTGTCACAGTGGGGATTGAGCCCGGGTCTCTCACACCAAAGGCAGGCGTCTTATCCATTGCGCTATCACCACCCCCTGTTATTTGACACAGAAAGTAATACGAAAGTGGTTTACTTATTCTGAATAAGTGCTTTCCTAACTAATACTCTGTTTGCGTATGATGGCAATGTTACACTTGATCTTGAAGGTGCAGGGAAGAGAACAGCCACCCACATGACAGCTGTCTGATTGTGGGAGAAAAGCCACTGATAGGCGTAGGCAATCTGTGTTGTGAACATTTTGTCGACAGAAAGATGCAAATCAATGACCAACAATTTACAAATGTATTGTTTTTTAATGCAATTCAAATGTTATAAATGTTTCCCGCAGAAGACAACAATTGGTTGCTGCCGAATTCCTAGCCAAGCTCAAGCTCAAAAAAACAAATGCAAACCCACAAAAAAAATTATTAGATGTCAAAAGATGTCAAAGACATTTGGGTGCATCAAAAGTGGTAAGGTAGGTTTAAATACTGAACGAATTAACACTAAAAGCATGGTAGACTGTGACAGGGTTTTGGAGCCTTGGTGACAAAAAGTTCGAGTGAGAGTGAGCTGATAAAATTGCTTGAATTTGAGCTGATAGTCTAAGGGTTTAATCTCCCTTGTTAGAAGGACACAAGGGACTTGCGGTGACTTCTTTAGGGGGCTAAAATATTACCATGATAGGCTTGCAGCATCCTTTCATGCTCTACCCAACAGAGTTCATATAGACATGCTTGGCTTAAAACTACCTTGTTAACAAAAAAGAAAGTGAATAAAAAAAATTGTGCACTCTGTAAAAATCCTGACACTTCTGCAATGCGAGTACTTGAATTTTTCAAACACTTGTCTTTTCTTTACCATAATAGATGTCAGTTTTCTCTGATGTAGCTCAAGTAGGGGGAGCAGCACGTAGGGTCTCACTCTTTCTGCATTTGAAGCTATCACTCAATAGCGGATCTGTGTTGTTCGACATCAAACGAAGGAGACATTCGCGGCATCACCTGCAGAGCGCTCCAAAGGGATGAAGCAAAATATCTTCAAATCACTTGTCCAAGACATTTCCCCCTATTAAGGCTGCCTCCACACAGGCTTTAAGGCGGAGACAGGCCCTTTAGATAAGCTAACCAAACCCGAGTGTTACAGCTGAGAGATCAGACACACAGTCTGTGTTCTATTACAGAACTCTCTTACAATAGCATGCCATTATAACACCCACAAAAGAGGGTCCAACATTTAACACTGTTAAATGAGTAGAATCACCGGTTTCTATAAAAGCAAACAGCAGAATATGAAAAACATAATGTTATCCACAAATCATCACACAGGCCATCTGTTTGATACAATGAGAAAAAACATAGAGAATATAAACTTCAATCTGATCATTGTAAATGTTCTCATAATAAACGGACTGACAGCTGACAATCTATTGACAATACATGCAAAGATGTGAATGAAAACTGAGCCAGCTGTTTTAGTGGTATTTCTGTTTGCATCATTTTTGAATATACTGAAATTATGAGGTTTCTGGTCACAGAGGCTGAATTTCAGGTCAAATATCTACTGTCATTTGGACTACAATGTGAAAACATTTCAACTCTTCACTGCATGTGTGTGTGCACCTATTTTATCTGTATGAATGTGTATGACTCCCACCAGTGAATATGTGGTACCAGCACTACAATACTAGATGCGTTTTGGGGTGTGTGTTTGTGTGTCTGTGTGTGTGTGTGTGTTGTAATCTCAGCAGCAGATCATGTTTTCCAGGCCTCAGATGAGGCAAAGCAGCTTTGGCAGCGGGCCGTTTCATCTCAGGCACTGGGGCCCAAAACAAAGAGAAAATGATTGATTGGATGATGAATTATTTAGAGGTGGAGGGCTGAGGAACGAACCAGCCATGCTGGAGAGAGAGAGGGTGAGAGAGTAAGGAAAGAAGAGAGAGAGTGAGTTCAGCCTCCCTTTATGACTTTCTCTCCTTGTAGAAGATGGGAATCCAAGTAAAAACTTGCCCCTAATTGTACTAATGCGTGTCACCGCAAATTTGCCAAAATAAAATATTGATGTGGATGCAGTGACAGCTGCACAGTGCTGAGCACTGATTGGAAAGGAGAGGTGTTTGCTCAGGGATCTATAGGACGTTTGAACCTACATGTAACACTACACCGAAGACAGTGGGGGAACAACCCTCCTCAGCACCAGACATGCATCTTTTCACTGCACTTTGTCTCCATCTCTTCACTTTTACAGAGAAAACCACTATCACGGAATGTTTACTTGTAAGCTTGCCTGTAGATAAGCTAATATTATTTGAATGGCAGCATGAAAACAACACACTTCCAAAAATGTCAGCGACACAGCTGTGTGAGTGAACTCAGCTACAGAACCATATGTGATGCCCAGTTGGACCACAGGGGGCACTGATGTGATATGTGAGAAAGAAAGAGACAAGAGTGGAGAGAGAGAGCGAGAGACAGAGGGAAAGAGAGTGGGGGAGACAGAGAGAGAGAGACAGAGAGGGAGGGAGAGGAAGAGAGATGCAATGAGGCAAGGCTACAGGGATGAACGCAAAGCGTCTCTCTCCCTCCATTTTTTCAATATCCCCTCCTCATGAAATTTCATTTGGATTGTAAATGTTCAGTAATTTACCATCATAAATGTGTAATGGGCCCCTGAATCCAATGACATTGTGCTGGCTAATCAACTCATTTGAAAATGAATATAGATCTATTAAAAGGGAACTCAGCATTTCCCCTTTGTTAAGACTGGCATGCTGTCAAACATGGAAACTCTTCCTAAAAGGGGGTTTTGGGAAAAAAGGGATCCTCTTCGGGGGAAAAGGGAAAAATAATCTACTCATCAGATATTTTGATGTTTGATCTTAAATAGAGCTGATGAAAAGATTAAGTGCTTGTGCTAAATTCTGATTTGTTTTGTCATTAGAAATCTGACATCTAATCGACTTAAGAGAAAAGGAGCTCATTTAAAACCTCATTCAAAAAATAAAAAGCAGGGGACTGGAAGTTAATGACACTTCATTTTCAGCTGGGAAAATATAGCAAAATTAAATTCTTGAATTTTAAACTGTTTCTCGGTCCCACAGCAGACAGCCACAGAATCCTCCAGAAAACACACAATAACATACACACACACACACACCAGGATTACTGCTTCTTATCTATGAGAGACGGGGCCCGAGGCGCTACCTACAAACACTTAATCAAAAACCAAGTTCAACTTGTGGCAGCCAGTGACTCTCAGAAATAGAGAGTAATGGAAAGAGTGTGGAATGCAAATTGCAAATGTTGGGAGTCTGTCAACGTGTGTGTGCATGTGTGTGTACAGTATGCTTGACTCTCAAAGCGAGTAAATCAGCCCCCTGGTAAAAAACCAAATAAGTTAGTGTATGGGAATGAAATTCACAGTTTTGATTTTGCCATCAGGGGGCACTTGGATCAGCTTGCAGACCTTCCATTGGGCCTGAATCTACATATTATTCTTCAACAAGTCGAGTCAAAAAGTGTATCTCTCGCAACTTTTCAGGACGCGATAAATGCTTCTGTAGCTTGACAATCATGTATATTTCAGGCTAACTGATGGGATTTGAACTGTTTTCAAAAGTACATGGATCTCTAAGCCATAGACAAGCATGTCATCTTTAGGTTTAAAGGGATATTTTAGTGCATGGGGAATTTTGCATTTTTTCTGCTTATCCAGAGTTCAATAAACTCCTGCATGGCTCATTTATGTCACTGTGTGCAGACTTAAGGTGTAATGAATCATAAATGTAACCTATCTTCCATTTGGTAAGGGTTTCTAAAATGTACCTTGTGGAGATGTACATTCATACAGTTTATCGGACTGGCACAGTTCTCCATTTCTTGTTCACTTTCTCCCTAGTTCACCATCCCCTTTTCTTTCACTCCTTCCCCTCTCCCTCTCCTCTCTGCCCATTTCCCGCTCTCGGCCCTGATGCAGCAATCAAGGAAAATAACTCATTTATCAGGCCTGATGGCGGCAGGGGGTGTATTGTGTCCTGGTGGGGGTGCTTGGTTAGCCTGAATGTGTGGCTTTAGGCTACTGGCCTGTTGTAAGGTCATTGTAATTAAGTCTTGGCTCACAGTGGTGGACTGTGCCTTTGAGGTTCAAATGTCTTTCCCCTCCATCCTCAAAAGTCCTTTCCAGCACCATTTGCTTATGAAATCATACAAAAGTCTTATCCCACACCAAATATTAGCCTCTGTCTGTGAATATTGATTTATCTGTAGACTCAGATGGGCTGGAATGAGTTCGATTCCCCTAACTTCCTCAGTGATTACTTTGTGGAAATAGAATATTAGAGTTTCAGTGATTGCTGCAGATGGAAAGCGCAGGGCTCGACCGAACACTTAAGATTGCTAATCTCAGATCCTAAACCTGCTCCAACTTCAATTACAGGATTGTGGAGTGTGGAGTGAGAAAGAACATGACCTATTGATAAACTTACAGTATATCTATGTCATCTCTCTCCTGCTGTCCATTTCTTTCTGTGCTGGCCCTCGCATCCTTGTTTTTTAACGTGTAGTCTATAAAGTAATAAATAGGACCTCTAAACAGGGACACTACAGATCCAGCTCGTGTCCCTGTCCAAATGTCATACACCACCACATCAAGTTCAATCCAATAAGAGCAGTCTGCTAAATCAGGTCCCTGATGGCAAACTGGTCCAGATGTGTCTGCCATTTCCCCACAGCTAGCGTTGTTTTGCGTGCGTCACTGCGCTGAGTAGCCCCAGGTGTTGTGGACAATTTTACATCGAGACCCTTATGTGTTTTGTGTTTCCTTTTGCACTCGCTCTGCTCACTTCCCCTCTCTTTTCCCTCACTGTTGCTTGGAACAGTTTTCCCTATAAGTGGAGAAAGTCCTTGTGGACCACAATCTCAATGCAGAACCCCAAAAATTCCTCCTAAAGTTCCAACTTTTTACTCAACTGAGCAAACTGCTGACTTCTACTGTATGTCAATATTGCTGAAGAGCGGCTATGCACTTAGTACACCAAGTGCTTGTTGTGCCCCTGAAAATGCTCATTATGACAGCTTAGATTCAGCATTTCTGGTAACATGATGCTGGTTGTTCTTGCTGAAGCGGTTTTCAAATAATTGTGATTTAATTCTGCCAAATTCTGAAACCATGCTAGTGACCTACAACAGACAGAGGTCATTGCCCCAGTGATGCAGCACATTTTTGCATCAATTCAGAAGGGAAAGATGAACTTCAACATATAATACACATAAATGAGACATCGATAACTGCCCTCCAGAGGTCAACAAAGATGACAAGCTGTGGGAAACAGTGATTTTCTATCCAAAATTCAGTATGACAAAAACCATAGAACCACAGAAGACCTATGGGATTATAGAACAAATTAAATACCACAGTAGAGGATTCATATAGTTTTTTCCAGGACAAATCACATGTTTGGAAAACCCCACATTGTTACATAATACCAGAGGCTGGTGATACTCCACTATAGGGTATATAGTTTTTTCTACTTTCCAGGACACATGCACATCAAGGCAGACACACACAGTCTTACATACACAGGAATACAGTCTATGTATGGTGGATTCTACCGTGACCACAGTAATCACAGTGAGCAAGAAGTTACTGTTCCCACAGGGCGGGCAAAGACAGACAGATGATGCAGAGGTCCAGTTCCAGTACTCTTAAGCTGATGGTACACAGAACTTTTAGAGCAATCGTGCAGGGCAACGTTGTTGTTAATGGTAATGAGTAAAGATTACTACCGTAATCCCCTTCAACCACCACTCCGCCACCATGCATTTAAAACATAGTCGGACTTGCCTCTAGCAAGATTGCCCAGCAACATTGCTCAAAAAGTTGCCCCGTGTATCATCAGCCTTAAGAATCCTTTTCTAAGGATTCTGTTAAGTATTGGAACTGGGCCTCTGCATCAGCTCTCCTTTCTTTAACGGTGGTCACCACAAACAAAATCTTCATTCCACACACTTTGCTCAGACCAACAAGTAAAAGCTTCTGAAATCTGCAAATTTTTGTCAACACTCAAAAATCCACACATTTAAACACAGTTTAGTATAGTATGAACATATAAAACAAATAAATTGGACTAAAAATTTCATTGACCGTCAACAATATTCAGGCATGTGATTTGCTAAGAGCAAAAAAGCAGGAAAAAATAGTGAGACACCTCCACACCTCCATAAAACTGCCGGCGGCTCTATTATAACATGGATGGTAAAGCAGGACCCATGACAATAAGTTATTTGGTGGATGTGGTGGAATCAAAGACGGGTCTAATCCACTACACCATTGCAAACTCTCAAAAATAATTCAAAATAATTATTTTGTATTAATTTTTTACCAAACTTCAACAGCTAAATGTGCAATATGAAACATGAAATAATTGAGTCTATAACTAAATAATATAACTAACTTTCAAATTAGTTCAGTAGAAGATTAATTTTAATGACTAAGAGACAGCAGCAAATGTCACTGCCTGTTTAAGACCTGGAAGCCTAACTGTTACAGAATCAGCTACATTATTCATTAAACTCAGATCAAACAGCTGATCAGTCTCTGTCTGTTACATTTTAACTCTGGTGCGTCCGTGAGGCGAGAACATTTCACGGGATCGCGCCAGTTACATCGAAGCCGATGCCATAGTTACCTCGCGGAGCGCTTGTTTGCCTTATATATATAAGGCAAGAAAAGGCCATATATATATATATATTAGGGGTGGGCGGCATAGATTAATTTTTTTAATCTAGATTAATCTAGATTAATCTTGAAATTAATCTAGATTAATCTAGATTAAAATGGCTCATTTGAATTCTGCCGAAGGCATTCAGAATATGTGTGCGAACGGGTTTCAAGCCAGGTTTCAAGCCAGGTGGCGCATTAGACCAGGGGCTCATCTCCTGTTTCCAAAATGCATCACAAACTGCTTGAGAAAGCTGTTCTACTATGATAATTGGTGATGAAAATAAATCATGTTCAATAAGATGTACTTGTGTGTAGCATGTGATGTGCTTTGCATTTAGGTGGTACTTGAGACTGGAAGAACTCCTACAGTAAACTAATTCCGCATTGCACAAGGTGCAAACCAGGTGTTGTGCCGGTTTTGCCTGCCTGCCGAGAATTGCATGCACCTCCAAATAATACTTTTAAATGCTGTAAAATTCTTTGTGGACTTCATCAATGGTGATAAATTGATTTGAAGTATATATTTTATGAACGTTTAGAGTCTTTAATATTTTAATACACTAAGCTAGAAGGACCATTCCTTGACATTCAGTACATATATGTGGCGATAAAGCTGTTTGAAGGACCTAAAGAGGTAGATGCATAATTCGGCAGATCAGATTTTGTAGGCTCCCTGCCGAGATTTGCATCCACCTCTTTTCTCAGCATAGATGACCGTTAGCACCCGCGAGGTGCATGCGATTCAGGCAGGCAGGCAGAATTCGGCACAACACCAGCGGCTTCAGAAATGTTCGTACACAAAGTGCTGTCCAACAGCTGTCTGTGGACGTGTTGCTACAGTTAGTGTGACTAAATACCGCACAATGCGTTTTTTAATCAACCGGCGTATCACTAACTAACCTGGCTAGTTGTAAACAAACAGCTGGCCGAGCGAGGTTGTAACTGTAACACCGTCAACTCGGGTGTGACGTCATTCCCAGCTCCGACCTCCGAGGTAAATTGAACGCAGCAACAGCTGCATCCATGTTAGCGCGTCATGTTTGATGTGGTAATTTACAGCAGGCAAACACACAGGTTCGAAGACTTGTTCTCGCCCCCTACAGTGCAATTCGGCGCTAAGATATCAAGGTGAAAGTCATCATAGCTTGCGTAGTATAGACCCAGCTCCCAACCCAACTTTGAGTATAGATTAACGGCGATATTTTTTTTGTCGCCCGATAATAGTCTCACGTTAACGCAGCCGTTAACGCCGATAACGGCCCACCATTAATATATATGTATATATATATTACGCCACTCTCTCCCGATGAGTCCAAGCATCATTGGCAGCAGCGGTGGAGTTTCATGTAGCTGTGGTGCTTTACCTGATGCTTCAATTAGCCTAAGTATAATGTAGAATTGTTCGCGGTCAAAAACTTTTTGCTGGTCGCACTAAGTTTACAACGGACGACAAAGTTCTTTGCATCTTAGACTGTGACCCAATAATGACTAACATTAGCCTACTTACAGCTGTCGAAAATACCTCTCTCTCCCTGGTCTCCAGTCGTCCTTTAACGTTTTGGCTAACAGCTGACTTTTATCAAAAGGTCGGTGCCGCAGCGTTACTTGGATGCAGTAGGCCTAACTGTAATATAACTGTTTTGGAAATAGTATTAAGTGGTAAGCAATAATGGGGGTTTCATTTAAAGCATATCAAAAACAAGTTTTACAATCATTTGCACAATGTTTGATCTATGTGGCATGGTGAACACAGGCACCCGACAACATACAAAGCTCTTTTTCCACTTACATAACACAGTGGGATTATAATTTTTTTTCTTTGCCTCAAAATGCTCCTCACACGTCTGACAGTGGGCTGAGCTGCATTTCAACTAGCGGTGTACTGTGGCATATCTTTGAACAACCAAACAACTCAAGTGAAGTGCCTGCAGTCCTTTAAGCACTTTATCCTCAGAGCTTCATTGGGCAACAGACAGGCACAAAAAAAAAACAAGACAAAAAATGCAAATGAACTCTTCAACACTTCTACATGCCATTCAAAACCACCACAAATAAAGCAAGAGTACATTTAAAATGTTTTAGAATGCCAGACTCATAACTGCACTTTACAACAATGTGAAGGGGGGGGGCAATAGAGGGGGGGGAGACAGAGTTTGAGAGACGTGTTCTTTTCTGAGGCTCTTCGGTGTCGCGTTGGGGATTCCATGTGTCTCATCGTCTTGTTTATAGTGCATTAGCAGCCAGTGACACAGCCTCCCTCCCTCCTCATCGCTCTAGTTTTCTTGTTGTCGGAGAGAGTGTCCTGAGGCAATAACAGCAACCATCAGCACTCCTCCTCCTCCTACACCTCCTCTTCATGCAGAAATACGTCAGGGCCTAATTTTCCATCAGCAAAGCATGAAATCAAGAGAGAATGCCACACAACAAGCACTCTTATGAGGGGACACTTTACCAGTTCGCCCACCCATACAAGATTACACACAACATACAAACACCGACATGCCTGCAGAGACACGTACTAAGTTCTGACTAAATTATGAAATCAAGTGGATGCTAAGCTAAAGTGACAATCAGAGGTTTGTTGATGAGAGCACGAATGTGACTTTGGGAGGCAGTTTTAAACACAGACGATCAAAGTATTTTGATCATTAACTGGTTACTGTATCCAAATCCTTGCTGTAACATGTTGCAACAGAGAAAGAAAAAGTCCAAAGAGGCTTGCCGAGGTAGTTTTGCTGCACATCTCAAAAGCAAATGAGCTACAAAAAATGTACATTAAAAAATCCATTACACTACAAAAAATTTGCATGTTGGATTACATGATTCAAGGATTCAACATGTACACAAAGTACACAGAATATACTGTCATGCCATTACACACAGTGCTTTATAGACTGAGTAGGCAGTAGCTATGTATACTTTTTTTCCCCATACTTTTATTTTTACTGTAATTTTATATTATGTTGTTTGCTGATACCATGCCATTATCATTTGTCCTCAATTTCATCCCATATTGCCAATTGTCCTGTATTGTTTTTAACACTGTGTAGTAAAGCCAATAACAATTTTCAACAATGTGGGCAATGGAGTTACTAACTAACTAACTTGCAGCATGTCGTCGTACACTGGCGCAAAGATAAGTAAGACTGTAGCCTTGCAGACTGAGGGCCAGGGTTGAAATTGCTTCATTAAAGCTACATTTGTGACTCACCCCACCAGGGCCAAATACAAATTTGAAAATGCTGATATGTCCAAACTTTAGCCTAGATAGATAGGAGCCTTACGCTTTCTTTTAGTTTTTTGTTTTTTTATTTTGTCTTCCCCAATCTAGTATGAAGTTTACTTTTAAGTATAAATGTAGTACGTAGTTCTAAATAGTAATTAAGCAAAATGATAGTCATAAGTGTCCAAAGTGTCTCATTACTGCTCACTATAGAGTGTTCTACTGTATAGAATGTTTATCATGTAGAGAATAATGAATGAGATTTGACTCGCATCGATTGCAGATGCAGCTGGAGTCTGAGACTGATGTTTTCCTCCATATTTTGTGTATGTGAACAGTGGGGGCATAATACAATGAATGATGCTGCTGGAAAATCAAGACTGTGGCCAGATTCATAACCACATATAACTGAAATATGATCAAGAATGAAAACCAGGGCTCATCAGTATATAGCTACTTGATCGGGTCTTGATTGTCTGACACGACAGTGCTGATGACCACCTGACAAGCAGGCTTTTGTTCACAGGTGTGACCACAACTAGACAGATTAATTATCTGTCTGAACTAGACAAGAAAACCAAGATAATGACAGAAGACCAGAAAAATAAGCTCCTTTGAGGTTCTTGACTCAAGAGGGCCAGCATTGCTTTTTCAGATGTCATGAAGCCAAGCAGGGACACGCAGCATATGTTATCAGAGACCGACTGCTAGGCTAAACTGAACAATACTCCATCACAGTTTTCTATCAACTGAAAAATAAGGCAGTTAGTTATTAGGACAGAAACACTGACAAACACTACAGAGAGTGGAAAACTATTTCTCTGCTACACACACAAACACAGAGTGAAGAAAAAGATCTCACAGTGCTGACTGACAAAGATGCCCTGCAATATAGATGACGAGAACAAAGCTCCCCATAACAAACTCCAGTCATATTGAGACGATTTCCTTTTCAATAATGAATCGCCATCAGCATCAGGCGTCAATACTGCCTCTGTGTGTTGTGTGTTCCAGGATATATGTGTGTGCGTGTGTGCGAGTGGAGAAAAAAAAACATCTATCCTCAACGAGAACAAAACTTCTATATTTAATCTGTGCTGAGAACAAGCAGGCATGCAAAGTCAAAAACAAAACGGGGATAGCAAGCTGAGGCTTTCTGTGGCATGCAAATCACATCCGGACCAACCAGCTGCTGTGAGCTTATCCCCCACATCTTTGTGATTGACAGGATTTTTAAAATGTGTAGATTATAAATATTTATAATTGACTTAATATTGACTGTATTCTCTCTGTTTGGTTGAACTTGTATGGGGAAAAGAAAAAAATAAGGCGCAAAAAAAACCCTTTAATTTCTCAAAAAGTGCAATACCACAATCCAGTTCATCTGTAGCTCCGTCTTCACATAAATTACCCTCCCTGGGCGCCCCATCGTGTGTGTGAATGTTCAGTAGCCTGTTTTCCTCACTGAGGATAATGAGCGTTACTTTGAATTTTCTGTAGTTGTCAGGTCTCCTTGAGAGTTCGACTGTTCTCAGAGGTCAGTATGCTCACAATAAAGTTGTGCTCGCCTTATAAAAGGTGACGGCTGGAAACATGGGCCGGATCTCCAAAAATTACACCAATAAAAGCAACACAAGCAGGCCCAATCATGACTGGGACAGGAGCCCAGTCTGGAGAAAGGGCAAATATTTAGAGCAGTGTAGCAGGGACACAGTGGGCCCAATGTCATACCTCCCCCATATATCACTCTTGAGCCGCCTTTTGACCAAAGGAACTTTACCCTGAAACCAGGAACCTTTGGAGGAACTCACTGCGTTTTCACCAAAGGGACCAGGGTCTAAATTTAGATCTAGGGTTTTTATTTTACCCCCCAAAACGTCCCTCCTTGAGGGGTGTACTTTCCAAAAGTACCGGTACGTTGGGGGGGTTGGGGCTTGTCTTGCAATGAATTTGTTAATGGGCAAGTAGAGGCTCCTCTCTTTTCCGCTGTTGTTTGCAAATAAATCACAATCAGCAGTCAAATAGCCACACAAGTCTTGCTGATGTCCGCCTGAGATTGTACGTCGTCATTAAATTTATTGCTCGGAAATAGCAGCCAGCGTGCAGCGGTGTGTTTACAGCGAACAGCTGATGGAGTGAGCCTACAGTAAATGCTGGGTCCGGAGTTGTTGTATTTATATAAGTTTTCATCAATCAGGAAGTTTTTGCAAGTCAGTCTTGTCCTCTCCAAAACAAGCAAAACAGCTGATTACAGCAGGTAATAAAGCTCGTTAAAACTCCCGTTCCTCCCACGCTCAGGCGACAAAGACATGAGTGCTTCAGCTGATCTCCAGCGCTTGTCGGATGGAAATGTTTTAATAACCTTCCAAACTGTTACAATTTTATTTTATATTTTGTGCTGCTTTCTCTGTGCTGGAGTTATTTTAAGAACTTGATGGCTTTATCTAGACTGTAAATTTGTAACAAATTTTATCGCGTACCTCTCAATTATAGTCCCACACAAAAAAGCTGGTTTTAACGGTCAAGCATGACCTATAGTTTTTTATTATATTCCAGTCAAACTGGCTGTTCATTTTTAAATTTTGCTCATGGATAGTGGTTACTGAGTAATGACGCCTGTGCATCGCTTTGTATGGTGTATAGGCCTACGTCACCTGGACAATTTGCCTAATATTCGCAGGTCTTTAGACCACAGTGGAAACACACACAACACTGGGCTGAAGGAACCTTTTAGTTCCTTGAAAAGAGATCTGGGGACTTGAAATCCCCAGTACTTTTGGTCGAAACACGGCTTTGTACCCACTGAGCCAAACTACCCCACGGAGAATTTCAGCGTCAATGTGCCGTTGCCAGTTTAAGTGACCTCCTATCCTCTGTGTTGCTTTATAATCCTGTTTGACGGCATGCTACTTTCCAGAAAGCACGGTACTTTGCAATCTGAAGCTGTAGCTGATCACAATAACTTCTTTATTCTGCTTTGGTTCTGATTTTCAGAATTTCTGCTTGTTTTTGCACGAGAATTCACTTGCTACGTAACTTGTTTCAAGTCCTATGTTCCACTGAAGTTGACAAAGAAACAACTGAAAATAAAGAGTATCAGGGTGTCATCACACAGTCCAGTTCCAGAAGAAAACCTGTGGTTGAGTGAGTGGAGGAAACACTGGGACAGTGTAGAACTGGGGTGGGCCCAACCTCTAAGAAATTGAAATAGCTTTTGGCCTTTGATTGAATTGCACTATGTGAGCTCACTACACTATAAGCCCTCTCTGTGTCTCTGTCTGTCTAACTCTCTTTCAGCTCCACATCAAAAAGGCCATCTGCAGTAAAAAGGCCAGCCAACACACTATGCGCTTCCATCTCATCCACAAGTTTCCTCTGCCCAGCATCCAGACACGGCACTGCCCACCGTCTCATCAATTTTCCTCTTTGATTTAATCACGGAGTGAAACTAAAGTGGCATTACAAAGTTTTTATTTTGCAACAGAGTAAGTTCTACAACTGAAACTCTCTGAAAACCAGAAACCCCAAGTTATGATCAAATATTACAAAAGCCTCTTATTAAAAAAAGTGTGGTGCCAAACAAATACGTAAGGATTTATTTTACAGTCTCAATAATGCACACTGCTTTCAATCCCACAGAGCATTAGGATTTAAAGTGAGCATGAAACACAAACCCTTCAAGCAGATTAAATTTCAAATCAAGCAGGCCATGTAAATGATGTGGTGACAGGGGGCCCAGTGCAATTAGCATGCCAGGCTAGTGTTAAAGCAATTAGGCAAAACAGACGGCTAGAGCACCAGGGCTAAGCATGGGAAGGGAGGAAGGACGAATATTTCCATATTGTTCTTCAGGACATCAGTGCACGTGCGTCTGTGTGCGTCTGTGTGTCTGTGTGTGTGTGTGTGTGCTGCGCGCGCGCACGCACGCAATGGGTCTGTGCATGTACAGTTTGTTTGAGGTCATTCGCCACTTGACTTGTTTGTGGATTTCTCAGAGGGAATCAGAGGTTAATGGGAACTAGACTTTGTTTACTGACAGCCTATCCACCCATTTTGGAGAGCGAGAGGGGGAAGGGGGGACAAATAAATTCTACGTTCCTTGTAACAAAAAAAAAGAAAAAAAGGAAACAGAAAACACCGACTCTGATGTTGCTTAGGGGAATCGCAAAAACATTTACTGGTAAACAAGCCCAGAGCGGAAACTCTGAGAACCACTTTGGGGAAAAAGCAGACACATTTGGGGAAATCTCTCAGGTGGAGCCATCAAGAGCAGTGTCGGCTTGTACACAGAGATGTGGCAGAAAGGACCACCTGGAGACGAGGAATGACATTCGTTTGAGCGTAAATTACTCAAACAAGCATGCCAGGGAATGGCATTTAACACTTGATGTTTCCCAGTGGGAACAGTGCCGGATGCCTCTAATTCAAACAAAAGTGAGTTTTGATATACTAACACTACTGAAAACAAACATACCACATGATAAGTTTTGTATGATGAGACACGGGCCTTTTGGGATGCAAAGTAGGACAGCAACTCATTTCTGTCTTCAGCAACATGGGAAGAAGAGCAGTAATATAATATTGAGTAGGGTGTATAAATAGGATTTTACTGTAGTACATTAACTGTTTTGTTTAGTTCCAGTGCACATTATCTTTCTCAGTAGTGGTATGTGCCCTGTCAGTACAACACAAGTGCACTGTAGTATACAATACGTTATAGTACTATAAGGCTGATATTGACCTCTTTACTTTTTCTTCCTGCACAAGCCACCAGATCACACCTGGCAGGTATCTCAATAAGAAACTAAGAAGGTTTTACATTAAAATGGTCACTTTTGGGAGAAAAATAGTCGCACTGCTGAATTTACTTGCATTCTATCCATAGGGGTTTCTAGTATGCTGGGTCCTCTTGTGTAAATTTAAAAAAAAAGTAAACACATTTGAAGTTGAAAACAAATACAGCACAAGGTTCTGGACAAGGAATAGGGTTTATAGTTAGTGTCTATGAACTTGACTGAAACATGAACCAGATGCTGTAAGAGATTAATGCTATAACTGTGTAAATTACAAAATAAATTTAATTAGAATCTATGCAACTTAAGTAATTTCACAACTTCGGCCTGTAAGAGCTACACAGGTGGCATAAAACCCAATAATACCAAAAATATGCACCTATTTGAATCTTTTTCTATAATCATCAGTTGTTTGTGCACATAAAGGAACAGGAGGAGGACACATGACAAAGTTAAAAAGGAAGTGACATTTCCTGACTCTTGAGTTTTGCTCTGTGTCCAGAGGCAGTCAAAGTGTTTTTGAAGAGGTTCAGACAAAATGCACATACAGTACATGTACGTGTATGTTTTCCTTTTTACATTTTCCTGCCATTCATGTATATGACCTGAGAGAACAGCGAATCCAGAACACAAGCCAGGACATATGTGTGTGTGTGTGTGTGTGTGTGTGTATGTGTGCCAGGGGTTGCTTAGATACCACTTCCCTATACTGTACTGAAGTGAAACCTAATTACAGATGTGTATTAAGGAAATGTAAATAACACACTTCAACTCAGAAAAACTTGATGACCACAGCAGTTTGTTTCAAAAACATACCACAAACAAACAAACTCTTACAATAAAAAAGACAAGGTTCCGGTCAATTTTATTATCAGTTTTGTTTCCCACACAAGCTACAGGATTTTAAAAAAACATGTAATCATAAAATGAGTGTAATCACAGTAGCAGGATCACACAAAATTGTAATATCCTACTTTTGGTATCACACATTTTAACACTGCTTCCAATGATTAATGTGCTCTAGAAACACAGCTCATGGAATAGGCCTCACAGAGACATTTCCTTTAAAACGGTCTTAATGTACACAACTCAATTAACTGAAATTTAGATTAAATGGAATTTCCAGAGACTGTACTAATTAGTTCCTGTTCAAGTCACCGCCATGAATGTATGCTATGTTGTACAACCTATCAGAGTATGTAGCGCCATATGGTCGACATGGCCTGTGGGCTTTGTGAGAATTACTTCATGGAGAGAGTCCAAGCCAAGCAGGTGAAGCAGTGTTTTGGTTGCAGCTTAGCAGCGGGCTTTATAGACAGCGAGGGAGAGACAGAGTAAATTTTTCTATGAGTTGAAAAATGTGTAGGGGGAAAAGTCTGAAAAAAGACACTATATGAGAAAATGAATAAAATAAAAAAAGAATAAGGTTAAACCTAAATGGACAGAGAAAGGAATACACTCTAACACAAGACACCCAAAACTGAGCAACACAATGAAGTCTGGCATGTAGCCAAGGGAAACAAATGACATGATGTAGCTGACTACTGTAACCTAGTAACTCAAAACCCACAGAAAAAAACTAAACAATGGATGAATAAAAATCATTCCCAGGCTGGATAACAACAGGATAGATTTCACACTACAGAAATCATGCTAATATGATCAATGCTAATTTGTTAGAACAAAAACTAAATTGTTAGCTATATTGTTAGCATCAAACTCAACCTGTCCTCAAGTTCACTCACCAAGTGAATAAAAGAGGACACCTGAAAAACTGCAGGATACCTCATAAGCTGGCAGTAACGTTACAGACTAGCAGCCACAACAAACATGGAAATCCTTCTAAAAAACCCTGAAGAACAACAGTGTTTAATTTTATTGACAGTTGCGCATCAACTCAGCTATTAAGACAGTTGCTGTGTTGTATGAATTGTGAAACACAATGAAATGACAGTGACTTCCTTGTTGGAAGAGTAATTTCAAAATAAAAGATGACAACAGAATGTCACAATATATAGTCACAAAAAATAAGAAACAGCCGATAACAACTAAATCTTACTATATATAGATATATAATCCTATGCCAAAAAATATGTTGGTAGTAGTCTTTCAAGTTTGATTTTCTTGTCACTTTAGCACTGAGCAAAGTAGCGACACTCATGACGCAATGTGCTGTACAATTACTGTACAGTTTATGAGGCATGAAAGAAGCATATTTAAATCCTTCTCAGCTCTTGCTCAATAACTACAAAATTGCAGGGTACTATACACAAAAATGTTCTAGGGTCCAACGCTGTGAGGGTTCCTAACACTTCACTGTGATTGCACATCTTGAAATGTATGTCTATTTACACATGTAACCCTCCCACATTGTCCAAAGCCATCAAGTGATTACTGTGAATAACATTGTGCAATTTGTCATCCTGACTGGATATAAAATTTAAAACTCTATTTGTGGGCAACAATCTTGTGTTGGTAAGTACACTGAATGGCCCCTAAGGACAAGTTCAGTATGATTTTGAACCTGAGAGTCCCATATAGGTACATAAGCATTATACCATGGGGATGGAAAACTACATAGTTGAGTGTAAACCGATGATTAACGCAGAGCTTGGCAGGATTGTGTTATGGCTGCCATGACTGTTTTATGACATGAGATCCCCATTTTAAAGAGGAGTGTCTATAGTTCCAGGCACGATATGGTCCCACAGTGGAAGCAGAGCAACCCGTTTTATCCATCACAATCTATCCTGTTTTGATTATACACTTCTAACCGGAAAAGTATAACGTAACACACTACAAACTAGCAAAAATACAGGGAAATATACACAGTGCAGAGGCAGGCTGGCAAGACTAGCACAATTAGTGGAACAAAGTTTGGTAAAATTACACAAGAATCAATCTCAGGTACGGTCAGAGAGGGGAAGAGAGTGCATGTTTGCTTTTACCTGTCACATGCAGCCATTTCCTAATTTCCAGACTATCATGAACAAGGCTCAGGCCTAGAAACAAAGGGCCCCGCTAACAAAGCTTCCCATGGAGAATTGACTGCGGCCTTGCTTGCTATTTACATACAGATGCACTGGCAAAAATTTGCATAATGTTTTTTGTAGCTGGGTGCTCAGGGGAGCAGCATTGTAACATATTGGTGCCTAATGAACTCTGAAAAAAATTGATTTTCCACAGAGTAAATTAAGAAATGCATTATAGCTGTTAAAGCAATCTTGGGGGAAATCGGAGCCTTCCTCTGCTAAACTACGCTTGATAAGTAATAAATTACATGTTACACTTATTTGCTTTAATTCATGCTAATTTTGCCCAATTAATGTATCACTGTAGTTCTGAGGGCAGCCACTGGAGATTTAATTATTTATTGGATTTTGGTGTGTGTATGTGTTTGTGCTGTACTGTTGGCAAATGATGTGCGTATGAATATAGGACTGTTTGTGGATATTGTGTTGTACTATGTACAATTGTATTTGCTGGTTTCTGCTATAATTGTCAACGTTTGTATGTGTGCACAAGTGTCTATCAGCAACAGAGTTAAATCCCATGTCTACCGGGACTTCCTGACAGAGGCCTGATTGTCTGTGACTGCAGACTCTCAAGGCTCTCTCTCTTTCTGACTCTCACTCACACTTGGACTAGTTCTGGTTGCCTTCCTCGCCTTCCTTCCTTCCCCCCCCTCCTTTGCTAGCTAGCAGGGTGAGTCATTGTTTACAGGCCTTTCACTCTGCTGTCCTATCACCCTGCTCTGACTCGACTTTTCCATTTGATCACAGCCCCTGCATGTGGCGACATGACACCAGGCCTGGTCTTGTGTTTCCTCCTTGAGCCGTCTCCAGGGCCGACCGCTTCTGTCCACATGATAATCTGGTTGCAACTGGCTACAGCTTTTTAGTACTTATCATGACAGTTTACTTTTATCCTATGCTTTAGGCTGAGTGACATCGAATGCACATACATGCCAGCAGACAGGGGATTCAGTGTTTTGCTAAGATGCACTTTGACATTTCTGTCGCTAGGGATAAACCTGAGTCTATCCACATCTAATGGAGCATATAAAAAAACAACAGAAATCAGATTTTGAAGTATAAAATAAGTGGGAAAAGTAGTGTTAATGGACATAAAAGGAGGAAACTGAGCCACTTTCCACCTATCTGAATCTCAAATGCCAAATGATATAAGTACAAATACACATATGTATAAACACACTTTATTGGAAGAGTGAATGGAATCTCAGGCTGCTGCCGAATGTTCCTTCACGAGCGTTTGGCAAAGCTGCTGGAAATATTTACTGTTGAATTAGCCTTTTGTTACAGCAGGCTGTAGCAGAGAATAGCCCTCTGTTCCTCTCCTCATAACCTGTCACTGAAGACATTTCTCCCGTAAAACTAATACATGCACCTGCAAATATAAAGTAAGTTCACCCAGAGAACTTAATACAACTTTGTACAATCAGAAACTATATGCAAATTCAGATTTTACTAAGGAGATCTGCAAGCGTACCTGTAAAAACACAAACGCAAACAAGAATGAGACGATGGCCTAGTTAGCTATCAGCCTGCTGTCAAACCTAATAGGAATTAGAAGGAGTTAACGCTACTTTGTTTCTCTCCCCTTCAAGTACTCCCTCTACCCCTGCACTCACTTCTGAGGCATCCACTAAGTATCCACCCTCATCACGCCAATATTAAAAAGCTTAGCCGACGATGGTTTTTCAAGTAAATTAGAGAAAACAAAATCTCTCAGATTAGTCAATTAAGTGGCACATTAGCCCGAGACTTAATTAAAAGATAGCGGGGCATACAGTCTTTAAGGATATTGAGAGGCGACGGGAGTGTTTAAACAGCAGATTGAACAAATGGCACTTATTAAAAACTTGACTGTGAGTCACTTGACACCTCACATATCCCCTGCACCTTGAGCTACATAAACAGAGTGTCAGCTCCCTGGGTTCCTGCTATGCAAATCTCAGGGATGAGGCAAAGAGAGGAAGTGCACTCGTCATACAGCATCCCCGCCTGGAACGTCAAGATGCCCTCCCACAATCAGCGGCTTAGCAACCACAGCAACCAGAGCGGAAACATAACGTTTACCATCTCACACTTCTCTGCCTAACTACACCACTTTCAAAAAAGTGATTATCACTCTTTATGAAGGCGGGAAGGGAAATACAAACTTGCCAAAGAAAAATGTAAGTCAGTGTTGAGATGCATCTTGTGCTTTAACACGAAAAGTGTGTTAGTAGGTTTGGCTGCAAAGAAAATGTATTCACACGAACACAAACCCCTTTCCGAGATAATATATGTGTGTGTGCATGCTTAGTGTCAACCTCTCTTTGAAAGACATCCTTAATTAAACCTTTTGTTCTTCCAAAATGACAAAAAAAGCAGAGCCAGGCAAGCAAAAGGCAGTTATTGTGTCAGAGTGCTGAGACTGAAGAGCAAGGTACACTAAAACATCACAGTTCACTGCTCGTGTTGCCATCTCAGCGTCACTTTCTATTCGGAACAATGCGACAGCTGACAGCTCGCACCCAAGAATTATCACGCTAAACTGAATTATTTCTGCCATGTGTTAATTTATTAACAACCTGTGCATGCTCTAAGGTAGCCTGCATTTGCATATACATTTTTAACCTGCAAGCTCAATCGTCTTGAATATTCTTTCGGGGGCTGAGAATATTTCAAACTGCCTTTGGTTGAACCACGTTTGAATTTTGAGGACTGTGGTAGGGGGGAAAAAAGGAAGAAAGACACATAAATCTCACACATGTCCGCAGGGCACATATTCTTTAAGGACAGATATCTGCACTTCATCACCTTGCAACATATGAGATGTGGCATCTCCGATCTGAAGCCTCCTCCTCCTCACTTGTTCTGTGCCTTGCTGGCTCTCTCTTTCTCTCTCTCTCTCTTTCTCAAAGAAGCACCTATGACTGCTTTCAGATGACTTCAAATACTGTGAGCTGGCTTGTTTAGATGGCTCCCCAGGACTTTTCTGTTAAAGATGAGCAAACATACAGTATTAATATGCAACAATGAACTATTCATATTTGACTTCAATACACTAAATGTAATATTTAACAGTGAATAATCCCAGACGAACACTATAACTACGGTTTACAGATTTTAGTGTCTTATAAACAATATAATCTGTAAACCAATGCCATTCTTATAAAAATCTGTTATATATGTTACATTTGTTATATTATGTGCATAATACAAAAGAAACCCAGCGTATTAGATGTTCATTCATTTATTCAACAGTCATGTTCTCACAAACTATCCCAACATTGTCAATTATCACCTGGCAGATAATGTAAATTAAGAAAAGGAAAAAATCACACTGACACCTTCCACCTTAAGAACCATCTTCACTCGCTCACATGCACCATTAAGCATGCCAAGAAAATTACATTTCCTACCCAGCTAACCCACTCCCACCCACCTTTACAATAAAAGTTGCCTCCTGTGTCTTCAAAGTACGCAATTGTATAATTCTAAGAACAGTAATGCACATTATACTCAGATCATTTTTGTTTACGTTTATGTCTGCATACTTTGAAAATTCAGCAACTTGTCTTTCCATGGTCAGTGTCCCAGCAACTAAAGATAAACCACAGACAACTGTTTTAACTGGAACTACTTTCTACCAAAGAAATAGTCCCTATGCACACAGTTTTAAGTAAGACATGAGAACACTTTTTGTGGAAAGAGATGTTCTTGCTGATTTTTTTAAACATACTTTTTTCTGGCCTGTGAGCACCCCAAACCAAATACCAATTACTTTTACTGAAATGGGGTGGATACAGAAATTACACAAATCAGCTACCATCGGTAAAAAACCTGGGCAAATAAAACCAAATCTAAACATGTGCGAGGAAAGTCTTCGAGGAAATGACAAAATACGTTTTATTTTTAGTAATTTGGATGTACCAACCCTTTAAAGCCTAGTCAAAAAGATATATATAACATAACATAACATAACATAACACACAATAACATCACTCCTATGTGTTAATGGCATGCATGAAACAGTGCTGCATTTACCCCGACAATGAAACCCTACTATCACACACATGTTAATTTACATCTTATGACGTTCCCTTCCGTATGAGCTTGCGAGCAGGTGTTGCCGATACACACCTGTAAACTTTCCCCACATATTGAATCCCTGCGGCATGTGTACAAAAACATCCTGTTGATGCCAAGCTACCTTTCTTTGAATGTGCGCTGCACACTGCACATCATCACAAACAAACTGTCACCATGGCAGTTTGTTGCTGAACGGCGTGTAAACAAAGATGCAACAGGAGATGTGTTTATTTGTAGCAGATGAAACAATTAAGGACGCCTGACAGGAAAATAAACATATTGAAGCAAAGCATCTGGTAGAATGTGTGAGTGTGTGTGTGTGTGGGGTATGACTGCCGCGTTGTGTTTGTTTGTAGAGACAAGCCTAACACCCGAGTCACTGTTCAGAGAAGACGTACTATATAGCAGGAAAACAAATGAACAGATCTGACAAACAATTAACTTTGTTTATTTGTTGAAGACTAAGGAGAAACAACAGCTTTGAGTTCGCCTGAGTAGAATATGTTTGTTTGATCTTGTGTTTTTGCCTGTTGTTACAAAGCATGTTAGAGCCGGCCTATTTGTGCGTGTGTAAGAGGCTTTGCCTGTCACTCATGTTAACTCAATGTGAAGAGGCTGCTCCAAGCGGAAAGTTGAGTCCTATATATTTGCCACAATGGCTGGTGTTATTAAGACCTTGATCCGTGTTTTCTTTCTGCATGGGGGGAGGTAAGCTACTAGATGTGCTCTCTCTTTTCTGCTCTGTGTATGGGCAGGGTGGCTTGGCTGAGTCTGGTTAAGAGGAGACAGACACACACACAAACACATCTCTGTAAACATCATTTTTTCAAACCATGAGGTCATTTGGCATTTGTGTGAAGGTTTATGCCCAATTAAAAAGCATTTTTTGGTGAAACATGTGAAAAAGAAATGTGGTTTGATGTAAAAAAAAAAAAAAAAAACGGTTATTGATCTCAACACAACACAAACAGCTTAATATATAAAGACGGGAGCATAATGCGACAGAGCAACCAACCTTCTCTGCTATTAAGTTTGCATAATGAACGGTTTTATTTGCCAGCTCTAGAAAATCTGATCTGAAGCAGGTATTTCAGATTCTAAATAACATTCGAGTGTTCTGTGAACATATATTATAAACATATCCTGCTCTGTACTGTGTGTGGTTGTATATGCTCAGATAAACTATAACAGAAACAAGCACGCCTGCCAAACAACCTGCCAATCACTCGCAAGATCTAGATGACTGGAGGCCAGCGGAGGCTGCGTTCATTTAAGTGATGTTAAGAACAAACAATCAAAAGTGCTGCTTGGGAGACCGCAACACGTCCACATCAGCAAATGACATGTAACAATGGTGACATCTAATTTATAGCTCAAGGAGCGTGTACAAGCAAATAAACAGGCATCCCTGGTCTACACGTCCCTCTCAATTTGCCTCTCCCACGGTCCATTGCCTTTCAGACGGAAGGGCGGAAGGAAAATAGAAAAGTTGAAAGTGTGCAACTTTAAGCTGATGTCTTGTTTACAGGCCCCTGCTTCTATTACACTTTCTGACAACCAGTGCAAGGCACCCGGAAATCCCGAACCTCCCTGAACACGAGTACACAATAAGAAAGATTCCGCTTGCAGTTTAAGATGCCACATCTGAACTGGGGGTGGATGTGAGGAAGGAGGGGATGTTTTCAGCATTGTCGAGGAAGAAAGGAAACAATTTGAAAACATCTCTGTGTCTCTTCTCTCCTTTCATTCCTCTCTGACTTGCGCGTTCTCTCAGGCAGATGTTGACGCCGCCGACTTCATGGGGCACGACGCGTGGCAGAAACTTTGAACCTCACCGTGCCCCATCCAGGGGTTTCCGAGCCCCAGCCTACTGATCTTGCTAACTGCCACGTTATCTTTGCATCGCCATGGCGACGCCTCCAGGTAACAAGGAGATTAGAAGCAGTCAGAGGCCCATGTACCACAGCAAAGCTTTAGCAAAAGGGGGTCTTTAAATATTTAAGGTATGAGTACGATCACACATTGTTACTCTAAGACGAGATGGGGAACAAAGAATACAAATCTTTCACTTGGAAATAATTTACATTTCATTGCGGAGACTCAGTTCTGAGACTAATGCAATTTCTTAGTGTTGTATTTGAGGGTCTTTTTGTATAAAAAGTATACAAAATTTAACAGTCGCGCAGCTCTTCCTACGGGCTAAAAATAAACAAAAAAATCATTTCTCATCAGGATTCTGTCACTGCTAATGCAATTTTTATGCACTTTTCTGGCCGGCAACCACATCAATAATTTGTGTAAGTGAAATAATAAGCAAACAAATAACACGTGGTATAGCAGCCTTCTTCGGCCTCTTGTCAAAGTCAATTAGAGTCCTCAGGTAATGACCCTATTTGCATTGTAAAGCCAAGCCCTTGTGTGAGAGGGCTAATGGGGCCACTACCTGAGGAGATTAATTGAAAGTGACATTACTTGAACTCTACTCTTACATTTGTTCCCCTCCTCGCACAGCCCTCTGAAAGATCGTCTCATCTTATTTTTAATGTCATGCCACAAGTCTAAACAGCAAGGTCGAGTCTTTTCAAACTTTGACGTAAGTGAGTGGGAGGGACGAGCAGGACAGTACAGTTCTTTGGGACAAGGTACACATGTCCATGTTGAGAGTGCCACCTTATCCTTAAGAGAAAATAAAAGGGAACTGCATGGTTTTACAAATACAAATGCAAAAGAATGCATTTACAAAAGATTTAAGCCCACGTGCTTTATGTACTTCAGTATTTAACAATTTAGCAACAAACTTTTAGATTAACTGCATTATTATGTGACAATCACAAACAGTATTGTGTTTATAGTCCATTATGACACAAGCCATAATGCAACAATGTGTCATTTCCTGATGCGCTCATGATTCTAAAAATTGCACACAGATGCTGACAGTTATTGCATCTGTATAATTATCTTTAATGGCTCACAACACAATATCCTAAAGATATCAAAATGAATCGACACCTAGGTAATGAGGGCTATTATGGATATTATGGATCTTATGGCACGTGCAGTTACAATTTCTGCCATTTGATGAAAAGAAGCATTGATGTTCCATCTGAAAAAAAACAGGTGAATAAAGAGAAGTGTCACACATTACTGGAACCCCCTTTTGTCCTGTCTAATTAGTGATATTATATGTAATTATAATATGGTTATAGTCTTATCTGTATACAACTCTCATGTCTACCTCCAACATGAAAACGAAGAACACAAAACACCATGAAATGAACCCATCTGCTTTTTTTTCTCATCTAAAGGAACCGCAAAAAGCTGCAGTGTGTTCTTGTGTCTGAGGGCAGGCAACGTTCATTTTCTGAGTGAAAGAGTTGTATCCCACCCAATTGAGCAGGAAGAAGGGATGGATGGATACAAGGCTTGTCAAAGGAGGCGGCTGCCACCACACTCTAATTTATTTAATATTGTAAGAGAAATGACCTTGAGATCAGAGAAGTACTGAATTTCTCCCCAGACGGCAAACAGAAACAATGGAGCCGTCCTAATTGTGACATTACAATCCAGCGCACAGTGAGCGATCAGAGGGGGATTGATTAGAGGAGTGGAAAGGTGGACGACTTTGTGAAAAGGTCACTGCACACTCTACCTGGAGTTTTTAATATTTTCAACCCTCTGCCTCTTCTGTGAATGTGGAATAAAGTGAAAGAAAGAAAGAAAAAGTACAACTCCTGTGTGATTACAGACTTTCTGGACAGTGATATTTTCCCAAACGCATTAGTGAAATAAGATGGTAATTTCCTGGGGCCAGGGTGTATCCAGGCAGAAAATGATAAAAGGAAAAATATAGAGAATGGAAAGGGGGGGTTCTTTCTCTCTGCTCCTCCAGCAGGGGGCTGACGTGGAGGTTAATTGAGGGGTTAACAGGGGGTGGTGTCGGCTGAAGGTCAGACTGCTGTTCAAGCTAGCAGGAGGTCCCTGATCCCTCATGACCTCATTGAGTGTTGTTGGCCATGTTTCTATGTTAGTGCTACCGCTGCTGCCAGGTGAGCACCCTCTCTAATAGAGAAAGGACCAGAGGAGGACCAGCACAGAGAGGGGCCAGAGGGGAGAGGTTACAGATGTGGCAATCATGAAACTCACACTTTCTGCTGCACCGTTGCCAAATGCGAAGATTAAAAGAGAAAATACAACCCAGCATTTAGAACACACAAGTCTACCATTTCAGACATATCTGAGACAAGTCTGATGTTATAATATAATTCAAGATTGCAACAATTTGCTACAATAATAATGCATGTTGAGCAACGTTGACCAGACAGTACAAATATAAAGGAGACAGTTTAGGATGTAATAAAAATTAACACACAAACCCAGCCGCTGCAGAACTATTATTTAGAGACCAATAATACAAGTAGGGGGAAATGGCAACATATCAAATATCAGAACTGCAACTAGCAATTGTTTTCATTATTGATCCGCTGAAGATCTTCTTGATTAATCAATTAACCATCAGAAAATAGTGAAAAATGACCATTATAATTTTGCCGTGGTTCAAGCAGATGTATTCAAATGTCTTGTTTTATTGGACCAACAGTCCAAACATATTCAGTTTACTATCAAATGACAACAAAAAGCAAGATAAGATAAGAAGACTGAACCAGCAAGTTGAAGTTGATACCTTAGAAGTAGAATGTACACAGGAATAAAAGATATTTTCATGTGACAACAGTGTCTTTTGTAGGAATTTTCACACTAATCTTGCAGAGTCCAAAACACAAAATGTAAATTATAACATATATGTCAAGACGCAAGAAACACAAGACTCCATATTCAATGACAAGAGAGACTTGTTTTGTTTACGTTTCCCCCGGTGCTACTCGATTGGATTGAAAGGAGAGTTTCCTAGTCTAACACCTGGAACATGATGAAGAAATGATGGCCACAAAATGTAAAACCATAATCATGCATTTTTGGTAATGTTTTTATTATTTTTTTTTAAATCTATTCTCTTTGAGATTGAAGATAATGCACAAAACTAATAAAATGAGTTGTGAACTCCAAGTTGAGTAATGATGCATTGAGATGAAATTCAGAAAGATCAAGTGTAGACACAATAAAACAAAAATAAAACATACAACAGTATAAGTGTAAGAGGACATAGACTGTAGCTACATGTATACACTTCTTTTAGATGAACTCTTCACATTATCTATATAGTGTTTTCTTGACACTCTTTAGCCCATAACAAACTTGTGGCGTGAGTTAATCATAAACATGAAAATGAGGTTTACTTTCTACACATTATCTGCTGCAGAGGTGCCCATCCAACCTTCTTATACACAATAACAGTGTGCCATTAAGACAGGCTGTACATGACAGCACATTATCTTTGTTGGCGTTAGGGACATTTTTTTGTTACCATTTAGCAAGCAGTGCTAATGAGGGCCAGCGTTAAGTATCATCACTTAAACAACATCAAAGCGTAGCTCCAAGACAAGAAAATGACTCCACTGGTGATTCACCACAAACTCATCTCGAGATACACAGAATTAAGGAACAGAAAAAAAGAAGAAAACTGCCTTTACCCTGCATTAGTTTACCATTTCAACATGACAGTTCATGATTCCTTTTTTGTATTGTGAGTCACTGGGCTTGATACCCGAAAGCCGCTTATATGGCAACCAGGGTCACCGTTTTTTAATTCCTTATCACACCCCTCATGAACAGAGTGCAGTTCAAAAAGTCATACTTAGACAGTATGTATGTAATATAGCATCACAGAAAAGTACCATATGTATCTGACAAAGCCTAATCTAAACGTTAGAAGACTCATAGAAATAAAAGACATAAGCTGTACACATTGTTCATCTTAATGTTGCAGAGACCTGTACAGTGAGCTGGTCAGAATGTATTGTATTAAAATGTGAGTAACTGCACTGTATTTCCAGTAAACCCAAGGCTTAAAATACTGCCAAATCAGGATAGAGATGAGATTCTTTGGCACAACATGTTTTCATAGACCTTCCAGCACTTTGTAAGATTTAGCAATCAGCAATTTTGTGCAGTTTTTCTGTAATAATAGGCCACTTTAATAAAAAAGTGCTTGAAATGGAAAAAGTAAAAAACAACCCTAAAACAGGCACATTCTTTACCTTTTGTTTTAGAAAGTGGCAGATGATGTGATGTACTGATTCACCTTTGATATTTCACCAGTTTCAACTGTTCTACAGTGCTACAGTAGATACGTGTAAATGAAAGTCTGTGTTGCAAAACTACAGTTTGCAACTAAGAATGTGGAAGTGTCACATAAACATTTTACAGTGTTGTACAGTTAGACTGCAACCTTCAGCATAAAAAACACATTTTGAAAAGTAAAACAGAGTAAATGTAATCATTTTGTTTAGTGTACACACGTTCGTCATCAAAATGACTTAAAAGTGTCAAGATAAGATACAATTAGACAGCATTCCTGATGTAACTATAAAATCTTTAAGGCAGTTGTGATAATACTTCGTACGTAAAGGATAGAATACTTAACAGAAATGACTTACTATACACTGCAGACTTAACTGACATGTTCATATATCTGGAGTTACTTCTAGCCCCTGTTGAGCTGGTTTTGATGGAGAAGCCCAGTGTCAAAATACATCTTTTAAAGCATGCTTTACTTAACCACACTATACTACTGCACACACACTCAACAGTCACGACAATCCACAAACACATGTAGACAATCATTCACACACACACGTTCCCTCTGTCTGTTGCTGAATTCAAAGTGACAGCAGCAGCAGTTTCCTTCCGTTCTTCCATCCAGAGTCCAGTCATCCCCTGCAGAGACACCTTGGTCCAAACCAGTACAGGCCTCCCTATGTTGGGAAGCAGATACCGCAGCACTCCATACAGATTTCCAGGCAATCTGAGGACTCGCAACATGCATCCATGATGCCACAGTCCATGTCACAGGGGCAGTTGCAGTCATCACCCAGGTCGTCGCTGCAGCAGCAGCAGCAGCAAGCCTCTGATGTGCATGCGCCGCATGAGGCCTGTGCCACCACCATGTTGCAAAGTGTCAGGAACTCACAGAACAGGCAGGCCAAGATGCAGTGGACACAGCAATCTGGGGCAGAGTCAAACCAGCCAGGGTGACAAGTTGTGAAGCAAAATAAATGTGTGAATAAAGTAAATCATCAATCAAAAAAAAAACAGACATAAAACACACAAATATACAAACTAAAAAAAATCCATCTGTAATAAATTAAAATGAACTACTCTAACTAAATTAGTGCCTATTAATGAAAACAGTGCAGAGCAGAGTGAGTGAGGACTTGCATGCTCGGCAGGCTGACAGGTGGAACAGAGTAGGTATGTGGTAAAAGAGTGAGGGCTAACAAGGCAGGGGGGCTAAGGAAATAAGAGAAATTCAAAGAAATGAATTCCTCTCCTGCAGTTTTGATTAACGGACTGTTAAATAATTGTGGCATTATCATGCAAACTGCTAGGTTGATCACACAAATATGATTAGCAAAGTCCAAGAGTCTCTCCCAGTAAATAGGTGGATTAATGCTGGCAATGCTCACACCTCTGATTAACATTTAACCTCTTCACAGACCCTCTTTAAATAGCTGGTGTTTCAGCTTGTTGTTTCACAGCAATAAAGATTTCCCCTTTAAATTACCAATACACCCATTAACTACCACAAATCTGTTTCTGAATATCTGAATGAGGTGCACTAAAATGCTTCTGTGTTGAATAGTTAAAAGAACAACTAAAAAGTTTACACAGAAACGTCCACTGACACAGTATGTAATAATGTCATGCACAGTAGTGTAGAATGAAGAGTACAAGAGTTATCTTCCCAAATTATTTGACTCCAGTGAGAAACGGGCATTACATAAAACACAAGCTTTATACAGAGGTGTTATATACATCATTTAATCAAATCAGTCAATTTATGAAAGCTGATTTTATTTTTTCCAAATATTTACATTTGGAATTAACTCTTCATGTGCAATGTAGGATACAATAAAGCAAAACCAAAAATGGTTAGCACAGAAGGTGAGATTAAATGCATAATTGTTTGTGTATAGTCCACAGATAAATGTACACAATCTATGTTGTCATCAATCAAGCTGTTCCACACCAGAACTTCTGTAGTTGTATCAAAGTCACTAAATCATATTAAATATAATTCAGTAAGTCAGCCTGGCATACATTCCTTGCAGCTGTCTCCTTTTTGAACCAAGGCCAGTGCAGCGCCACTGCTTTGGAGTGTTAAAAAGACATGATGTGGATGTATGCAGAAAAAGAGCATTACAAACAGGGCACATTTGCATAACTTTCATCAGCCCATCTTGAGCTGTCAGAAGGGGCTGTTACTGATTGGGTTAGAGGGAAAGCGAAAGGAGCAGAGTGTGGAGGACGGCATGGGAAGGCAAGCTGTGGACCGCTGGATGCTCATGTTTGATTAATCAAAGTAGAGGGTATTTTTTTTCTTCCTATTTTTGCGGTGCTCAGGGCTGCAGAGCTGACCAGAAGCACTAGCTCACTGTGATACAAACAAGATAGAGAAGGGAACTTGAAACGAGCGAGTGTGTGCGCACGTGTGTGTCTGTGAAGGTGACTGAAGTTTGAATGCATCTTATTATACTTATCTAAGGCCATAACACTGGCAGTGATGGAAGATGCATGAGAAAAAAACCTTCACTACTGAACATCTGATGTGGACATGCAGTAAACTGCTGTTGGGCAGCAGTGGATTTGTTTCATGCTGGCATAACAAATCTCATACTACATTCTATACTGGCATCCGCTGCAGTGTACTGCCATCTAAGTGCTACAAAATGCCGATGAGAACAATAAACGCTGCCTGGCCACAGCTCCATGCACAAAACCTCAAAGTTCAGCCTAACAAACTTTGAAGGACCCAGAGGGTATAGCCATGCCAGCATTCAGAATGTGAATACGATATAAACACAGTACATAGGCATTAAGCAGCGGCCAGCCATCTCAGCTATTCACTTGGATGTATAATTCAACACCAGCGATTAGTCTGGATCTTAGAGAAGCCAGTAAGGAGGAGGAGAACGGGCGGGGGGGGGTCGTATACTGTACACAAGAGAGCTGGACGCGAGGCACATCTCCATGAAAACAGAGAGAGACAGACAGAAAAGCAGACAGAGACACAGAGTGAAACCAACCAACAGACAGACAGAACTGCACACTCTGACACTGCTCCTGTTTAATGTCAGTGAGCGGCGATGAAGCCCAGAGTTTGCAGGGCCAAAAACAGCGTCCGGCGCGCCTCTGAGGAAATAGTTTGAGACATCTGGAAAGCTAACATCAAAAAAAAGGGAGCGGCATGACACAAAACAAGCTGGATGGGCCTCAGAGCGGCAAGCTGTGCAAAACATTCAAACTCACAAAGAGGGAGAGAGAGGGCAAGATGGCTAGACAGACACAGATAAAGAGAGAGAGATTGATCAGAAAAAGCCTTGGTGGCCATGGGAATGCACAGAAGACACACATGGGTAAAGAGGCCAGAGAATGTGGGCTGGATAGTGGAGGTCCACAAGATGCACTTTAAACCAGGAGTGTTTATAATGCATGACTGAGGGAAAAGTCAAAGCAAGAAGACTAACGCTTACACAACACACACAAACACAGGTTTATAGCTTAGGCAAAGACTGTGCTTGCGGCCTTGGCCCTAAATCTCTAAATGAGGCTAAAGCAGCTTGGAGACCGTAACTGATTACACACAATTAACAAAAACACAAACTGGATGACAAGAGTTGAGACAACCCACCCTGCTGAACAAAGGCAGTGTGGTAAATGACTCCTCAGAAGCTGCGGTGTTATCACAGATTGGCTACGGTGCCAACGGCATGTGCCAAGAAACACAGGCAGCAGAACAATCCCCAGAGCTAGCTCCTGCTAGCTTATGCCTTTTATTTCCTGTGTTCAGGAGGCTGTTTAGGAGGCTAATTTCACAGGCAAACAGATTATGTTAATCCATGTAAACATTCAAACACCACAGCTTGACTGTTTTCCAGGGGGAAATAAATAGTTAAGAGCGAACATATTGATTCTGAAAGCTCTCGCATCTGCAAATAAGCAACACAAAAGCCATAATGAGACAGACTTGTTGAGCTGGTGTTTTATTTTTTTATTTTTTGCACTCTCTCTCTTCTGTTCTTTACCAATTAAGATGTTGAAAACATGACGTGTCTGGAATATCTCTGGTGGATGCATCCCACCTTTACTTGCAAGGTGTTGTGGATGTGTGCGTGTGCTTTCTTGTTTTGTTCGCCTGCAAGTGAAGCACCATCAAATAAAGATCCGACTGCCCACTTTTCTCCTGCACTTAAACTTGTATCTCAACCTGGCCACTGTAAATCTTTTAATAACACATTAGTGCATCTTATTTTCCATCTTCACCTTGGAGTAAAAGTCCACATAAAACAGCAAAGGATTTTAGATGGATGAATAGGTAGGAACTACCCCTCTCCTTTAAAGAAACATGCCTAAACCCCCATATTGTCCATGCTACAGAACACAGAAAGAAACCATGCATGTTCACAAACACACGCACAGCCACAGACTACAGTAGTTGGAGGAGGGATGCGACAGGACCCTGCTAATGAGGGCCAGGGTGGTGCTGACGGGTTGTAGGAAGAGCCAGAAAGGGTCCAGATAGGTGTGAGGGGCCGTGAGGGGCCCGAAGAAGGTTGGTCACGACTTTTAATAGGCACCCCGGTGCTCTCAGGCCTCGTTAGAGGGTCACACCTATCTCCCCAATGGAAAGGGACCAGCCAACCGCCTTCATTACTGGACTCACCTCAGCCTTGCACCTGACAAAGTGACGGCTTCCCTGCGTGGCAAACGGACTCTCTGACTTGTTGTTAAAGAAAATAAAAGCCACATGAGCGGGATAAGCTGTCATTTGCTTGACGGGAGTGATAAATATGAGAGGTCATGCACTCTCATCATTAAAAGGTGAGAGAAGGTAGAATTTGTTATCAATATCTTATATGGTATTATTTCAGGACTGCCTCCAAGTATAGGTCCTTCAATGGAGAAATCACTTTAATGGTGTTTGATGGTGTATCATCTCACTGTGCGACTGCATAGTAAGGATGACTTGGATCAGGTGTTTTTGCCTCTTAGTCTGAACAGGTTAGACATGACTGCATTTCTGTCATTTTTTATTTATTACTCAAATAAATTATTTTTTTAACTACTTAAATCTACCAATTCATGTTTTTAAGGCCATGGTATAATAAGTGGTGTGTTATTTGAGAAAAATAAATATGTAACAATATTTATGATTAATCATCAATAGGTTCAAGTGTTTTAATGGAGTGCATTTAGATGTTTGGAGCACAGTTTGTTACGATAAACTGAATGTGTCACAATACAAATCATTTTTTTTTAAAAAGAGACATTCTATTACAGAGGGATTGGATTAATGACCAACAGAAGACGGGATGCAGAAAGAGGCATGCAAGCAAACAAGTCAGAACAGCTAGTATGAGTCTCAATGTGTGTGTGTGTGTGTGTGTGTGTGTGTGTGTGGCTTTGGGCTCTCTTCTACTCTCTGTCATCATTACCTTGTGTGTGGATACTCACCCTCTGGCAAAGGAGGTTTCTGTGACCCCGTGGAACTGCCTTTGCTGCGTCTGCTGCTGTCACTGTTGACTGACAAGCTGGACCTCAATTTCCTTTGCATCCTCTGCGACACAGGCGTGGACGGCTGCTTCCTGGGCTGCTCTGTCGTCGCGGTTGCCACTGTTCTTGTGCCAGGGCCTGACCCACCCATGGCACCCATGCTGATGTTGGCACCACAGGAGCATGTGCGCGTGGCCCCAGCCCCGCCGATGCCAGGGTGGATTCCATTGCCGTTACTCAGCTCGGGCGTGCCAGTGTTGTTTTGGCGAAAGCCATTTTGGTCGGCAGCCTCCGAGGGCACTGGCTGGGCCTCAGACTGAGGTTGAGCTGGAGGTAGACATCAAGAAAAAAGGATTTAATTTTCATGTTTGGTAAAGAGTTAGGTGTGCAATTTCAGGACAGTTACTTAAATAAGTGTTGAAGGACAGTTTCCCTGGAATATTTTTCTGCTTTCTTGCATTTATTCAGCTGAAGAACCTGCAAGCTAAGAGTCTTAATACAAGACAATCAACTAAAACTGAATACTCAAATAAAACAGCTCTTTACTTATTCAAATATACGTCTGATGTAAATCTAGAGAACAAAACACTACAAAACATTAAAATACAAAACATCAAAAGGAAGTAGTGGTTTGATTTAATAATTTACTTAGTATTTTTAGTGTCAATTTCACAAGGAAGACAAAGACGTGTGGATTCCTTTTACTCTTATGGTGGTAAACGCGTGATAACACTAACTTTATTTTAACTGAAGAGAACTGTCTGCACTCTCTGCACCTTGCGCTTCATACCTTTTACTCACATATAAAGTCGCTGTAGCTTGTGATGTTCAATCTTGCAAACCGAACACAATAACGGAGACACAGCACCCTCAGCTAAAAAATCTCAGCAAAACTGCCACCAATCTTTCCTAACATGATAATATCGATCATATGACAAACATCTCAACCCAGAATGACAGGGAAGAAGCGGAGAGATATACGAGCCTTATATGTGACAGGTTCACAAAAGCCACTGCTGTAGGCAGACAAGACATTTATGGGAGCAGTACCCAGGTGAGTTAAGACAGTGTGCAAGATATTAATGCAGTAAAAAGAAAAAGAGAGCCTGTGATACTGTGCATATACAAAATAGCTGCTGTCTGCAACAGTAATGATCTCCTTTCCTCTGAAAGCTCGGAGATGGCCTCAACTAGTCTTTCTAAGTGTATGTGTGACAGCCACAGAAAGTCAGGAGACAGCGACCTGTCTGATAAGAAAGAAGGCGAAGGATGTGAGTGAGCAAAGGAGGTGGCATTTTACTGAGAGGAACACATTTTACTGAGGGGAACACCTGCACATTCAGCTCTACTGGGAGTTACTCCTGCATTACCTTCCCTCCACATCAGTGCCACTGTGCATGTGCAGTCAGTGCACAGTAACTTGAGAGTTTGTGAATTATTCATCTCTTTTTAAGTATGTCTATGTGAACTATACTTATTCTTTTTTTCTTATTCTATACTTTCTGTATATACATTGAATATGGTATCTTCACCACCAAATTCTGTCTTATTTAGCAGCTGTGTAGCAGAAACTGAGGAAAATCCTCTGCAGCTCTGTTTAAGTGTTTTGCAGCTGTCCAAAAATCAACAAATTTTCCAAAGTGGATCCACACTTAATATTGAACTTGGTAATTTCTTTCCATCACTATTTTCTTTCTGCCAGCTCACCAACAAGTGCAATTACGGTTAACAAGAGAGGGAGAGTGTGTGGGAATCGGGCCTCGCTCTTTTTAACAACACATCACCCTGGGAGAGGCCGGACGTGAATGTGGATGTAAAACAAAGCAATTAAATACACACACTGGGTTTTTGCCTTCTCCTCATTCAGGCTCCTGCATGCTGCTTCGATAAACAAATATAGACTTTAGGGATCAGGATTCCATGCAATTTGAATTAGACAACTGGGTAGCACCCGATAGAATTCATTATGCAGTGATTTAAGACCAGGTTGATGGATTTTCTTCTCCAAAAGACAAAAGCCTTGCGGCCTGCCCATGACAATGGGGGGGAGACTGAAGCTTGCTAACAAGGAGACTGAGAGAAGGCTATGTCTGTTGTTTTTCTTCAGTTTTACCCCTGACAGCTGTAATTTGCTGTTTTCCTCTTCATTTTAATAAATGCACCTTTTTTCACCAGTCTTTTCCTTTAATGCTTAGCAAACCATTATTATAAAGAATGCTAGGAAAACACACACACACCATTGTAGGGTTTTCTACATATCAACACAGTGGGCCTTACTAAGGTGGCTAAGGATGATATCTTTTTGCCTTTCCAGGAAGATGTTCTGTTACAAATTAAATCTCTAACTCTTCAGCGGCATCCCATTATAGTGATCTAGTTGTGCAAATGTTACTTTGAGCCAGTTTAGGTAGGCCTAAGTCAGCTGAGCTCACTTACTATTGTAATAAACAAACCAAAAGTTAGTTTTCAGAAAGCTGTGACGTTTTACTAGATATTTTAACTTTGGCAGAATTCCAAAATGAAAACCAGTTTTGACCAGTACACACAAAAAGCACCGGCTCACATTAATGGGGCTGACGGGGGAAATCCTCTTTAGCTGACAATTAACTTTTCCAAATTCATTTGGAAAGACCCCATACACACAAACAAACATATCACAACTCACAGCTAACACTGCAGTTGTGAGTATTGTCAAGTCAATACAACACAGCGATCTCCTGTCTAGAGGATGACAGTTCCTTAACAAATCAATCACTCATATTATCTTGCATAATAGCACAGTCGTTTTCCCCATTTAGGTTACACAAACTAGCCACAACGAGCCCACACACATACATACACACACATAAACACACGTTCATGCACAAAAAGGCCAAAGTAGACTTGGAGGCATAATTACCTTTCCTTTTGAGTAAGTCAAGCTTTCAATTTACCAAAGTAAAAATAGTTATTAAGAAACCACCATATAAAACCCAGAGTACATAAGCAGGGACTGCAAAGCCCTAAAAAGTGGTTCAAGTCGGCAGACTAGGGTGCTTCAGTGGCAGGTTCCTGGATAGTCTTATTTTTATCCTGATGAGCATGGTGACTAAGATGAATGGACACAATGGAGTAATATTCATATTCATTGATCATGATAATGATGATGCTGTCAACTGTGGCAATGACAGAATTGTACTACCATCATCATGAAACAAATGAAGACATAATGAGAGAAAGCAGAAAATTGGTAAGTCCTGTTAGAATTGTGCTACGCTGGTAAGCTGCGACATCAAAAACTTACTGTACATGCAGTGCAGTAAAAAAATATTGAATATGCTCTGACTACATGCTAAAGAGCATTTGGTTGTTCAGTATCAAACTACACACAATAAAGATTCAAGGGGGAAAAATGTACCAAACAGCCATTATGGATTTTTGCATTGTATTAGTCAATCTAAATTAGACTGTGAACTTTTATATATAATAGACATTTGATAAGCAAGCAAACAACTGTTATGAGCTTTTATTACGGGTTTACACAAGAATGGACTTCATAGTTTCAAAATAATATGATTTGGCAATGACTTTTACATAGTTTACATAGTCTGTCTAAGTTTAATTCTGCAATAAATCCTGACAGAGCAACACAGATGCACTGCTACAGAATTGTTCCTATAGCACTGCAGAAAACACAACCTGCATCAAAATTTGATATGAACAAGTTTTTAAAAAAATCATACGAGTTGTGCAATTGCCACAAGCTTGTAGAGATGGGTAGGTGTCCTGAGATAACCGAATGCACACTACCTGACAGGCTGCATTAAAACAACATGTTTTGGGGGAAGAAGTGGACACACACATGCACACACACACACACACTCACTTCAAATTGGACTTAACTCCCTGTATCTAGCACATCAACAACTGTTGAGAGTGTACATTTGTAGTTGAATAAAACATGGTATTCCCCTACACACGCTGTCACACACATCACAGGGGAAACTAGGGGGTGAGTGGTTCTTGACTGTCTAAGCAGCATCCCAATTTGGTACCAGTTACTAGTAGCTGACAGCCTCAAATATCTGGGGAGCATTTTTAAAAGGCCAGTGTTTGATGGATTCATGAAGAACACACAAATATAATTGCCATTTGTCACCGAGTCTTCAGTGCCTGTGCCACACGGGGACCGAACACCGGAATGCCTGGAGAGCGCTGGAGCTGCGATAGAACTGTGCGGGGGATAGCTCTGTATGTAAAACTGAGTATATAAACACCTCCGTTTTTGTCACAGAAAATAGGTCCTGCAGGAGGGAGCTGGAAATTGCACCCAAAAGACAGAAGAAAGAAGAAGAGGAGGAGTATATATATATGTGTCACAAGCCTACTGGATTTCTCTCTCTCTCTCTCACACACACACACATGCAGAAGAAGACCTACGAGGAAGGAATATGCATGCATGTCAACTGAAACAGAGCTGCATAAACAAGAATTCTAAAACAGTCAGAACATGAAAATATAACACAGAGGTCAAACAGGGCAGTATGGAGATTCTGATTTGCACACTGCTATGCCAAGAGTCGCAGGTAAGGCAACAACCACACAGGCTGTGTTTCTAAAGCTCAGTGCTTTTTAATATTAATGCCCCTGAGAGAGAGAGAAAGAGGGAGAAGAGAGACGATCTGGTGTTTGCCTAGGCTTATTAGAATGCCCATCACAGAGAGCATACAGTTATTCAAATGTCACATCATGTCAGCCAAATAAACACCACAATCCAGATCTTGTATTTATCCCCTAATAGCCATTATTACACAATGCTATGAATTTGTAAGCTAACACTGAATGGAATATGAGAGCGGAACAGGCACCTTTATTTTTTGTTATGGGTCCTAAACAGCAACGGGCAGAATACACAGGGACAGTTAGCTCTGAAATGCTAATTCTACTAACACAGCTAGTGTTTTGTTTATCTTTTTGTGCCTTGTATTAGAAAAACATGTATATTTTCTGCTCGGCTGGCCATGTACCTGCATGATTGAAATGCTAATTTGTAAATGTGCAATGACCTAGCCAGACTCCTCTTACCACCAGCAGCCCCTCCTCTCTCTGCCAAAACAGCCTGAGGTATCATCTCTCCTCCTAACAAACAGCAGTGTGTGGAACAGCCCCTGCCTTTCAATCCAAAGGGATATATTTTCTCATTAGAAATTATACATCTTCCCTGTCCATATTTATAGACGCAAAACCAGGGGAATTATACTGCAGAGAGAGTGAGAGGGACAGAGAGAGAGAGAGAGGAAAATAGTACAATGAATGTTATTACAAAGGGCTCTGATTGAAATTTTCCTTGGACGTATCAAAGCCTCGTTTACCGTTTGACCTTCCAAACTCCTGCACAAGGACTTTCTTTATTGTCTAGAAAGACGTATTGGAAGTGACTCGAGGATCATCGTTCAAGTGTCCCAGCAAAACAAAACCCAATAACTGTGATTTGGATCAATATAATGCAGATATCAGCTGCGTAAAATAAGAGCAAATTGGCAATGTCAACTGGCAACCAAGAACTAGCGTTTGATAGGAAAACTAGAAAACTAGATCCCTGTTGTGTAAAGATCTAGGTGTCATGCAGACTCTGTTGTCTCAAGCGTTTACACAGCGTGGATGGCGACCTGACAAAGGCTAACAGAAATGTCACTTGTTCCAACAGATATGAAAAAAAATTCAGTCTGGACATCACACAGCAATCCTGGGCCTGTCAGTTCATACACATGCACGCAATGTTTCGTATTTATCCAAGATAAAGTGATGATGATGGCGGCGGCACGGACGGTGATGACCGCTGAGGATGGCTAAATTACCTGCTCTGATATTGGATCCTCATCAGTAATAGTGACATGCTCTGTATGTGTGTGTGGGTGTGTTATGGTAACCTGTAACAGAACCCTATTAGCTGTCTTCACCTGTCAAGGCTGATCATATTGTGTAGCATCTCATTTAAGCAGGAAACATCACATTTTTATCCCATTCCAGGACAGTCAGTCTACATTGCTCAGCTCGTTTCCAGTGGTGACACACTTATTTTCCACCCTGTTTTAATTCTCTGTGACAGTCATTCAAATTTCGCTCCTCCAACCTGCTGAAGGGAAAGTGACACGTGAAGACAAGACAGAGCTTAATATTATTTCCAGCCCCCCGCCACAGCCTCCACCCAACAAAGAGAGAAGCAGGGCGTTGGGGATTTACTAATTTCAAATTTTGCTGCTGATTGAGTGGAAAAAATAACCCCCTCGGACCTTGTTCTGCTTAATTACATTTTACAGTAGCAAAGGCAACTTGAAAGACAAGAGCTTGATTTGACTACATGAACCTCTCAACGCACTCAGTGCATGAGGCTGGGTGAAGTGTGGGTGCATGCGTGTGTGTGTGTGCTGGAAAGGAGAGTTGGTGGTGGGGGAGAAGGGGGTCATCAATTATCCTTTGATTTCAAAACGGAACATTTTCCCAGATTAATATGTCTGACTGCTATCTAAATCATTGAAACTCCCAATGAGATGCCATTTTCTCTTACATGAATCATGTTGAGGGGAAGTCATTCACACTCAACACCCCACCCCCCCCCCCACCCCCCAAGATCCGATCCGACCACAGAAGTCTTGAGTCTCTCCACTGTTGTGTGGAATTTGGCATGGTGCTAATTTGAGTGCTACTAATGTAGCAGAACGTGAGACATCAAGGAGCGTTCAAATCCTAACAACCTGGCTGCTGCGAGACACACTAAATGGTGCCTTATTCTCTTCCTTTCCTCATTTCTGAGATGAATTTGTACGAGCCTGTTTCTGCATTAAGCTTTGTCAAACGCCTTTTATTCCCGCTCATCTGTTTCTTACTATTCGAGAGGGGAGAAAGAGTTGAGTATAAAGACAACTGAATCCGAGAATGCAGTATCTTTAAAAAGCTGCACATCTTGCACGGATTTAGGCTTTACACGGCTAGCTACCACAATTTCTAGAAAGATCAATTATGACGTGACTCAGAGCAGGCCTGAGGGAGCTGCCAGGCTCCATACTCCAAAAACGTGCTCCACCCTCTCCTCGCTGACGACTCAAAACAAAAACGGAGCAACAGAGCAGGAGTGAACGGGAGGGGAAGAAGGAGGAGGGAAGGAGGGGAATGGGGGTATTTTCAGTTTCAGTTACATCGATGACTCAAATATTCCACCAGCTTCAAAATCTCCTTGCTGAAGTAGAAGTTCCACAGGAAACTCACTTGTTTGAAATTCAACGGCAGGCGCGCAGACATGCACATGCGCAATTTCATACACATTCAAAACGGTCGACATAGAGTCAGACACACACACCAAATAAATACAGTGTGTATCTGCAACAGATCCACTACACATTCACTACTAGAGTCAGAGATGAGGATCTGGCAGCGCCAGCACTCCCTAAAAGCCTAAATACAACTGAGGTCTGTCTCTGGGTCAGAGAGGGGATAGGCAGTCTATCAAAATACCCTCACACCTAGTTCCTTTATTTGCTCAGTATCAATCTCAGCATTAACCCTCTGCTAATGGGACAGCTGTGGGTCAGCGCCTCGCATCTTCGGGATGCCAATCAAGGCCTTAAGCTGAGAGATCAGCCTTTGGGACAGTGGTGCTCGTCTGCCTCTGAGTGGCTTTTTAAACACGGAGACGCCCGTATCGATTTTAGCTCTAGCCTGTAGGGTGGTGGGGGGTGGGAGGGTCGGCTGTGGCTGCCTGTGTGTCTGGACGGGAGCCATCTCCTGGTCCCCGGTCACCCTCCACTGATCAGGGGGCCTGACAGAATGACCTAGCAGAGAGGCACTGAACCTGCAAACACGAAGGGGGCAAGAAGCTGGAAGCTCGAGGGGGTCGGGGCTGGTGGGGGCAACATCAGCAGAGATCTCAGTAATAGAAAAGGGTTTTAACCTTAATGTTAGAGTCAAAACCCTGTTAGAGGCCAAGTAATCCCCCCTGCCCTGCTCTCATTTGAACTGGCTGATTTTCTTTCTCTCTGCCTCTCTATGAGTGGCTTGTGAGAGGCACTGCACCATCATGTGTGGCATTGCTTAGGGAGGTGGTAAACATGAGCCGAACAGTCCACCTGCCTTACCTGTACTAAACAGATAAAACATGGTAAAAAAGATAAAAGGAGGAGCTAGGCTTATAGCTTGTTGTGTTTATATATCTACAACAATTAATTTATCAAACAGTAATAATTCTCGACAACATTTGACGGCTTAGTTACTACTTACTTTGCAAATTTAGATTTGACATAAAAGGCATGGAAATATGATGCATTGTTAAAAGTTAAAGTTGTGTGTAATTACATATATATCAGTTACATTTACATTTAACTAAAACTTTGACTGCAGGACTTGTTATATAGAGACTTTTCTTGAGTAGTTGCTACTTCGATTCAAGCAAAAGATCTGATTTCTTCCACCACTGTAGATCTGTGCTGCACAAGAACCATTTAGACACAAAGGTCAATTGGTGTTAAGACGAATCGAACTGTAAAAGGTTACTCTTAATATCCACATAATTCTCTGCAATAAAGAAAAAGAAAAACAATCACAATCCATATATGTTGCCTTGTATCTAACATAAGCACTTAAAGAATGCAGTCCATAAATTGAGATATGCATATCTAATCATTTGGCTCAAGTATTTTGAATATCTTTTTTTTTAAATGAACAGTGAATAGGCTCGGGCACTTCGGGTAAAATATGCTAATTAGCACACTTGAAATTTCCCATATGAAATCTATCTGCACCAAGACAATGAGAAAATAATTACAACAGAGGTAGAATTACAATGGCCATTTTAATCAACCCCTACACTAGCATTTCACCCTATTTATACAGTTTTTGATTCCATGACCCACTGGTAAGTAATCACTTGAAAATTATGGTTTAGTTTATAATAGGCCTTTGCTTTAGACACATTATTTCTGCAGAGACAGGGCTCTGAGTATTACAATAAAGATATGAATCTTGCAACAACAATCACCACGCACTTCCTATAGCTGAAAAAAAACACTCTTTTCACCTTCTGGGAAAAAAAAACTGGTATGAGGTTAAAAAGTCTTTGAGTAGTAACTTTGAAATATACATAAGGCAAAGTGTGACAGTCTGAGAATGTTGATTTAACACTTGGCCAGCAAAAACGGCACTGTTGATGAAAATGACCATGAGGAAGCACTTGCCCTTTATCTTAGTCTATCTCCGCCCTTTATCGTAGGCTAACTCCGCCAAGTGTGTAGTATCATAACGCTTTATAGTTTTGTATATAAATCTTAATTGTTGCACTGTCAAGGAATCTTTCCTTGCAAGAGAGTTGCAAGCATGAGATACTCTCCAGTTGAACAATATCTTTTACTGCATTTATTAGGGGTCACAAATTCACTTCCAAAAGGTCAATTCCGCGCACCTTGAAGGTGTGCCACTAAAGAGCCCAATCAGGGATTCACACAAAGGCCAGACTAATGTCTTTCTTTAAAAAAAGGAGGAGTCATGTTATTTGACCTTCCTTTCTCACTACAGAATTTCACTGAGATAAAAAAACAGACCTCTTCCTTGGAAGCTAGTAAGGTCATCTTTATCTACCACAAAAGCATTTTTTAAGTATTTTACAATCTGGTGAATAATGTGACGATTAAACTGCTAAAACTGGTGCTGGGTGGCAGCAATTTATTCTGAGGCAGGGGCTGGAGAGCCGAGGCCCTGTTTGCAGGAGATATCAGCTGCTTGAAAACCCAGAACGGTCTCTTGAGGAATGTCTGTCTCCCCCACAAGATTCTCCCTCCTCCCCGAGGATGGCGGAGCCACAGACGAACCGTTCGCTGACAACGGACTTACAGGAAGGACAGAACTGTACTTTATTTTTGTCTAACAAGCCACAGTGGATAGAAATCTTGGAAAGCACCACACTTTTTTAGTCCATGTGAATTAATGTTAATTCAGTTTATAATAATAATTTAATCTTTTAGATCACACTTAACGATTAAGAGAGTTCAGTTACTCTTGAACAGTGTTCTATTGTACTCTCCTGAAAATGCATGCTGTGCTCCATGACGAACAGTTTTAAATTAATATGGGGCCGCTGCCATGTTTACTTTCCTGTTTTAAGGGGACCCTCCGGTTAAAAAGACATCTTGTCAAAACAATGTTATCATAACTGAAATAGGATCTGTGTTGTTATTACAACATCACAATAGGCTTCCTCTTGTTGTGAAAAGTCACCGTCCACATACTGTACACAAGCTTTAAATGGGACATCAGGGGGGGAAAAACAGCATGGCCAGGATGTAGGCAGGCAGATGATTTCTTATTGATTTCCTGTTTCTGCAGTGAAGAGGGCTCTCAATTACTCATGCCAGCAAGCAATCTGATCAGTCACCTCAACAAACAAAACCACAGCGAGACTATGACACAAATAGGTTAACTTGAGCCCCCCTAAATGTAAAAAATTCCAACTTTGATCTAACCACAAACAGACATGGGTACATTAGAGTCTCACAAAGATTATCATAGCACAAATTTGGGGGTTTGCCTTTATTTGACAGTGACATGATTTGATTTTTTTATGTTCTCGTAACTCTCTCAAAAGAGAAGTACCATATTTTTCCCTCTAAATTCTCTTACCAGCAGTCTGTGTGTGTGTGTGTGTGTGTGTGTGTGTGTGTGTGTGTGTGTATGTTTGTGTGTGTGTGTGACTGTGTGTCTGTGTGTACAAGAGACATGTGTGGATGTTGGGGGGTTGACATCAATTACAACGCAAAACTGTTGTCACAGGGGCTTATCTGCTGAGATGAAAGAAAAGCATGCCTCCCTCCAGAAGTGCAATACTCCACACACCTGCCAAGCTAGAAAGACCTCTTGACAGAAAATCTTTTCTTTGTTTTTTTTTTTGCAACTGAAACTCTTTTCTTCGCTGATTCAGTAAACAAGCCACTGGCAAGTCATTAAGCTTAATACAAAAAAGGCAGGAAAAGACGCCCTGGAAAAGTTAACAACCTAGAAACAAAAGAACTGTTGTGTCAAATGCAAATACAATTCTTATTATAGCTAGGCACTTACATGGATGGAAGCAACCAGCTGCTATTAGCCTTTGCTGACACATCTCACTCTTCTTAAGAACAATGAACACACACAAAGCTTTTAGCCAGTTTCCTTTTGTGACTCGCAATCCATTGCTCAGTATCAAGTAATTTTTCTGAGTGCATCTAGACTTAATTAGACTAACAGCTAATAACAGTTAGTTAGTTACATTAAGTTAGGGCAGGGCTGGCCCTTAAATAATATATTAATATTTTTAGGCTGTGCCCCGATAATATATATATATATATCTCGATATAGATCTTGTAGAATATGATGCACTGCTATAAAATTACCCAACAGTTAATAAGGTAGTTATAATTAGCTCAACCTTAAGGATCCATATCAGTAAAATGCAACACACATTAATGCAGTAATAATTAATAATTAATCCAGAAACATCATACATTATAGTAAAACCCACATACTCCACAAAGACTACGTTAAATTTTGTTATAATACTTGCATTCTTTCCAGGTGTGTGAGGGGTAGTTATGTTACTTCAGTCAGCCATAAAGTGTGTAGATGAGCTCAGGTTACAGTATAATAGTTACAGAAGGGCTGTGAAAATAAATAAAAAGGCCCTGTTTATGTAATGTTACTATGCTGTTTTTTAGGCTCTTCAGAGCAGAGTTTGTCCAGACTATGAAAAGCTGGCTAGTTAGCAGCTAAAAGTCAGGCTGAAGTCAATTAAAAGAGCCTATAATAGTTTCAGTGCTGGAAGCCGGCATAGAGAAATTAGAGCAATCAGATGATTGATCGTGTTTTCTCTTGGGATTTTTTTCCGCCACAGCAAAAACATCACAGTAACTCAAAGCTGCTAACCAGTTTGCTTTTCACTGTTGGCTGACTAAAGTAACTACCTCTCATCAGCGACCAGCGGAAACACTGAAAACTTAAAAGAATAAGAAAAGAATATAACAATATAGTCATCTGCTATATTGCATATTAAATAACATTCAAATAAATTCGATATATCGCCCAACCCGAACTTAAAATGGCTCAATGCCAAATAACTGTTTTGTAAAACATCACTGTGTCAGGACATTTACATGAAACAATGTGATATAGGTTTCCAAACATATAAAATCAGATTATAAAGATGCAAAAAGTAGCAAAACACCATTTTAAAATCTAAAACATATGTTATTGGTTTAGTATATTATTGGTATGAGCAATATACCCTTGCAATGTTGTCTTAGCTGAAACCTGGACACTGAAGACCCAATTCAACAGAAAAATGCTTCTGGGCAGCTGGAATAATTTTCCTCCAATAGGTAAATGTTTGGTAGGGGGAAAAACATTGTGGCTAAGATGCAATCAGTGCGTTAAAACAGCCAGTGCCAGAACCACAAACAGGATTTCCCCACTTCCAAAACACAGACCTGAGGGCTGGAAGGAGAAGCAAAAATGGAGGAACTAGCCAAATCTTGGTCATTATGGCAGAGTGAGAGAGCGCACAGGTTACCATGCACTTGCCAAAAGACCTCTGTACTATCTGGATATTTTAATTGGAAACACTGAAGCTAATATTTTAGTTGGCCAACTGACCCTGCTTGGTGCATGTAACTGACATAATAACAGCTACTCTTGACAGTTTGAGCTTGTTGCATAAAAGAGGATGAAATTATAACCATTTATATGTTAAATAAGACACTGCTAAACACATACTGCAGTTAATCTTAACCATCTGACAGAGCAAGCAAAATATGTTAATCATTTTCACTCCCTGGAATTAAACAGCTCATTGTTGTTTATCATTAAAAATAACACCAAGATATCCTGCTGCCCACCCACAGCTTTCCCAGGTCGTTAAAACTTACTTCTTACAGGCTCGCAATAATTAGGCTTCTCCCTGGTCACATGACTTTGTCCCTCGGTGGCTGGTTTCCTGGGAGACTGTGTTCTTCCTGATGATTCACTGTCACAAGCATCTAGGGTCACAAGCATTAAATATTAAAACATGGTTAAAGAAGGAAAACCTGTTGCACACAAAGTTTAGCAGCAAGATGTTATGCTGCATACTGACGAACAGAGAGCGCTTCAGTTGTTTAATTGATTATTATCCTATTACAAGCTCAACTGTTCTAAATTAACGTGCATTACAGCCATACCTCCAAAAACAGATGTAAACCTTTACTTCAGGGTCAGCCACAGTGGGCAAAATATCAGGGACAGCTGGATAAGCCAGTGGTGCAAAGTCCGCTCTGCCTATTTTTGCCAGAAAACACACAGGCCGCTGGCAAATGGTTGCACAACATGGTGGGGCGGTTCAGGTAAAGGCCTTGCCAGAGCTCTGGATCTCATTTTCTCTCCTTCTGTTCCCGGGTGTGTTCTACCTGCCAAGCTTCTTTTTACTGCCATAAAGCCTGCATTCATCTAAATAGGAAAAAGTATGTGGGCAAAAACTCCAGGCCTGATAGCTGTGCAAAAGCACAAGAGACAGCTCCACTCATCTCTCTAAGCCGCGTCTTCTGGTTTCTTGACTTCGAGACTCGCTGACGCTTTGCTCACTGCACACTGCTGCTTTGTTCAGTAAATAAACCTTCCACAATGACTTTATTCACTGGTTTGGTGCCAGATGCCTGCTCATAGCCCACAGTTTTTCTCATAGCAGTAACATCCTGTATCTTTTCCTGCCACTGTTGCTGGGATTCTACAGAAAAACCAGGGCAGAATGATTCAGCTAAAGCTAGCAATCATGTTTACCAAAGCTTGATGCGTTTGTTCCAGTGCTGTAACACTTTGTTTGTAAGCAGTGATGGATGGTGGAACAGAACGGATGGACGCAGGCCAGCAACGTTAGATATGGCACATATCTCAGCTTGGAGCGGCTGTATGGTAGCTGCAGTTGCGTTAGCAGCAGTACTGTGTGATGCATCGCAGTATTTAGTGATCACAGTTAGAAATAAATTGGTCTATTCTCAGTACAACCACAGTCCCCTGAGACAGGAAATCCAGTCTTAACTACGAGCGCCTTTGAAGGTCCAGCGAAAATCCATTCGCAATCCAGCAGCCCCTGTGATTGCTTACTTTGTCCTACTTTGCTATTTTTTGACAGTGCCATAATGATGCTTGGTATAAATAGGATGGTTAACGGTTCATTGCTTGTTTGAAGAAAAATGAAAAAGGGGGTGTGGGGGTAAGCTTATTTTACATGTGATAATCTTAGGGGCAACTAGAAAGTTAATTAAAAACTATAATTGGCTGTGGTTGCTGTTAATAGTCACCAGGGCGTTTCTTCAGACTTTATTGAGGAAAAAAGCAAAAACATTATCAAGGCTTAACACTCGAGCACAGATACTGATGTATACCAAAAGTCACATGAATATAATTTGAGAAGACAAGGCTGATATTGTCCCAAGCAGTCTGATAAATGTTGATATGCACCAGTAATCTGTTAAGGCATTCACTGGCTAATTTTCTGTGTGTTTTTTCTCTTGTATTCTCCCACGTTTGACCACGCAAGCAACATGAATTCTTGACGCGGTGTGTCACTGATATTTATATCTCAGTTTCACTGCCAGTGCACTGGCAGCACAGACAGGGAAAAAACATCTTCATAAACATTCACAAGAGAGAACTTCATGTACACATGAGCTGTGCATTATATAGCAGGGACTCCTAAATGTTTGCAAGTCACAGAGAGCTTAAACAGACACATTTTTGGCTTGTGGACCACAGGAATCTGGGTGACAGACCCAATGATGTTGTTCGATGTCCAGAGGCAGACATACTTACACTTTGGGAGGTCTTTTTTCTCATTGTCTTACCATTTAATGAAGTTAAATGACATCATGCTGAAAGACCTCTGGGACCCTCCCATGCCCCCCTGGGGAACCCCAGATCCCACTTTGGTCACCTGAATTCTACTTTTATTTCCCATGTTATTGATTTCTGGCCTGTCCCATGTGCCCTTACCTTGTGAGTCTGACAACAGAGGACTCGTCTCTTGCTGAGGGCCATTCCCTGGCCCTGCCGGCCCACCCGGAGGAAAGACGGTCTCCTTGGACATGAGACAGTCGTCTTTTGGGGACACACTCAGCAGCAGAAGAAATTCCTCCCTTTCCTCAGCCCTCAGCGCTGTGAAAACCAACGTCTCATCGTCAGCACAGGCTTGAAGACACAAAGCCCCACCGTGTAGGTCATTACTCAACCTGAGAAAGTCGTCTGCTTATTCACACACCGACAAAGTGACACGAGCTGCAGTGAAACTAGTGGAAATTTCCCTTCTCTCGCTTTTTGCATAAACTTGCTAGAAGACTCTATATGCAGCCCATTTGTTCACACACTCCGTTTATCAAAACGCGACAGAGACTAGCTAAAGCGGACATATTGTTTATGACGCATAATAACTTACCTTTCAAACATGACAACTCCCTCGCTTCAAATCAGAGTTATTCCCATCCTTCCTTCCTCCAACTCTTTCCCGAAACGGTGGTAAGAAAAGAAGAAACCGGCTGAAAGAGAAACTTAACGTCCAAAAAGTTTTTCGGTGACTTTCTTTGCCAGTGTATCCTAGTCCCACTATATCAAGACGTTGTTGACGTACAAAAATATCAATAATAGTCCTCGCGACGCCTTCGACGTTCAGTGGCGGTAGTTTTCTGAGGAAAGTTGCGTCTAAAACATTTTCATCATATCCGGATTCCTGCAGTACAGCCAGTGAAGCCACTCGTCTCTTACTTTGGCGGCAGAGAAGTGAACAAAGCCCTCCCTGAACATGTGTTCCTAAAAATAAAGTAATGAAAAATTACATATTGGATCCTTGCGTTGTATACTCTAAGTTAAAGTATGTGGGCGCTGTATTAAAAAAATAGAAGAAACTGCTAAAAGTAAACTGATGGCAATATCAAAACATTTCAGTCATATTCAAAAAAGTATATTCAATGGAGCTTTTGGTACTAAAACGCTGTCAAAGTCTTGGACACATTCAACGTCCTTCGTCAGCAAGTAATTGCTCCGTTGTCATGGAGATGGTTTAATTGTTATCATATGACATAGTGCGACTTTTCGGTCACGTGGGAGGAAGGTCAGAAGACGTGGTTGTGGCTGATAGCAACTTCGGACACCTAGTAGGTCTAGTTATTAGGTAGAGTAAAATAATTTTGAAATAAAGACAAGTTTGCCACATCAAATAAATCACTGGTGATCATTCAAATTTTTATTCAGGGAAACGTCTACAGGCTTTTATTGTTACGAAAATAATTAATTTAAAAGCAGCACTGTGATTTATAACCCTATTTTGGGGGCCTTGGAGATCCTGGGTCCTCTTTAATACCTAAAAGCACACTCCGAACAATATTCAGTCAGCTTGAAACTTCATTCTGTTTTCTACTTTTATTAGAATAGCTTATAAACATCTGAAACTGAACTGATGACATGGTTTACAAGCTCACAGAGAATGTCACATTACTTCTGTTTGGCAATCTAAGACACCCCAGCTGTAAAACATGCATACAATGGATTTTCAGCTCCATATCTGTGATCGTGTTAACATTTTAAGCAGCATTACCCTTCCCAAAACCCACAGTAAGATCTCTGTAATTGGAGTTTTATAGGTAGGAAGTTACCGCTCTCTGAGGTCTAAGTGACCCGAAACATAAGTAAGGTTACTCTGTAGGATAATACAAACTTTTCTTTGGCTGAGAATGCTTTTTTGGCAACCATATTTGAAAGCCCATTACAATACAAAACATTGACTTTTTCCTTATTTGGTGTAATAACAAAGCTTTATGATCATTGCCATATTTTGTCCCCTTACCACTTCAGTACTTTTCTACATATTGCGTTTGTATATTGGGTGTATACTGAGGTTGGTGGGACTTCAAATAATAAAGGAGGTAAAGCCAATTGCAACAAAACATGGGTTAAACTTTAATGTTACTCACCATAGAACTGTGCTTCATTTGAACGAATATTTGGCAACCTTGGTTTCCATCTCAGCCCCTGGCCAACATTATCTCGATGAAAAATATGAATAAAACTGTTGCACGAAGTCAGCTGGAAAGTTAGCCAACAAAAGTTTGAACTGTAGATATACATCTAAACAGCCTCTTTAGTGCCAGCATCATCTTTTACTTTTCTCCATTTCAATTCAAATATAATTCACTTTAAATAAATGGCAGCACTGCCCCATGTTTCGTCCTCAGTGTAGTCAGTAGGGTATTGTTAGTGCACTGTCTTGCTGATTGCCATCATAGCCATTGAACCCTATTGGTAACAGTATAAGTGAGATTTAAGCCTTGGTAACATGAGAGTGTGGAGGTGATTGATGTGAAATATGCCCTCCCTCATTGACTGGCTGAACTCCATTTTCTGCTCCTAATGCAGAAATCACTCCGGGTCCCCAGCATAATGATTTACGATGAATCTGTGTCAATGTTGAACTCGGCAAACCCCACGTAATCCATCTTGCAGATATACCTACCTACCCGGCCCCACCTTGCCTGCTCTCACCCGCCTGTCCCCTGCCTTCGCAATGGGAAGGTAAGGAACGCGGCTCTCTCCCTCCGTCTATAAGTGTTGAATCCATTACGGGGCTGATGTGTAATCACAGAGGACCTCTGTGCCCCCTTAGACTGTAATTACCTGGATACAGATACTCCCTCTCTCCATCCCCTAGAGCTGCTCAAAGCCAAGAACTCTGTTAACCAGCATGCAGTGCTTTCAGCCTGCCTATCTGGGTGGCAATGTGGAGATATATTTGAGAGATGGAACCTGTAAGAAAAAAAATGATGGAGAAAATTGCATTTAAGTAATGGAATTTTGACCTTGCAGTGTGTAATGGCCGTAGTTCACCACAGAGATTGAATCATGCATAGAGCAAATGAAAGCCTGCACCTCGAAAGACTGACTGCGAGGTTCCCCCCACATTTGGAAATCTTTTGAGGACTGTTCAATCAACATGACTGCACCGTGAAATCAACCCCCGTTGTCTGTCTTTGTCTCTTCCACATAGTGACATCGCTGTTGCTGCTGACAAACATTATCTTGTGTGTGATCATGTGCACAATGTCATCCCCCACACACCTCCCCCTCCCGCTTCAAAATAAGTCAAAGTGGAGCCGGCTGTGTAGACACAGTAGGCTGTCACACTGTGTCAAGCGTCTGTGTCAGTGCTGCATCTGTTGCAGTCACATCTCAGAAGACACAAGGAAACGTCTCTCTGTTGACTTCATCTGTTTGTTTGGCAGCCTGCCTGATTGCTGGAGTGTGTACAGCGAAGAGGAGCGCCGACTCAGTCGGTGCACACACTGCCGACAAGCCTAATCCTCCATTCGCCGGGAAAAGGAGGGAATCTGGCCCCAAACAAACATGCATCTCTGTTTGTGGCTGGTCCTGGCACACACACAGACACACATGCATAGCCAGCCCACACTGCGTTAATCCAAGCATCGTAAGTCTTTGCTGCTTGTCTTGAATACATTTTATGAACAGAATAACAGAAACATTGATTCTAATTAGTGCAACACTGCAAAAGTTAAACATTGGGACTGACCCACAGAGGGGAGACAGGTTAAGTGAACTTTACTTGAGTTAATCACAACTTGTTACGTAACGTTAATGCAGTGATTTAAACTGATGTTAAGTACAAAAAGTATAATTAATATGTAATATATGACAGAGCCAGGCTAGCTATATCCTTGTGCTTCCACTCTATATGCTAAACTCTCCTATTCCAGCTACATACTTTATTTACTGTACAGACTTTAGAGTGATATCAATCATCTCATCTCACTCTCAGCAAGAAAGTGAACAAGCCTATTTTCTAAAAATAGTTATATATTCCTTTAACAAACTTATAATGGCATGAGTCTGCGCAGTCTAAGTGTACTGTTTTCTAATACACCTTTATCATTACCTGTGAGGATCCCCTCTTATCGCAAGCTTCTAGCTGACCGCGTTTGTTGATGTTACAGAGTAAAACTTTTGCAGAAATTGAGCTGAAAAGGAGAAATGGCTGTAGGACAGAGCATCTGTAGTTATCCCTAATGAGCTTGTTCCTCAGCAGGCTGCGATTCTAATATAAATGCAAAAGTTGGCCTAGGTTGGCCTTCGCATCGATATTAATGGCCAGGCGAAAGAGTTGAGGTGTCGCTTTGAACAGCAAGAACCGGCACCTGTACCTGATCAAATCTTCAAAGATTTTACACACAAGTCCCACAGAATGAGTAGAACTTAATAAGTAAGGCTTTTTGAAGCTGACCGTGACACCTGCTGAACCCTGACGCCCTCACATGATTAATAGCATTATGGTAAGTCTTTTTTTTCCCCCAAGTAAAGGATTGTTTGAGGCTGTCTGATCAAAACATTCAACCTTTTATTGGTCCAACTGTCAAAGGAGGCACACTTTGTGTTTGGCAGTTTGAATCATTCTGTCTGGACGGGGAATAGACATGAATAGGGCATGAATTGATGGACTCACTAAAGAAAAATCTCTCTGTGATCAGAAGGAAGTCAGTTACTGCAATTGATTAGCGTTTCAATGCAAACAAACACCCTATTCCTCAAGGAACAAGGATTCTCAGAGTTGAATAATGACTGACTTTCTGCTTATATAGCTGGACATCTGGATGATGGAAGTTTGGAGTGAGAAGAGTGCACATAATTGGTTGCAAATGTTCACACACAAGCACCAGCCTTCATAAATATGTATCTCTCGGATAAAGAAAAAGAATAGCAGTTGATTGACGATTAATAGTGACATTAAAAACAAAAAGAGCCCACTTGCCAGGTGATCACGCTAACGCAGGCCAGGTGATGCAAAATCCACATGTGACGACGTTAGGCCCACGCCACAGCTTTAGATAGGATTCAAAATGGCTTCCGCCGGCTCCTGGTATAATATGAGATCAAAGGTGACATCCATCTGTGATTAATTTAACTTTATTGACACTCATCCAAAACCACAGAAACAGAAACTGTTTGACCCATCATCCAGGCTCATTGCTGTGCCATGTGCTGATATTTTGATGATAGGTGGAAATATAGAGCAAAGTGGAATCTGGTTTAAAACTTAGGTCTAAATGCAGACACCACTTGATGTGAGAAACAATTATATTCACACACTAATACAATCACATACATGCCAGCAGCATATATGCATCTTATTAGGAACCTCTTAATGTGTCCAGCATCATAACACTTGGAACAAATATCTTACACTGATGACATTTTACACTGTGCAAGTGAGTTCTGACATACTACTTTACATTACATACATGCCACTCACGCTTACAGGGGTGTTGACTTAGACTATGACAATGGATGCAATGCAAGTTGGTGACAAGAGATGACTTATAGCTGCTTATGTGAATATGAACCTTCAGGCACACACTTAGTGGGAAACGCTCTGATCACTGCAGCTGTGAATTAGGAGCATCCGTTTAAAGCTTGAAAGAAACTGTCATTATTCTTGTTTTTCAGATATTTTAGTTTATGCATTCCAACCCAAATTCCACTAACTGAATGGATTTAATATCTGCAAATATTATGTTTTGAATCCTGGAAGTTTTGTGTCTTCGTCGTCCTTTGCTGCCTTTGTTGTCCAACGTGGAATGATAATCAAAAATGTCAGACTGTTTGGATTTCTATGATCCTTCACAGATTTGCGATTAGCATAAACCATAAGCCAAGCTAAAGCGACACTGGCTAAAATCACAGTGGGATCCTTATTTTTAAAGGCGTGACGCCTCATAGCCTGTGTGTCCTGCTTTGAGCTTTCTCACATGGTGCCAGCACGTACCCCTGAGTCCTGTTAGCGAAACCCCCCGGGTTGAGACAGATCAAATTTTACCCACAGACACTGGCAGCCACCCGCATGCACATGAACCCAAACGCACAAATGATACACAAACAAAGCACAAATATGTTCCCATATTCATGTAATAACTCTCTCTCTCTCTCTCTCTCTCTCACACACATGCACATATGCACGGACACACTTCCCTGCATGCTCCTCCACAGTCCACAAACACCTATTCCTTGATTAATTGGATGGCCCTGCCTAAGTTTTCTAGATTAGGCTTTGACATAGGTTATAATTAAATAAGACAAATTCAGGAAGTGTATGAAATCTCTCATTTCCTGAACAGAAATGTGAGTTTTAATTTACCTCATGCCGAGACGAGCTGTGGTCACCTGCAGAGAGCCAATTCACTGTGCATCACTCGGCGCATGATGTCTGGCTTGGACAGAATGCGTGGTTAAAATAAACCCCCAATGCCAATTTATGGAACAGCGGTCAAATATTTATCCAGTTGATGAGCTGGGCTGTGTGTTCCTCCCTGACAATAATTAAAGACAAACCCGAGCTAAAGGTGAGCAGCAGCCATGACATCACTTCGCAATGGCATTCACATGGTGGGATCTGAATAAGTAGTGGACAATACAAAAGGGCTCTGATTGGTATTTTTCCTTTCTTGAGTCATGCATGATGAGTAAAAGGGGAGCTGGATGTGTTGTGCAGCTTTGGTATTTTTTTTTTGTTGTAGTTAGCATGTGCTGATGCATGCTGGTTAAACATTCATAATGTTTAAAGAGTGGCAGTTTAACCTCAAACTAATTTAACCTCCTCAACAGCTGTGGCAAGGATGAGCACTGTCAGTCTGGAAAACAGAAATAAATGAGTTGCCTTGTTGATCTGAACCTTTCACCTCCACCAAAAGCACAACAGCACCACTCCACCCCGCTCAACATGACACAGTGGAATGTCTGTCTAATTCTCTCATCTGGAAAAAAAGAGTATATTCCCCATCTTCCACTGCACACGCAATAGACTTCAAAGATGTGAGAACGAGCCTCTGTGCCCTTATTCCCTTATGGTTGCCTGCTACCTTCTCAGCGGAAGCTATTGAGACGTAGGCATGAATGGGTATGAATGGAGCGCTGGGTTGTGTGCTGTGGTAAGGGCCTGTTGTGAGAGCTGGGGTTTCTCAGACAGGGATCACAGCCTGAGGTGATGCGTGTGTCCAATGAACAGTGCTCAGCACCATGGGATAACAATGAGAGCAGAGCAGTTCTGAAAATCAATAAACTGCTGGAGCTCTCAGCGGTCTCCTTCATCGAGAAATAACAGCATCTTTCTGTCTCTATCTTTTTCCTTCTATCTCTTTTTATATTCTCTTTCTCTTCTGCTTTTGTTTCTTATATAAACACACCACTCATATTAAAAAGAAGACACATAAAGTGAAGTAAGGTCAAAAAAGTGTGTGCCAGTGACACGGTGATATACAGTAAATAACTCATCTGCATTTAATCTTTATGCTTTGAGAATATATATTTCTGTACATCCTTCGGTTAAATATGCCCTTATAAATGTCACATCTAATCCATGGACTCACACAGCATTAACGTGAAGATTGCGAGACGTGCATGGAAACAAGTCAGGACGGGAGAAAAGAGGGATTTTGTAAATCTCCCATCAAAGTTGTCTAATTATGTTAATCAAGAATTCTCCAAATGTCAGCGTTGCTGGAGAGGATGAGATTTTTAGAGAGAGAACTGTAAATGGTGAACCAACCAATCAGCTGGACCACAATGATAGTAATGGCATTAATTAATTAAAGTTGGACATACAAAAGAGGCAAGCTTAAATCATGGGCACACTTCAAGAGTGAACACATGAATTAATATCAGGAATCAATTTGTTGCAAGATAAATGTTTTCTTACGCTGAATCAGCATAGAATTCCCTCAGCGTTTATGGAAATTAAGAGTTTTGCTCCCGAATGACAAATCTACCATCTGTAGAGAGTGACATCCACTAGAACTCGCTGATAGAACTAAATTAATAAAAGCATGTGTCTGAAACATTTTCCACCCCCACCTCTTAAATCTTAAAATTTAACAAAACTCTTTAATTATCATGTTTGACCACATATTCAAAAGGGAGGCTGAAAATAATTGTCAGATAAGAGCATTCACCAAGACACATGCTAGTCTGAGGCCAATCTGCCCCACACAAACAGGTTAAGAGCATTAAAGCATTCAGTTTAAAGGAAGAGTTTGGCATATTGCACATTTGCTTTCTAGCCCATATAGATGAGAAGATTAATGGTACTTACACATATGTTAAAGGCTACTGCCAGCAGCCAATTAGCTTAGCTTAGCAAAAAAAATGGAAACACAGGGACATAGGGAAGCTGTTTCCCTAGCCTGGCTCTGTCTGAAGATACCAAAACTATAGCAGCACCTCTAAAGCTCACAAATTAACATATCATATCTCATTTGTTTAATGTGCACCAGAATTGGAGTGTAAAAAGTAGGGATGTCCCGATCAGGTTTTTTGCCCTTAAGTCCGAGTCCGACTCATTTGATTTTGAGTGTCTACTGATACCGAGTCCCGATCCGATACGTCTATAATACTTTAAAAAAAGAATAAAGAAGAGCAAAAAACCAGACCCAGGATGTTTCTTATTTTTTATTTATTTCACCTTATTTTAACATTCAACAACTCTGTTAACAAACAGAGCACTTCTATGAGGTAGCTTGAACCAAGCTTGACCCAAATAAATAACATAAATAAATAAATAACTTAAATAACATAAATTCTTCACTTTTGGACTTCAGTGCAACAGTAAATATTAAAAAAGCCTAAGATAAAAACAAATAGCACCTCAACTTAAAATACCCGGCAGGCATGTAAAAAAATACAAAAATAAAAGTGCCACAGTGTTTGCAAAGCACATCTATATATACATATATACATTTATATCCGAGTACTGATCGGGAGGTAATGTCCGATTCCGATCGAATCTGAAACAACGTGATCGGGCCCGATTTCCGATCTCGTGATCGGATCTGGACATCCCTAGTAAAAACAGTTGTTGGGGACTATGTGCTGGACAATTTCTCTGTGTGGTGCTAGAAGGTTACAACACACCCACTTTACTACATGGCATGCTCACTTATATACGACACACTCCTGGAAATAACTTCCTGGATTAACATACTTATTTTAACACAAACCATGATCTTTTCCCAAACCTAACCAACCATCAATTCATGCCCTTTGTTGCCTAAACCTAACCAAACCACGACCATTTAGAGGACACGTTTCTGGTCTTCTTCTGCTAAACTAAGCTAGCTTCAAGAAAATGCTAGCTTAGCTGCTATTTGGAGATTCATATTTAGACAGTTGTATCAATCTTTACATCGAACTCAAATAAGTCTATTTGACCAAAAATATTGAACTATTTCTTTAGTGGCTACCCTAATATTATGTTCTGAAAACGTTTCCTATTTTTAAATTTTTTTTAATAAATGTACGTGTTAATAGGCTACACGCTAAAATGTCGGGGTTGTAAAAAATAAGATATCTTCTCTCTAGGAAGTTAGGTCAAAAGGTTTCTGAAAAATAAAAAATATAACACAGAAGAATTATTAATTTATTCTTAAGAAAAATATAATATTAATAGTAACACAGTGAAGCGCTTTCAGAATCCAGTAAAGGGTTTTGTGGGTTAACAGTAGCAGACATTAAAAACAATCAAGCTGTTTATTGTGTTTGCAATAATTAGATCTTTAACAGCGGGAGGCTTTTTCCCACTGATTCTCTAATTTGATACAGTATCGTCTCATCATCGTGCTGCAGGATAGCCACATAATTTAATCTAACACTTCATTCAAAACTCCAGGGGATCTCTGCTAAGTGTTGCAATCTCTGACTATTAAATTAATGTTGTTTGTTTCATGATGAAATAAATAGAATTTACTTGATACTTAAAAATTGGACAATTTAAATGGTGAGCTGTAATAGTTGCAGCATTATTAACTTACCTGTGGACAATATTGGATACCTAACAGATAACAGATGAACTGGAGTTTAAATGTAGTGTTATGATTTAATTTTAGCATTTATATCAATTTGATGAAGTAAATCGTATTGAGTCTCAGAGCATTTCTGTGATATATGATCATTCCAAAGACACAATAATTTGTTTGAGCTGTTGCCAGGGCACCCTTGTAATTCATGATTACTTACTGCATGTAATGCAGATGTTTAAAGCACTTGTGACATACATTTTAAGAGTGGGTGAGTGTCAGATAAAATCCCTAATGTAAATGAGAAATGTAAACTTTTTCATTATAAATGGGCAACCTTAAACTTTCTAGCAGTCAGGAACAGTTCAAGTATTCTTTAGGAAACATATACTGTGGCATAATTCACCACAGAACTCTCTGGAGTGGGCTTGAGACAGAACAAAACATTACACCCCATTTGCATGTCATTAGGAAAATGGAAAGCCACCTCCCCCTGTGGGTTTAACCCCTTATAAATATATTTAAATATATAAATATCATGAATACATTAATTGAAATTGTCCTCACAACACAACCACTAAAAGCACACTACAGTTGCGCTGTGGTGTGCTTTGTCTCTCTTGGGAGAGGTCATGCATGCAGACAGCTCTATATGCACCTGGAAAAATGCACGTACGTTCACACACACAAACAAAAATCATTACAACTTGGCCACATATTTCACCTAACTTACCCATGACCTTCTCATAAACACACACAGAGAGCCTCAAACTCCACCCTCTATAAAATAGTCACACAAACATCCTTCCTCACCACCCACACCTCCTTGTCACATAATCCCAGCCCTCATTCTGACTTTACAACAAAGACTGTCTCTTTCGTTCTTTTGCTACTTTCCCCCCTTTTCTCCCTTGCCTTTCTCTGTGTTTTCATGGATCAGCGGAGAGAGCAATTACATCAGCGTCGGTCTGGCGGCCTGGAGATGAAGAGCTATGTGGCTGTGGGCAAACACCTGGCCACGGTTAAAAGAGCAGAGCAGGAGGAGGAGGAGGAGTAGATGCAGTGTAGACAGATGTGCTGCAGGTTCTTTGGGCTGTGGGGAGGCCTGGAAGCACAGTGTGTGTTGGGGGTTGAGTTCTGATGGAGAGCGCTGAAGCACAAACGTGAGAACCAACAAGATGTGTGTGTGTGTGTGTGTGTGTGTGTGTGTGTGTGTGTGTGTGTGTGTGTGTGTGTGTGTGTGTGTGTGTGTGTGCCTATTTGTAAATCATGTGTGAGTGTGGTTGAGTCGAGTCAGTGAAGCCTTAAAACAACCCCCCCATCACAAGCAGTTAACATTACAATCCTTCACAGCAGTCAAAACTCTGCACCACCAAAGTTTCAGGCGATCCATTCAGCATGCGTCTGCCTTTCTACTTATTGACAGAGTCACATTCATTTGCATTACAAAAGGAAACAGTTTCAAAATATGCACAAAACATGTCATCTCTGATATGGCTTCAAAACCGCTTCAAACGTGCCCAAAAACACTGGCAAAACTGCACCGAAACTCAAATGTAAAGAGGACAATAGAATGTAAAACACTTGCCATGCTGCCATTTCCTCTAATCTGTTGCTGAGGGATATTTAAGTTAAATGTGACGACAGAAGAAAAGAAAGAAAGAGAGGAAAAGTGTGTGAATGACATGAAAGAAAGAAAAAACGGGGCCGAAAGAAAATGAGCAATAGAGGGAGGGAGAGAGTGAGGCAGGGGTGTTGCGTGAGGATCACAAATCTGCTCTTTGACCTCAGTCTAACCTCCAAGAGGCCATAGACAGACATGTGGTTGCCATATGGCCTGGATTATTGTGATATTTCACCAGCTGATTTATTTTTAAGTGTTACCTGGATTATCTGCTGTGGCTGATTTAGCTTTAGTTGTGTTCACAGCACAAGTCTGGTCTAACTCTTGCTTTAAGCAGCAGTGTCATTCTGTATATAATTTGAATTTTAGTGGATATAAGAATCAAAGCAATTATGCAAAATTTGTTTCACCTCAAACATGTTATCTGTTTGATTTGATCTGATTTTAAAAAAAATACTCAAGTCAGTATATAGATATATGCTTAATTAATTAGACTTTACTGTAAGTACATTTGCTTTAACTTTTACACTGCTGGTACTTTGAGCACACTTAGAGGGTAACACTAAACTTTTTATATAAATATTTTTATATGAAGATTGCTGTACAAATACTAACTTTGCTGACAAAGATTTTACATGCAATATATACAACCAGATCATAAAATATGACAGATGGTTTAAAGTTTAAAGCACCCACCTGAAGAATCATATCTGTACTTTTTTAGCAAAAGATGTTGGAATAAACATACACTCAGATGCAGCCATCCATGCGTTTACACATGCATGTAAAAGAAATGGACATGAAGCATAAAAATATAGAGCAAATATAAGTGACACTTAAGATGTAGCAGAGTTGGCAGCTTCTACAGACCCAATGTAGACTGTAGCACTAATTAAATGATAGTGTACATTCAAGATTCATTTAATATGCCCAATTCTCATAGCAAAGTGTTCCTTTTTTGATCATCCAATGACTTGATTTATAACTGAATTATTTGGCCTATATTCACAAAAGTATGGAAGAAACTCCACATTGTACCCTTTACTTGTGAGAGACCAGAAAATGGGCACATGAATGAGGACTGAAATACAGATTCATTAGATGGGGGTTGAAGCGCATCAATAGCCTTTACTTTGTCAGTGTTAAAAAATACATTTGTTATGTCATCCAAGGAGGCTATAGAAGGTAGACTGTCTGAAAAAAACAGGTATGAAGTCATACAGGAAGGCAGGCAAAAAAAAAACATCTGGAAAGCAAAAACAAAATGTGGCAAACTAAAACAGACTATGTGGCAAAGGAGTGAATGCTGGCTGGGGAGTGTATAATGTACTGTGGCTAATTTGTCAGGTAATGGGTATTCATTTTAATTTCCACCAGAATTACATTCAAAAATATGAAGTTATTTTTAAAAAAAAATCAATGTAGACCGTGAGTAGGAAATATTACAATTTTATCTGCCTGCTAAAAAAAATTAAATGAATATTTTAAAAAATATTGATGCAACTGTTGATATTTATGCTGCTGGAATGACAGATCCAGTGTTGTCGAGCTCTGTATGTAAAAGCTTTGCAGCAGCTATAGCTTGGATTGCAGATCTAGCTACTGCAGCTCTACCCCAGGATGCTGATCTTTGCTCTCTGCAGTTTTAACCCAACTCAGAGGCACTTGTTGCAGATGAGTGTAAATCCACAGCACGCCTCCTCCAAGCCAATTAACAGTAAAATCAACCCAAACAGATTTTCAATTGATAAATCTTTAATGATACCAGGGATTTTACACAAATGCACACTTGACAGTGCTAATTTAAAGCAAATAGGAAGCTTGATTAAAAAGTCCCCAGGCAGGGCGGGGGGGAAGATAAATGTTTGAATAATTTATCCGATTTAATTGACACGACTGCAATGTTGTAAACAGAAATGTTTTGATGTTCGTAATGCATTTTGACACGATGAGATTTTGGGACGGTTCCAAGGAAGACAGCCATGGAATTTGATAAAGTGGGGAGAGATTTATATCGGGGTGGGTGGCGAAGCTAACCTTAGCACTTTCTATTTACATATTATTCCAGATCAAGCTGTCTGTACAAGACTACTGGGTATTTTATAATAATGAAATGAAAAAAATAAAAAAGTGCTGGGATATGCTAATGTTAAAGTGATCAGCAAACACAATGGTATGCAAACCTGGGAGCCAGCCTGAGGCTACAGCACTTTGGTCTGACCCCAAGAATGCGACACTAAACAAGGATGTAAACACTTTGAGAACTGAGAGAAGAAAGAGGAAGAGATAGAGGGAATGAATGGGGGAATTCTTAGGCTGAGCGCATAAGGTGTTTGTTGCAGCTCTGCACACAAAAATACAAGCACGGATCAAGATAGACAGAAAGGTGGTAAGAAAGCATCAGAAAGATGACAGAAACCATGTCATACTCCACGGGCTCATGTTCCACTGGGGACCTAGCTGGGGTTACATGGCCGGCAGGTGCAGGGCCACCACTTGTCCGATAAGAAACCGATCTGCATGTGCCTGTCTGCTTTCCTGTTCACCCGTCCCCTGGTAAACATCCCGGTTATCTACAAACAAACAGAGTTTACTAGTGACTGTGAATGAATACATCAAATTTTGATGGAATTGCCATGTTGGGCTCTTCCAAATGCATCTCCACCATGATACAATGTACACCTGAATACATGAATAGCCAACAAGGAGGCCCTTGCTGTTTGTTGGCAGTAATGTTGACTGAATTTTAAAGATGTTATTTTGATTTGACACGACTGCTGGCTCAGTGGAGTTCAGAGGGGGAAGATACGAGACAGCCAGAAGAAGAGACAGAAAATCACACAAGGGCGGCCTGTGTCTGGGGAAGGGGCAGGGTAAACAGCAGTACGAGAAGCTAGCAAGGACGGAACGGAAAGACAATCCGCTGGTGCAGGATGGAATCACCATATTGACTGTCATGGGGACAGACAGTATAGAAAAGAGGGGGGGGCAAAGATACAGAAGCCAGCAGATAAACAGGCCCAGAGATGACAGGCTCAGTGACAATGCTACACATAAAAACATAAAAGCACTAACACATAAAGACAGATGCAAAGATATATTGTAGAATCAGATGTCAGCATTAGAGACAGCAAAATAAAGTCACCTACACTGCCTGCAGGTAATGTAAGTAATTGGCACCATTTGTTTTTTTCTTCCACCTTCAATTTATTCCCAACAATGACAACCACAATGCTCCTCCACACTGTACTGCACACACAATGCAAAAAGAGGCCTAGGAGCAAAGCTGACATGACAACAAATGCGTTTATGTTGCCTGACAATGTATCGCTTCCACATCAAAGGAAGCCTCACCTTTTGCAAAAAGAAGCGAGGGCGAAGTAAGTGGAGGCCCTCACGTTATTAACTCCCAATCAATAAACATGCATTCGGTGGCAAGGTAATCAGGAAACACTGGCAAATGGCCTGACGATGTATCAAAGCCGATGCTCCGAGGCAACAGCACAAACTCTAACAAGCATTTTATTACCGGTTTCTGTTACTGACATTAGTCAAAAACCAAGAGAGATAAAATAGAATAAGGAATGCGGCGTGGCTGGCTGAGAGGGCCCCTTGGCTGAGAGTGTGCACCTTGCGCGTTTGATAGCCGCACGCCTCTTCTTTGATATGATAACAAATATAAATTGTTTAAAAACATCAAGCGAGCTAGAAGCAGACTTGCTTTGACGGTTCTCTGGTCTAGGGGGCGATGAAGCTGCTTGTCTGCAGATGTGGGACAATTATGCTGCAGGCTTTTTATTGGAACCACAGGATGTTTTAGCTGGATGATGATGCTCAGTTTTTGGCAGAAACAGAACTAATCTGTAAAAATTGCTTGTCTGCGTCACTGCTTGTCTGTTTTTGACTTTTCTGCATGTCTACAGTTTGTTTTTTGTCGCTGTGGTGTCCAAGTCCTGCATTAAGTCCTACTTAAAGGATAATTTCTGTGTTTTTAAAACTGGGCCCTACTTTCATACATTTTTGGGGTAAAAATTACAAAAATATTTAGAATCCGTGCAAATCCAGCTTCAGCCAGCAGCCATGAAGCGGCTGTAATGGCTACAATGTAGGCTCAGACTGTTATATAGAGTGTCTAACAACATCACAATCGCGGCTCAATAGACCCAAAGGAATACGTTACAGCCACTCCACCTGGTTTTTGGCTGATTACTTCATACTTTTTGTATGAACTATTCATTTTAGCACCAAAATGTGTGAAAAAAAGTGTGAAAAAAAATATCCAAATTATTCTTTAAGTAAAAGAAGTATTATCAGCTACATGTGTGCATTTTTTTTTACTTTTCTTGCTTTTGTGTGTAATATTGGCTAATTTATATAATAAAATTAAATAAATTAAAGAGTAAATCACTCTTATTGGGACCATTAAAAACTCTAATAATAATAGACATCTTAAATATGACACTAACACGACCCTGTAATCTTTAATAATCTGCAAGGTATAGACATCTTGGAAAATACACATTTGTTTTCTTGTCAAGAGCTGGGTGAGTAGATTGATACCGCTTATGTTTTTACGGTAAAAAAGGGCTAAAGCAAGCAGCCAGTTAACTTAGCTTTTCACAAAGTCTAGAAACATGGGAAACAACCTGGCTCTGTCCAATACTAACAAAATAAACTTACAAGCGCCTCTAAAGCTCACCGATTAACACATTATATATTTTTTGTTTAATTTGTAAAATGGGAGGTTATGTGTTTGAGCTAAGCTAAGTGGCTGCTGCTGCTAGCTTAATGACACTAGCTAAACACGAGTGTGGTGTCAATCTTCTCATCTACCTCTCAGCAAGAAAGCCGGTAATTTAATTTCCTAAAATGTTTAACTATTTCTTTTACAATGCCTTTAGTAACTATAGCTGTCAAATACATATAGTGGAGTAAAAGGTATGATATTTCCCCCTGAAATAGGCTATAGTATTATATAAGTATACTGTAGCATAACATATAAATAAAAAGTACCTGAAAAATGTACATACTTAAGTAAATATACTTAATTAATTTCTAATTTGCCAACTTCTACTTCATCCAATTTGTCTCTAGCCATGCTATTGGGGAGACTTGTTCAGGAGCCAGCTTCTCACCCCAAGGGTCACATACAGGTGAGGAACCGTGATTGAAACCCACTCCTCCCATCAGCTAATTTGTTTGTTTCTTTTGGGGGCATAGCTGATATTAAAAGGAGATCCTGAGCAGGGTGGCAGTGAGGAAAGAGGGATGGAGGGAGCTGGGGAAAGAGGGAGCCAGGGAGGGGGAGGGAGGGATGAGTTTACAAGCCCCAGGTACAGTGAATGGGTGAGTGAGAAGATGCGGAAAAGAAGGCAGTGAGGGAGAGGTGGTGGTGGTGGTGGGGAAATCTCATCCAAATAATTTTCACCCCGTGGGCGCGCTAAAATGCAAATCACAGATCAAAGAGGTTTGGAATGGAAACTAGCGAGATTGGGAGAGAATATCATCAAGCTGGGGTTATATATGTATGTTCAGAATGTGAGTGAGACATGCTGGACCCAGGTAATGGAGCTGACCTGTACTTGAACACTGCCCCCCACTGCCACTATCATTTCCCCGCCTGCCTTCTCCCAGGATTATAGCATGTACAGTACACTGGAAAGTAATTTAGTTTCTCCTTACAGTACCGTTCTTCCCTTTCTGTGTCTCTCAACCTCTGTTTATAAAGCCTTTTTCATCAGCCAGTGAATGTGCAGTTTACAAAGACACAAACCTCCTCTCAAAGCAGTGGCAAATTCCCCCCTTACATGTTGACACTGGGTTGATGTTTGGCAACTATAGCAGCCTGTTTGCATGTTGCCCTGTACAGCAAGACATTTGTCCCCCTTGCCTCAGCACACAGAGAACTCTAGAAAACAGCTTCATGGAAGGAGGTAAAGTAAGTGAAGCAGTCACAGAACAGAACAACAGCCAGTGATGGAATGTGTATCTAGTGCACGTAGAATGTTGCCAGCTTTAAGTGTTTGAAATCTTCAAGTGGTGTTTGATTTTACGTGACACGGGAAGCAAATGGAATCAGCCCAAAATGCACTTTGCTAGAACAAAATTAAAAATGTTAAATCTCAACCTACAGTCTAAATAGCAGTGCAGTTCACATCTACCTCTATATACACAGATGAGAAAGAACATGCAGAGGGTGCAGGGGTGTGGGCAGAGAGAGAGAGGGCTGAGCTAGAGAATATGTACATAGTGGCTGAGAGAAGATGCGGGTAGACTCTGTACAATGTCTCCACATTAATGCCTAATTAATGTCTGTCTCCCCATTAATATCTAATTAATCATTCATGTCTGTCTCATCCACCTGAAGCTGTCACAACTTTTCTTCTATTCTGACATTAAATGTGACAGTGTTGTCCCGTGGCACATGCTTTAGTTTTCCGCTTCTGACTTAAACTGACAAAAGAAAGCACATTACATTATAATGTAAACCACAAAATTTGGTTTACATTGATTTTTGTGTATTTTCTGGCTGCACCAAGGACATGTAATTGTGTTTTTGACCTTACAACTACATTCCTGGCCTTTCAACAAGTATTAAAGATGGGGCATGCAATTCTAATCCAATATACATCTTTTTGTCAGATTTAGCAAATATCTCCTTACAATCCACAAACTGTCTGTTCTGTCTGTGCTGGAAAAAAAAGTTCGTACACAGTCCTGGCTCTGTAAATGGAAACAAATAAAGTGGCTTGTGTGTCCGGTAATGTTGAACCACTTGCTCACAAACATTCAACGTACTTTCTAGTTTGCCAAGATATGCTGTTGTGATGTTAGCTATGGTGCCAGGGGAGTTGAGTATCACTGTCTGGAGACGGTGTGTTGGCTCTAGGATCATCTCGTCCTCTCTGCATTTTAGCTTTGCTACAACAACAACCGTAGCGGCAATTTGCTGACAGACAACTTAGCTAACTTTTGTTACATGACTGTGTCGTTGTTCACTCTATATTATGGTATTTGTAATGGTATTGGATTCCTCCAGAATCACTTTTAACAATATAAAAAGTCACCTTTACCAGCTGTGCATGACAACACAACAACATGACAGAGAGAAAATTTCTTCCAGTGGTGTAAAGTAATTTAAGTATCTTACTTAACTAAACTACCATTGTGGGGTACTTGTACTTAACTGTGTATTTTATGTTACTTTATACTTTCACCACATTACAAAGCATTATGCTTTTTATTCCCCAACATTTCTCTGACAGATGTAGTTACTTTTTAGTTAATGACGATTACCTACACAAGCATATAATAGGCTTAGTTATACATTAAACCAGTGACCACATTTCACAAAAAAGCAAAATTAAGAGACAAGTCTGAAGAATAACTACAAATCTGTGTAGCAGAACCTTTTTTTCCTCTTTCCTACCTCCTTAATCATGATGATCCCTCAGATTTATCTAGTGACCGTTTGAAGGGGCCTGACCCCTAGGTTGGGAACCACTGGACCAATCTACTACTGTATAAAAAGTTGTTAAAATAGCTCCCTGTCATCCAACAGTAAAAATATGTTGATTCACAGTATTAACAGTATTTAGAACATATCATTAATATTTCAGGTTTTTTGTAAGATGAGTACTTTGTAGTACATTGTGCTTATGATACTTCTTTACTTTACTTAAGCAAGGTTTTATATGCAGGACCTTCACTTGCAATGCATTTACTTTGTTGTAAGCTACTGGTACTTTTACCCAGTAAAAGGATCTGAATAGATCTTCCACTACTGATTTCTTCAGACTACTGTACAGGAAGTGGTGAGAACCTCTTTTGCTCTCGCTTCCAAGGTGAAGAAAAAAAAGAACTCTTTTTTGCCCAGATAATCAGTGGTCTTTAAATTAACGTCAACTGAATCATTTCTGCTAAAAACAAATGAGATACCAACACATTGCACTACACTGCATTCCTGTATTGCAATTTTAAAAATCCATACATATCAAAGGAAATCCCATTTTTCCTCCACATCGTGGATATAAATTTTCTAAAGCTTCAGTATCTCTTTCTAGGGAAAGAGCAGGTATTCAGTTGCAGTTCTCTGTGTGCCATCTGCATCAGCACCAAAGCCCTCCACTGATGTGGATTAGCGGTTCACAGCACTTTGACTCTCACTGCCAGAGGATTCAAAACACAGCTGTTTTTTATAGTTGGTCAGCACAACCTGCAGGCCCACACTCAGTCTTCATATAGCCCTCCTCAAAGACACTGTTTCTTCTACACTGCCGTCTCTTTATCTTGTGCTATTTGCTTTTGAATGTAAATCCCTAATCCTCCCATCTTCACATTTCTCTCTCCACCTATTCCTCTTTTCTTTGTATTTGTCCTTTCTCCCTGTGAACCTCTCCATCCCCTTGTTATTGCCAGCCGTCCAAATTTTTTTGAGCCCAGTGTCACCTGCTTTGTAATCTGATTACTTCATGGTGGAATTAGTATGTATATTTAATGCAGTTTTTTTTCCTTTTCTCCTCTCTGTCTTTTATTCTTTTTAAATCTTGATGAGTGATGCAGGGAGGAACGAAGATGGGGTGGGGTTTCTTTTCTTGCATGTCTGGCGGATATGCCAGGGCCATGCTAATAAATGACAGCTGATTTATGCATCTGTATTCTTTTATTTATAAAAAATAGCAAGCGGGCTGATTTCTGATATTAATAATACAAGTGGATCCACTTTGATTAGGCTTCTGTGGAGAGCTGTGCATATTCAGCATTACAATTAAAGCCTCTGATGTGAAATAGGAATGACACGCTAATGAAGCGAGCTAGCGAGCCTGAACCGCGACTGTCCAACAGCATTACGGCCCATCTCGGATGAAGAGTAATTATACGAGGAACACTGAAATGTCATTAAAAATCTTCAGTAAGTGATTTAACCCACCATTCCTCACTAATGCTAGATATTTCTTTTTTTCCCTTTACCACCCCCCAACCACATGATCAACGCCCAAGGTTTTCTTTTTCTTTTAAAAACAGGCTTTCTTTTCCACAAGGCCAAGACCAAACTTCTCTTTCAGAAGTTCCATAAACAAAAAAGGACTCCTTAAACACAAACATATTGAGATCTGAGACAAAGACATACAATTGCATTGTCCTAATTTAATTGCAGAACTCGGTGGTGCCGGTGGTGGTAGGTAATTGAAATCATTCCATTATAAATTCCATTATGAATTGGTGATTAAGGCCAGAGGTGATTACCATGGATTAAAGATGATAGTTGGCTTCTTTTTTTTGCGGCATAACCTCTCCCACCACCTGCACGATACCCACCCTAAACAGCTTGATTTATCACAACTAACATGTCAGGGAATAAAGCGATATCCAAGAGAGATACAATGTGGGAAAAGAGGGGAAACTCGCTCAATAAAGGCAAAGAGTGTGTTTGAGGGGAGTGTTGTGTCTAAGAGGATTTAGTTAATCTGATTCCACCCTTTCATTCTTGTATGATGTGCTCATTTTCACAGGCAAAAGAAGCCTAGAAGGGTTGTTGTTATTGCTAAAGCATAAAGAAAACAAATAATAAACCATATCATGTTACTGTATCATATTCATTAGGGCTATTATCAAGTCTCTCTGTGCTGATGCGGGTGAGTGTGTGTGTGTGTGAGACAGGGGAGAGAGAAGCTGATAGGATGTGTGTGTGTACGAGGTAGATAATGCCACAGGCAAGAATTTGTGAACATCAGCAGTTTCTCACCATTTTGTTGGGTTAATCCCTTGTTTCAGTTGGAAAAATAGGCATTTCTCTTGCATACATTACACCGGTGCCTGCACATCACATACACAAAAAGTGAAAAGTACCTTTACGTCAGGTCTCTCTGATGTAATGATAAGTGAAGTTTTATGTATCGGGGTCACACAGGGTTTTTTTGTCTATCTCAGCAGCTCCTTCAACCGAGTGGAAAAATCAGACATGTGGCGATGGGGCAGGTGAGTTTCGACAAGTTAAAGCACAGTGACCAGTGGAAAACACAACACTGGAACAAGCATTAAAGAAGTCTCATCTCATGGGAATGTTCTGTTCTCATTTGAAAGTAGTGTCTTCTGATTTGAGTGAAAATGTGCTGACTGTGAGGACTCTGCAAGGTTTTTACATAAAAGTGGGCAAAAACATGACTTACTTAAACCAAAAAAAAATTACTAAAACTCCACCGCTGCTGGCGAGACAGACACGTGACTCCTCTGATGGCATCTGATATGGAGCACTACTCTGCACCAGCTGGGCGGTTACTGGAGCTAGGTGGGCCGGGGGAACGGGCACAAGAGTCCCCTCGCCCACCACCAAACCGAGCATCATGCCTCCGAGCTATGCAATTATTTTTGCACTGCGTCCAATATCAACTTGAGAGCAATGCAAATTATTTAAGACGCGCTTTTCAGGACCTGCAATTATAATAATGATGATCTCAATTAGCGTTGCCATTGCCTCGGACTATTTAGCAGGCAATTCTGCAGCCTGGGGGCTAGGGTCTTCTAGGGAGCCGACACGCATCGTCAGGTCAGAAGGGGTGGAGAGAGAACGAAAGAGACAGAGAGAGAGAGAGAGTCGACACTCTCAATCAATAAACTGTGAGACTGTGAGATATTTACAACCCAATCCCGCATGGGGACGGTTCATAAATTGACCTAATTGGTCAGTGTTGGATATTCAATGAATGATGCCAGGATGCACTGTCTAATTCAGAAGAGCAGGATGTAAGCCATTGGGCCTCTTGCCACTGCACTGAGATATACTGGGAGTTTACTATGCTCATGTGCTTTATCCCGAGAGTTGAACAAGAAGATTGATACCACTCGGATGTCTTTACGATAAATATGAAGCTACAACCAGCAGTAGCTTAGCATAAAGATTCGAAACAGTGGGAAACAGCTAGCCCGGCTCCTTCCAAAGGTAATAACATCTGCCTACCAAGAGCTCTAATTCTCACAAATAAGCATAACCCAGTTACTCCTCAACTTGTTATGCTAAGTCTTTTGTTTTTTTATACAGGTTTAACATACAACATGTTTGAGTTTTAGAGGTAGTGGTGGACGGATTCGATTATTTTCAGAGTCAAGCTAGCTGTTTTCCCCTGTTCTCAGTCTTTATGCTTTAGCTAAGCTAAGTCTCTGGGCTGCAGCTTCATATTTACCAAACAGATATGTGAGTGGAATTAATCTTGTCATCTAACAAGAAAGTAAATAAGCCTAATTACAATGTCACACTATTGCTTCAAAACTTACCAAACAGTCACGTTTTCACCAATTTACCCCATTGTCATTGCATTCCCAGTTTTACAGCTTTTCACGTAGTATACTGCACTGCCACTGTATATTAGAGGGACTTCTTTTCCCCCCACCATTCATGTGGAAAAGGCTTGCACCACCAGCTACCCTTTCTTTTATTCATCGTACTGTAAATAACTCCACTTTATGAAAAGCAGCCAGTGTGACTCACGGATACCTCTCTAACCACAACCCATTATTATTTCATGGCCTTTGAAAGAAGGGTCTATAGCAGGCGCTCTCACACTTTAATGTCGGAGCTTCCTCTGATGTTGTGTAGTACACAGCGGCCCTTGTTGCACTCCGTATGCGATCCCTCACTTGAATTCACAAACACTTCCAAGTGCATAAATAGCACGGAAGACGAGCGCCTTGCGAGCTAGCTAATGCTCTGGAACGCCATTGCTGAGGAGATAACAGGAGCCTGCCATGGCTGATGCCTGGGACTGTCGTGGGGGGGAGGGGGTGCCTTTATGAAAAATGCTGTTGTTTTCTGACCTCTCATGGGACATCATACGGTAAGGAAAAAGAACATGCATCAGCGTTACGATTAAATGACCAGCGGACATGATTCAAAGGGTCCCACGATGTCCCTGAGCACCCTTTGGAACGTGTAGAAGGCTCTCGGCATACAGACGAGCTAATGGGCAACCTATTGGTCATGGTAGATTCAGTTTGAATCTCAATGAGGGTGTCAGTGTGTGGTTGCTCCATGACCGACAAGGTGTGGTAGGCCTGCTGGAGTTGATTTAGCCACACGGCCTGTCATAGCGTTTTACTAGTCACCATCCATCAATCGAAAGGCTAAAAGGCATGTTTTTTTTTCCTTTTGAAGTGTCAAGAGAGAACTGCTGTCTTGAAGATGGATGGAAAATGGAAGCCATCTGATGAAATTTCACATCTTTGTTTTCTCTCCATGATGCAGAACCTTGATGGTAATAAGGCAGATATTTTTTTTTACATAAGCATGACAACAGACTTAATAATGTGGTTTGTGCCAAAACCACTTTTGCAGTATGTAGCCCAGAAATGAATCCTAGCTGGAGAAGTCACTTCTTACAAAAGCCTTTCAAAAGGTACACAGCAGTACTTCCGTGTATACTGGGACATGCTTGTGGTACATGAAAGCAGTGGGCTTGAATCATACAAAGGCTAAACCCATTACAGGTCCAGAGGGGTGGGCAATACAGTGCCTTGTCCCGCTGTTCTAAACAAGACTCTAGGTGCTGCAAGCTGGAACAAAGCCTTGTAACACATACATTAAACTTTAATTGTTTTTTCCAACCCCTTCCTTCACATCTCTGAAGTAGCAGCTCCTGAAACGTTAAAAGTGTAATGCCAGCTAGATTTTCATGGCTGTGCCTTTGTAGAATAAAAGATATATGTGTAACAGTGGAGGGGAAAAAATACTCTCTGATGCTGGAGGTAGACAGTTGCTTTTCAAATTCCAAGTTTTGGTCCTTTATTTTATTCAGCAGTGAAATGCCATGAATACAGAAAATAATAACGTCTGTTACAATTCTCAACCATGACCTTCTAATGTCAGAGAACCTTTAACGTATGGACACAGTACACAGTAATGAAAAGTATCAAAAAAAGTAGTTGAATCTCGATCAAAAGGAAATGAAACCAAAAAAAAAGTTTTCACCAATTACATAAACATATGTTTGCTACAGTCCCAATTTACTGTATACATAGGGGGATCATATTCCCAATTATTAGAGAAGGATAGCAGTAGAAAGGATACATGACTCAACTGCCAGACATAATGCTTCATAAAGTATGCACAGAGGTACAAGCAATAAATACACACATTAGGTTAAGCCTTACAGCTACGCAAAGCAGATGCAGAAAAAGCAGGTTTGCTATTCTTAGCGAGCAATGAGAGAAACAGTAAAAATTCAGGTAAGTCAGAAAAGAAACACTGAGATTTTTTTTTCCTCTTAGAAAAAAGTCTGGTAAATTTATGGGTCCACCAACATTTTTTTTACATAAGTATGCACAGTTATCAAAATACAGACAAAATCAACCCAGAAAATCCAGACAATCCTAAAATCTAGTGGAGGAGCAGATCGCAGTTCTGGAGGTCTTTCTGGTATTATGTGCAAGCAACTATTTTAGACATTTTTTTTACTTAATTTATACAAAACCCATGCAAATCTACAGGTAATATGCATTCTGTGGCTGACAGGTTTTATCCCTTCCAAAACAGTATATCTGAGGTAATGCACTCCTATGCATTGTACGTACATTTAGGCCATCGTCCCGATGAGTTTTATTATATTCTTTTTATTGGTTCATGTTTCCAGTCCACCAAATGATTTTTAGACATGCATTTTTAAAACACAATATTCCCTTACAGGTAATCTATACATTATCATTCTACAAATGTTTGAGGACAACCTATTACAATGCAAATCTTCCATATCTTGACGCAGGGAATGTAAACGTTGGTTTGAGCCACGTCTTATGAGACAAGCGTAGTAAAGTGTAACAGCTCTTGTGGCATTCTTATAACTCGTGCAATCTGTCATAATTGTTCTGAATTTGTTGTGCAGAGGTAGAAGCTTTTAGAAAGCCTTTTTGGGTAAGTGGGAGAACCCTTTTTTTTTGAAAGACGCAGCGTCCTTTTTATTTGGTGTGATAAGATTATTAAGAACGTCGTCTTCAAGTCGTTTTGCTGACTCCAGCTAAGCATTGAAGGGATAAGCTTTGTTCCTGGGCCCAGTACCCTCTTGACGTGGAACTGGCGTGTATGTGTGTGTCTGGGTGTGTACTTTACATGCTGTGGGTTTTTACAGTACTGCACGTGTCTGCGTGTTAAGCTCTTACAGCCAATTCCTTGGCTTGGCACAACACTTGAAAACAATATATGCACAGTGTTTCCACTTTGGTCGAAGCAGGCAGACGCATTGCTCGTTACAGCACAATACAAAGCCACTCCGTTCTTCGACAGCGTACATTTTCTGTAGCTGGAGAGTTTACCGAAACAAGAAGGTTGGCTGACCAAAAGCTTGGGGTCTGTGTGTGTCTGTTTGCATGCATGTATGCTAGTCTCCGACAGGGTGTGTGTGTGTGTGTGTGTGTGTGTGTGTGTGGTTGTTTTAGCATTTCTTTATCCCATACAAGAGGAGGCAGAATTTTGTGTAACTTTGGTTTACTGAAAACAGAAATGACCATTAAAGCAACAACACTTTTCTAGATGACATTAGCTGTGAGGGAAATGATGGTACGTAGTCTCCACACTAACTACTTCTCTTTAGTCTCTACAAATACCAAGTGTGTTATAAAAAGCTGGCTACCTATACAGAGTACACCAGTGCGAACACCAGGGGTTTCTATATAGTTGAGAAGCTATGAACCACACAATGCCTATTTGATGGAAAGTTAAAGCAAATATCACCTAGAAAAGGTTAACCTTCACCTTAGATATCCTCTTCTGTAATGGCTATTATTATTTGCTTTTACATGGTAACCAAGCCACATCATTTCATATCAACTTGAAATTATGACTTATTTGGCTTCACTAGATATTTTTCATGTTTGGTTAGCGATGTTTTCAGTTTCGGTTTTGACGCGGCTCGGAACAAAACCGCCATGGAAATAAGACGTGACATTATTTTGACAGTCCCACTTAGAACATTACATATTCAACAGGTTTGAAATAATAAAAAAAGACTGATGTGTAATGCATAACATAAAGTAAAAAAAAAGAAAATAAACTTCACAAAAACACAATGTTTCTGCACTTCCATTGAATACACAAATGTTTTGTTTTGGTCATAATCCACTTTTACAGTTAGCTGCTCTCCACCAGTCAAATCAACAGCAAAAAAACGCCTGCAGTTCAAATATCACATCACCTTTTACCTACAGTACGTCTGGCAGAAAATCTTCAAAGTGGACGTTCTATGAGTTATCAAATTATACATCAAAATCAGCATTTATTTCCCCTCTCCCGTACTTGTGATCATCTTTGTATAGGGCTAAATGAAACAATCCCAGAGGTTATTCGAAGGTAGTTTGCGGAACAAGAGCTTCTCTTTGTACTAGTTTAAAGTCACAGAAGACAAACCAAGAGCAGTTTGGCGGCTTCTGTCTATAAGCTATTGGCCATTGCTAGTGTTGGCTTTGGTTTCTAGCTGTTGCCTGTGACTGTTTGCAGGTAGACAAAGCTTTAGAATGAGGAGGTAAGGAGAACAGGAAGAAGAAAATTATGCAGAAATGCATTTGTTTTGTAAATGGTGCTTTACAGAAAGTATTATTTTTTCCCCAACTGAATTTCCATTTTTTTAAACTTTTAATCACAAACAGATATTAGACTGGAAGCCAACTATTTTTTCTTTTTTTTCTCTTTTTTTTTCTGGACAGCTGCAACAACAGCTTTGGTACTGTAGTTCCGTTACTGGTGTGATTCAGGGAATGGCATTTACAGTTGGTGGTGTCTAAAATCATATTTTGAAATTAACGATGGTAAAAAAAAGAGCTAAAAATAATATACTGGTTTTCATAATAGTAGCAACATACAGGCAGTGACACAAATTTCTGAGACTACTCCTGTGCAAATGATAACAGAGCAACAACTTGAATTGAACCAGCAATTGCCTCTAGACATTAACAACTACTGGGGGTTGGATTATTCACAAACATAAAACGTCTTCCTTTTTGGCAGTATATGAGGCCGCTTGCTTTCAACGGAACATGATTTGCTCATTCGTTTCATGTTTTCCCCCCATTCACGAGTCCATCATCCTTGTACTGTATGTGGCCACGCCATCTCTAATGAAATAGGTCTCAGAGAGTTAATTATTTTTTTGAATCAGACATCTCATGCCTGTCATGTTTGGGGATCCCAAAGGACTGCAACAAAGAGTTCCTTTGGACTGGTCTCCATCCGGATGCATGCTCAATAAATAGTCCCAGTGGTGAGAGAGACAAAGAGAGAGTCAGCTGTGGTTGCTTGGACTGTGGAGTGGTTTCTAGTCTTGCAGGAGGTCTGTGTGAGAGAAACAGTGCGGCTGGGTGAAGGGATACGTCGACCAAAAATCGTATCCTAGTCACTCCAGGTCGTCTGATAAGTTCCCTTCCTCCAGCTCCCGGTCGTCGTCCAGCTCTGGACTGTGATTGGCAGTCGTCACCAGTGACATCGGACAGTCGTCGTCATCCATGTTAAGTGGCTCCTCCTTCACGTGAACGGGTGGCCTGTGACACATATTCACATTGGTGATGTTAGATTTGTATGCGTTTATGAGGAATTCCTGCAACCAATAGAACTTGAGAATAGAACACTCACTTAATTTTTTTTAATTATGTGTAACATATTGGTAAGACGGAAATGGGAAAGAAAGGAAATAAGTAAGGAATAGTAAGGAAATACAGTAATGCTGATTATTACCACTATATAATAATATGTAAAAGAAAAAATGGGTTAATTCCCTTTTCTGTACATTGAATACATGTGATATTCAGCGAACAGAAAAATAAAATTTGTTGTCAAAAAGCAGGCATATAACAGCCATTACATGCATTATCTAGTGGAAGTAACAACCATGTTGTTTGTGAGACGCTAATTCGACATGATGCCTCACGTCTACTGTAAGTAAGCGCATGAAAATTGCATGAAAAACATGGCCCCTGTAAGGCCGATAAGCTGTGATGTTCCAGACATGTTTGGCATTTAAAAGTTTACTGATGACACCAGGTTGAAATACATGAAAAAGGAAAAAGGGAAAAAAACAGGCCACATGATAAATAATGGAGAATTTCTCATCCCTGAGCCCCCTGGAGCAAAGGCAGAGGAGAGGCTTTTTTATCTAGTTAATAGAAAGCGCAGCCACTCGTTAATATGCAGGGGCTGTGCATGTCGCTCCTCAAGAGGAAAAACCGGCAGCTAGGTTCTGCCATTAATCAACTTCAGCCCTGGCAGTTCGCTCGGACACCATGATACATGTTTTTAACTCTAAATGGATGAATATCTTTAGCCACTGTCAATAAGCGCCGGGCAGAAAGCAGCGGCAGCGCTATGAGCAGGACACCTCTCGCTTCAGAACAACAGAGAAGTGGGCGGAAAGAAAAAAGTGTTGGGCGACTAACAAGAATAATAATGCTGTCACACACAAACAAGGCATAACATGATCTGGGGCCGTATTCGGGGAGAGGGGTTTGTGCCACAATGATAAATCTGACAAAACCTAATTATTTCTGACACATCGGATGCATCAGAAAATCCCCCTAGACTATGAGAGTGGGGAGAGAAAGGGAGACTTATCAAGTGGTAGTACGTTAGGACTCGTCTCATAGCTTTTCTCCTGGGCTGCCTTCATCAGTGGAACGGGTGGGGGCTGGAGGGGTGGGGGGTGGGGGCTCTGAATTTAAAAAATAATTTTAAAAGGAACAGATGATTTTAATATTCAGAGCCAAATACTGTAAATTAATATTCTGATGTGGTGGGATGAAGAGAAGAGGTTGGTCATAGCAGGATGCAAGCGGAGCGATGAATATTTCTCTTTCTGTCCCTCAGATTCATGGAGTCAGTGAAAAGCAAAAGAAAAACACCTCGGCCAGAGGTTAGAGATACAGAAAAACACTTAGTCTGCTCCCTCTGACCTGGCAATACTGAGTCTTCTGAATAAAAAGACAATTTTTTTTACTAAGACATACATTCTGTTGTTCTTTTCTTAAATTAAGTATAATCAGACCATACTCATTTTAATTCTAATTTAATGTTAGATAATGAAATCCTTATAGGTGCAACGATGTCTAAGTCTGAGGTCCAACCTGAGATTCTTTTAGATAAACTAGTGCTGAAATTACTGGTTAAAAGAAAACAGCTTTGATAGTTATCATTTATGAAGCAAAAACGTATCCAGCGTGTCAAATGTAGCTATATTTTATCATTATAAAATGAAAATATAATGTTTTGGACTGTTGGACAAAAGCAACCTAGAGACCTGAATTTGGACTTTTCCCTGTTTTATTGACAATTGATAAAACATTTGATTGAAGAAAAAACCTAATTAATTCATTGTGAATATAATCATTATCATGTGTCTGTTTATATTTTATTATATATTTTATATTATTTTGCCACTTTCTTATGCCAAAATTATAAAGGGTTAAGGGACACAACACTTTAAATCACTAATTTTGAATCTATTTACAGCATTTAAACATTTAACAAACACTCTATAATGTAGCTGTACCAACTGAAAGTACATTTTTAAGTGATTATCAATGTACAGTATTTGTCAACAATTTTAACTTTGCTTATTAGGAAATATTTTATATTACTACACCTGTATTTTATTACATCTGTTTATATACCAGCCTGCACTTATGGGAGTCACAGGAGGAATTGTTGACAAATACATGAATACAACAACAATGCATGCCTTTTTCTGGTTGACACATAAAAGTTGGTTTTCCACAAAGATACTGTTAATCTCTTAGTCACCATTACTTTAAAATCATAATCGCTCTGTACTTGAAGGCATCACACCGATCAACTGATACGGCTGAATGTGAGGTGTATCACAAACCAAAAGTCTCCTCTGTTATTTTAATATGCAGCTCATTAGGTGTTTATGTGGCTTGGACGAAAAATATGCAGGGCCATATTCACAAGCCCGAGCTTTCTGACACTTTATTAAAATATGTGGATGAGCCATTTAGCTCTTAATGGCTAGCTGCCATTACTGAGTCACTCAGGAGTAAATGCTGGACTTTGTGGCGCAATAAATACGTGGTGCTTTGTGCGTATGTGTGCGAGCTCTCGAGATGCCTGCTCTCACATCAATTGGAGATTAGCACCAGCAATCATGCGGAGGTATGTCAGGGATGCAAATAAGGTCATTAGTCCACGGGCCTAATGGTAGGTGGGGGGCAGCAGAGGTGGTGCGGGGAGGAGGGGGGAAGACTAGAGGGGTGGGGGAAGGAAAGGGAGGCGAAAGCAGGGGTGAGGACTTGTGGGGGCAATCAAAGACATTCATAACATCTCACTACGATTCATTAACTAAGACTAAAAAGGGGTGGTCACCAAAAAATTAGATGTGTGTCTGAAGACACAGCAGTGTGATATTAAATCGATTTTATTTGCTTTATTTAAGTATATGGTGAAGTTGGTTGCTAGGATAATTATTCTACTTTGGTTATTTTCATTTTGTGTTAAGTTGCTAATTTGCTCACATTGGAAACTCTAATTTTACAGTTGCAGTGTTTTTTGGTCTTTCCTGGTCTACAGTACTACTTCTTTTAAGCATACCCCTTAGGGTGTACATGTGTGTATTGCACATACATATACACAAGTGCAAAAAACACACACACACACACACACACACACACACACACACCCAGTATGGCCTGGGGCAATCTGGTTTGTGGTTAAGCAGATAGCATTAACCTTTAGGCATTGAGGGGAGGGAGAGGTTTGTCTAATTGTTGGATTGACTTGGTTGTGCTGAGGAGTCCTCTCCTGAGAAAGGCCTTCAAGGTGATGTACTATTTAGTTTAGTGCTACAAGCCACTCCATTATTTAAAACAACATCCTGGAAAAGCCAGTCATGAAAAACACATTTCTTCCATTTTGAGGTTGTCGTGGCTGTGTAAAGGCAGGCGGGAATGGAAGGATAGAGAGATGGATGAATGCATCTCATCCTCCATCCCCACTCATGTCGGTGTCAAGGCGGCATGGTCACAGAGAAGAGAAAGCAGGCAAGGAAAGAGAAAGTCAATGCTGTCCGGTTACTAAAAATTAAATGAACTAGGGGAGTGGTAACACTGGGATTCTTTCCACAACTGGGCAGATTTGCTCCACTTAACACCCCATTTCAGAGAGGAGTAAACACGTCCAAATAGATTAATGTATAGACGCCTGGTAGGGCTAACCAAACACTCTTCTGTTCTCACAGATACACTCAGAGAGGAGGCATGGAGTTTGAGTGCAGCCTTTATCCATTAAAGAATTTTTCAGTTAGCTTGTGTCGGCTGACTTTGCACCTGAGCATTGATGGACAGTGGATGATAAACAGAACGTGTCCTGTTAATGTGTGTGTGTTTCCCCGCATGCTACCTTCACCGCAGTGATGGCTCACACAGACCTTTGTGACATCACTGGCTCAGGTTGTTTCAGACATTCCTGAAACTGGTACATACATTTTTAAAAACACTCTCCTTCTCTCTCAGCTCCATTAAAACTGAGACAGAGAAAGGGAGAGATTTAAAAAAAAAAAAGTAATTAATGCTATACTTGCTCAATATTATTAGGAACAGTCTTGCATAAAATATAGTAGCTAAACCCATATAATGCAGACATCAGTGTAATTAAAGATGAATGTGTAATAGAGCCTATTTATAGACTTTAAACTAACTTATCCAAAACGCCATGCTCACCTCAGGTAAAAGCACAGTGCTATTGAAATTACCACAGCAGACAGGAAGAGAAGTATGCTTATGATACAATACATGCTGGAAATTGAACCTTGCCCTCAGGTCATGGCAAACTGAAGAACACACTGGTACTGTGGGTTAAATATCAGGCAATTAAACTAACAAAGGGCATAAGGACAGAAAGTGATTTCAGTGCAGGAGTGGGGTGGGGGGTTGTGGGGTATTTTCAGGTAGGTACTTGAACTCATAAAAATGTGAGATGTGTAAGTCTGTGTATGACAATTATCTCTCAAATACTGCAGTGAGCGAGCAGGAACAGATTCTGGGATGAAGGATAACGAGTTCACTCCGTTGGGTGTTTGTGGACTCCATGGCTGTGGGGTCAGAGTCTGTGAAGTTAGAGGCACCTTTCTAACCACTGGCCAGTTAAATTACCATTGAGGTGCATTATCAAGGCAGCTTTTGGTTTTTTTACTAGTACCATTACCATTTTCCCCTAACCTTTTAGCAACCAGCCTATGGTATTTGCATATTTTTATCTTTGTGTATAACTGATTACTGAAATAATGAAAACAAACACTAATGATTTCTATTTTTTTAATAAAAACAGTGATCAATAAGCCCTAATAATTGGGTACATTATCGTTTGCCAGAGTCATTTTTCAGGATTCTGCAATTCTGCAAGAACTTACATGTGTACTGATGGGGAGTATCTTGGGCTGCTGTGTCCGTTAGTGTCCAGGTGGTCGAGCGAGCCGTTGAGCTCCTCATGGGCGGACTGCATCAGGCTGGGGGGGCTGCCGCTCAGCGTACCTGGGGGGCTGCCACCCAGCAGTCCCGGTGGACTCCCGCCCAACAGTCCGGGTGGACTTCCGCCCATCAGGCCGGACGGGTCTCCGCCCAGGAGGCCGTGGCAGCTGCCTCCCATCGGGCCTGTGGAGCCACTGTTCAAGAGGCTGGGGGTCCCCAGCAAAGGCAGGGAGGTCTCTGCCAGGGCAGCCTGCAGGAGAGAGGTAAAATGAGAAGAAATACTGAGGATTAGTGCTAGTTGGAAGATTGGTTGTTGTTAAGAGGCAAGTAGGGAGTAGTAAGAATTACATGAGGGTTGAGTGACATGGAGGAAGATATGTGGGCATAGTGATATCAAAAGAGGTAAATAGGTTCAAGAGTGTAAAGGGTAGGAAGTAGGTAAGGTGTGTGGAGGAAGAGAGGGGAAGCATGAGAATGATTTAACATATTAATTATTAAAACACAGCTCCGTTAAGCTTCAGTTTTAAAGTTTTTTATTCTGCAGGCTGTTTTTCCCCCTGTGACACCTTGCTGACAACTACCTCCCCCCAGCTGCCATTCATATATCCTTGTGTAGAGTGGCTATTAGAAAAAGTCCCCCAAAAACTTTACCTCAAAATAATAAAAAACTCCTGACACTTTCGCCTGCTGCGCATTAAAGTTATATACAGTGATTAAATTTTTAAAGTTTTTGCCATGAGCACCTCGCCGGCGTACACTATGAAGCCAAATCATTTATGACAGCTTAGATAAATATTAATGCACATGCCCTTGCATTTGCACATGCAGCTATCAATCTAAGGTGGCTGCCACAGCTCAAAGAAGGGAGAAAGAACGGAAAGATGGAGGGAGAGTTGCTTCCAGATTTGACCACAGGGTGGCCTTCTGAGTCTGATGGTGTACAGAAAAGAGGGGGAGAAGGAGAGAGAAAGAGAGAGAGAGAGGAAGGTGTGAGAGGAGAGAAGAGATACAGAAACACACACGCAGAGAAAAAACTTGCTCTTATGAGTGTGAGTACTAATGTGAAGCGCTATTGTTCACATCAACCACACTCATTCAGTCACTCAATTGGTCAATCAGTCAGGCAGTAGCCCTACCTGTCTGTCAAATATACAGGCAGCTGTTGAGTCTGAGGTTCTTTGAGGCTTTTGGTTCATACCTGTAAGCTGGCGTTTAGTGCAGTTCCATAGCCAAGACTGGAGGGCAGGTTCTTAACAAGTGAAGGGCTTCTGGATACATTGTAAGGAAACAAAAAAGAAATTAGTTCACTCTGTAACTTGCTTTGGATGTAATAATGTTATTCATTGAAACAGAAAATGTATCAAATCTAAGGAACACAGTGCATAGCAGGGAGACTATACAGTACATAAACAAAGATCCTGATCTCTGATCCTCTAGATGTCATTGACCTTCAGATCTACATCTAAGGAGGGCCGACAGAATCCTTACCCTGTGATCTTCTGCGACCTGCGTTTCTGGTACTCCATCTCGTCTACCGTCCACACCGCCCCCTTCACGTTCTCCACACGCACAAAGCACTTGTGCAGACTGAGGTTGTGGCGAACAGCGTTCTGCAGAGACATGACACACAGGTCAGAAGGATGAGGTAAAACGAATCATATTCATTCATTAGCCATCAATAAGAGAAAAAAGAGGAAGGCTTGGAAATTGATTTTTTTCTTGCATTTTGAAGAAATTCTTAACATTCACGCACCATTGATTTAATTAGTAAAAATTGAGTGAGAACGAATGCTCTTACAAGTCCTGCACACAGTACATATCAATCAGAGTAAGTAGGCTAAAAGGAGGTAATCAGCATAGCGAATGGCTTATGGTGGTGACAGAAGTCGTAATGCCGGCCTTGATAATGGTGATGTCAGTAACCCTTTCTGCTCCACAAAAGCATTTCTCTTAATGGACACATCGCTTTAAAGATGACAGTGTTGCAAGAAAAAAGACACGGCATCAGGAGGCCCTCATGTCAGTGTGTGTGCGCTTGAGAGTGCGTGTGTGCACGAATTAGGAGGATTAAGGTGAACTGTATCTGACATCTATATGTCCAAATATTCTTCATGTGGTGTCACATGCGACATCAATTGCCTCTCAAATAGCCTACATTATCAATGCTATATTTAAGTTAAGTGAGGATATATCTTACAGGAAACCAGTACGGTGTCATTATTCCAAAAAAAGAAAACCCTAAAAAAATCCCTGTTATATTAATATGACCGTAATAATTAAAACATGCATCAGACTCTACAAATAATAACCTTGGCTTTAATATCCCTGCCTCTCATATTTATCATCTCCCATAGCTTGCCGTGTCCTGCTCTTTCTCCAAGAAAAAGGGATTCAGAAAAAAAACTCATAAGCAGATCTCGCATCTGACCTGAAAATCCCAGGATTTGATTGATCTTAATGCCCATGGCTCTGAATATGATAATTTTAATATTAATGAGCAAATGAGCAGTTTTATTATGCATGCTATATAGTTAGAACTAATAAGCTTCTGGGTGAGAGAAAAAGAGAGAGGAAAGTGGGGTGTGTGTGTGTGTGTGGGGGGGGGGGGTAGATTCCTCTTTTGAGCTGAGATATTAAACTACCTTTCATTTCTTTCTTTTCTTTAAAAAAACCAAACAAATTCTCTCAGTTAATCAAATGACAAACCCATCGCTGATCATCTCACTAATACTTACAAATGGAATTGTGGAGCTGTAGGTGTAAATAGATCACCTTGGTTATTGTGCTGGGTGGGAGATGAGATATTTCTAATGTCATTGGGATATCACCAATCATCATTATTGTGTCACAGGAACAAAGGAACTTTTTTTGAAAAAGGTACATATGCTTGTTGTTGTGTTGTTTTGTGCTACAAATGTAACAAGAGCCACTAAATATCTGAGAACATATCTTGTCATAACATTATTAGACAGCAAAACACCGCCCGTACTGTACCTAACAAACTGGAAAAGGGCACCGATCTTTTTTGCATGCCCTCCTGAATTGGTGATCACACGCCCATGTGCTCATTTGCATCCCAAATCCAAATTAATTCACTTTACTAAATCTAGTGCTGCGCCATGTCTTGCATACTGATGAGCGGTTGGTAGAGTTTTCCCTCCAGTCCTCTGTGCAGCCACAAAGGCTAAAGGCGGCTAACGAATGACGCGCAGGGGCCACAGGATAAAACGCTGAAGACACTGACGCTCAGCGAGGCTTTCTTTATCAGCGCGCAGACACACTTCTGGTTAAAAAAAACATGTGCTGCAGGAAAGACATTTTTTACCATCTTTGTGAAGGCAGGCAGGACAATAAAGTCGTCGAGACAGATATACAAATGGGCCCTTTTTGTGTGGGTAAATAAAGAGTGCTCCCTCCATGACAGGCCAATTCTCACTTTCTTCCCTGCTTTAGTTCCACATGAACACACCCTTAACCCCTCTCTTACACACAGTTTATGTGTCTGCGTGTACATGTGAGCTCCTGTGTGCGTGCATCTCTGGCCTGGCCCCTTCACAAGACTGAGGGCTGGTTAACAGGCAAACAGCCATCTTTCTTTTTAATTAACCAATGATATTCGAGAGAAGGTGGTTGCAGGAGTAGGAGGTGGGGTGTCTCTCTTAACAAAAGGTGCTGATGATGGAGTGGCTGCTGTATAATTAGTGCGTCAGAGCCCTCTTCTCCACTCTCCACGCCAAGCCTCCGCTATTAATTGTACCAAATTAGAAAACGATATTTGAGGCAGAATAATTCTTTCAGCTGTCATTTCCAAACAGAAAAGGCAGAATGGCGGAAAAAATAAATAAGAGGAAGAAGGGGCTCTATTCAAGAGTACAAATACCTCAGGCCTGAGTAAATAATACGCTTTCTTGAGGTTTTGTTTTTGACTCCAGTGAGAGGAGGGAGTGGTCTTTACTGTAAGACAAGTGAAAGGGCACAGCGGGATGGAGGTGGAGGGTTGCATGGGCGGGAGTCATCAAGGTTACCTTCCAAGTTGCAGCATTGCGTCTGAAGTAGGCGAATGTGCGTGTGAACCAGCTGTAGATTTCATTAAGCGTTAACTGCATGTCGGCAGAGTCCATGATAGCCTGAAATGAGATGACATCAAATAATGGTTTACTAACGAGAGACCACGTAACTGATACACACACACACACACACACAAACGGAGAGAGAGAGAGCTGCCATGATTCATGCAGCAATTAATTTTAATCTAATCAGGCAAAGTTAATTTATTTCCCACTCACCTGTCTTATGAGGGTTGCATAAGTAAATGGCGGTCTGACATCTGCGTTCTTATAAAACTCGTAGTTTGGGGCGATCTCTGGAAAAATAAATACTGTGTCACCACCTGAAATAATTGGTAAATTTTATTCCTTTAGGTATTGAATTTACTCAAGGTTTCATCAAATTAAAAGGGGGGAGAAAGAAAGGGGAGAGGTGGGGAGAAAGAGAGGGTGGGGTGGGGGGGTTAGAAGGGGCACATCAAATCAGCATTTTCCATGTCTAACAAAATGCATTTTTAATTAATCTCTCTCGTGAGAGATCTTAAACACTAATACATCCATAAAATGAGATCCGTGTAGTTAGTTAGGGTGCAGCTGAATAATTTATGTCTTCACACTAAACACAGAGAGAGTAAATATAAACATCAAAGACAGACCGTTTAAAATGCAAAGCTTAATACATGGAATGTCTTAATGTAATAAATATTGTATTTTTTCACCATTATTTGAACTTAATTAACATTCATGTAATATTTATGCACAGAGGAAGTTCTTGTCTATTTACATATAGAGTGATTAAACACAGGATTGCTTTTATAAACCCACCAGTCATCACACATCGGCAAGACCAACAAGCCTCTGTGGTTGTGTGTGTGCACATGCATTACTGTGGGTGTTAAAAAAATTCTGGAACACCATTATGTGTGGAGCATTATTAGTTCTGCAGTACTCAGGTTTGGGGTAGCACATGTAATTAGCAATTTCAACATTTAAATGTCATTAAATATGAATAGTAATTCAGTTTAAAAGGAAAAATAATCTGTATTCAAGTCAAGAAATTCTGATTCACAATTTGAATCCTTCAAATCAGTGAGAATTTAGAAACAGAATCAGCATGTGACATTTACTACCCCAGTGTCTTGTATCTGTGTGTGTGTGTGTGTGTGCGCAAACACATTTGTGTATCTGTGTGATGTGCAGTGCTGAGTAGTTGGTCCTACCTGACGACAGAGACATGGAGTATTTGTCCGAGTGGCGGCGGCGCATGGCTCCCATACTGGGGACGTTTGCTCCTCCCAGTACTGATGGCACCTGGGGCATGGCGGCCATGGGTGTGATCGGTGCTGTGGGCGTAGTGGGTGTCTGAGGTAAGTTGGGGGGCGATGCTGAGGGCAAGTTCTTGGACATGGTGACGCTGGACACCAAGTTGAGCTGGTGTGGAGGAAGACGGAGCTCGGAGTAGGGAGTGGGAAAGAGACATGGAGTGGCATGGAGAGGGAGGGAGGGAGGGGGAGAAAAGAGAAAGAGAGGAAGGCATTATTTTGTGGTTTCTCTGACAGAGCCGAGTGTCTGCTCTCTTCCTCTCTAACACAGCTGTGTTTCCACTAACAAGGCTCGTGGAGAGGAGCCAGCCCATCTCCACTAATTACAACCACCAAATTGTATCATAAGAATTCTAATTAGAGCATGCTGTTCAAGATTATCCAACGATCAGCCTCTGTGTTATCCCGGCCCCATCTCTCTTTATCTCTTTATTTATCACTCCCCCCCCTTCTTCTCTGTCTCCCACACTACATCCACCCATAATCTTTTACACTGAAGCAATGAGGTAAAACCTTGTTTGCTGTTGGTGTGAACAGGTCAACACGGGCTATCTGACTCTTGTCCAGACCCATAACCCTACTCATGACATTACGTTCCACTTTGTTATGATAGGGTGAACCAAAGTTACTATATATTGATATATAGTATATATTGATAGCAACTCAAAGCTATCCCAGCGAAAAATGCTTTAATGTTATTACAAGTAGAACGAATGAGCGGAAAATGTAGTAAGAGAAAGAATTAACCCTCCTGGATAAACCCAGGTGACTGACCATTCATCCAAGACTAATATTGATCATGGGTAAATAAGTTAATGCTGTTTGCAGAAAAATGTGGCTCTGCTTCTAAGACGTCTTATAGCATTGTGCTAGCATAGATGATCATTGACTTTCAACAGAACATATTGTCATCATTCGGTCACCATTTTTTGGTCATGCTCTCCAGTCATCAGCATTTTTGTGATCAAGAACATGTTATGGCTGAGAGGGAGAGACAAAGAGAGGCCCAGACAAATACGTAGAGTGAATAGTTGCTATGAGTTAAGATAACTATATCTGAACACTAACACAATACTAATAGGATCTCATGGCCCCCATTTTATAACAAAGCCCAGACAGACCTGGATTGGACAATTTATGTGGACTCACTTCACCATCAACTAACAAAACTCCTGGGTCACTAGATCAACGTCAAAAAAGGTTATAATAGATAGTTATCAACTGAAACTTATACAGCTGTACATGCAAAGCAAGCATTAATGAATCTTGACAGTAAAAGCCTCACTTGATAGACAGTTTGAGACTGTAGTCTAAATGAATTTGTGGATGGACACTTTGAACATAGAACTTACAACATCATCAACCCAACTTGAAGTCATTATTACTCCATGAGAGATTGCAATTAATGTCAATTTACCGTCCCTAATCCGGTGCCACTTATATATAGAAGTTCATATTCTTTCTCAGATTAATGTTGAAAAGACACTTGCATGGACAGTTATGATGACTCCAGACGCACTCACATTCACTTTATCTCCCACCCCCACTCCTTCAACATTAGGGACCAGAGAGTGTTAGTCACCTCTGGCATGAATGCCAACTGTGCTCGCTAATCGTCCAGCTTTTCCACCACTTTTGAGTTTGCTTCCCAAATCTCATGTGAGAGGCTCTAACCGACTGGAAAATTCCTAACTGACCTTTTAGTCTCTGCGCTAATTTAGTTGGAATGGTAATGACATCGTTACATATTCAAACCAAATTGCCTTAATTGTGAGTCTACAAGTGGAATGCATCCTTTGCGAGGGGTTTGAATTAAAATGGACTTGAAAGATATAAGGGAATGGGAGCCGAAGGCACTGAGAGATGGAGGAGCGAGGCTGAGGAGAAGGTATCAACGGTCATTTGTGGCGTGTGTTGATAAATACGATAAAATGTCAAGTTTGAGAGACTCCGGTGGATGTAGGGGTTTTCGGATGATAATTATATGCCCACTTAGCTGTAATGAGCTGCTACAGAAATGGGCTGGGACAAAAGCAGGTTGCATATTCAGGCCTGTGCTGAATACAGAGAATGAGGATGGGAGTTGGGGATTTATGGAAAGTATATACTTCTACATAAACATCTGTATCATTAGGTCTGATTGATTACATACGAATAGTTTGTAAATAGTATGTAAAATCTAAATTTATGTTTTTCTGTTAACTACTGTTTTTTTGTTTTATCTGACTGACAAACACAAAACATACTACCACAAAAATCCAAAGATTAATTAATTTCTCTACCAGTAGTGAGTCATGGAAGTACATAATGTGCACATGTACCCAAATCAGACACTGAACTGTAACATACCAACTGCCTTTTCCTCAAAAGGCAATTTGAAAAACACCCACATACAGTACGTCAGAAAACAAAAAACACCCCAAAATATACAAACTAAAACTAAACTTGTCATGTTTACGTGCAGGCATGTATATTTATAATGTTAAAAAGCAATATCCTGTCCTTTTTGCCACCTCTCCACCTACGAGACACAGCAACAAGCATGTTACAAAATAGAATTGATTACAGTCAAAACGGAGAATGGAGGGGTGAGAGGGGAGTGAACACTTCTTGTCACCTCTCGCTCATCTGAATACACACTCAAGGCTTGGTGAGAGAGTGTGTGAGAGAGAGAGAGAGAGAGAGAGAGAGCGAGAGAGAGAGAGAGAGAGAGAAGAGAGAGAGATCTTATTATTCAGAACTTGCAGCCTTGCTAACTTTGATTCTCATCCATCCATGGCATGGCCAAAAGGTAGCATTTAATGAAGTGCAATTCAGGGAATAAATGGGGTCATATTGGAGACAGTGCACCGGTGTCTTGTATTCGTCTGGCTTTGGTTGTTCTTGGACTTCACTAATGAAAAAATAGGACTTATTTTCAGCACTGATAAGCTAACACAGACTATTCATATTTATCAAATGTCTCTGTTTCTATCTTGTACCGGTGATACTACTGGATGTAAATCCATGCTGCCATTTGAAATCCACCAACCATCACTCTATTGTTATGTCTATTCACTGTTGCACAGAGGATACACACACACACACACACATTATTCTACACATCAAATCTTCATCTTACCTCCCCTTAAAAAATGGGGGAGCCTTAAAACTGAGGACTTAACTGTTCGTTTAAGAATTCTGTCTGAATTGCCCCCACCATCAAATGCAATTAGCTGCTCTTTCATGTGTGCTTTATGTAATGCAATACTTCATTAGCATCATTCATTCATATTCAGGCATGGATTATAGGCTGCAAATTCTTTATTGGACGAGATGGAACCAAGCTGCTGGAGTTTTGAAGATTAAAAAAAAGGTACAGAGAGAGAGAGGGAGAAAGAAAGAAAGAGAGAGAGAGAGATTGAATAATAAAAAGGGAGTTTGATTCCTGATGGAATTATGGGATAATTATGCTATCTTGTGATTATCTACATTCTATGATGAGAGGTGATGAGGAAAATTATTCTATTGAAAGCAGGCACTTACTAAGCAGCAGAAACACACTAACAATGTTTTGCTCTCAAATATTTCAAAACTGAAAAGGAAATAATGTTTTTGCAAAAATGTATCATCTCAACATCTAAATTCAAATTCTGGTTTGGAGCAATGCTTTTATAAATCATCCAATCTAAAAGTAAAAAGGTAAGAGAAAGAAAATGTAGAATGACATCATTTTCCTTCTTCAGTGACCCCCTTTCATACCATTTTGGCATCCCCCCCCCCCTTGTGTAACCAATTTCAGCAGCACTGTGGGTATTTATGTCAACATCACACCATCTTCACCATGCAGCTATAATTTTCAGGTGTTTGTTGTCAAAATGACATACCTTCTCCTCTCTCATTCCACTTTTGAGTGCTGCTGCGGCCACCGAGCCAAACAGTCATCAGCAGCCAACAGGTTGTTTTGGCTATTATATCTATCACAAAGAAATGACCCTGCGTTTTAGCCAAGGACTCCACCACTCTGCCATCAAATACACTTCCAAACTCTATTGTCCTCTCACTGCGCACAATACCTGATAAGGAGCAGATGTAACTTGGTATTACAAATCCCATTCCCCCTTTCATCTTCTGTCACTCACTCTCACAACTGCCGGGTGGTTAAACTGTTCATTTTCTGTGTGTGGGGCCTCATTCATAGACAAGCTTGTTTAGGGTAGCCAGAGCAATATGCACTCACTGGTTTGGGAGATGACTTGGGTTCCGAGGGCCGCATGTGCAAGTGGGCCATCATCGCCTGAAGACGCTCACGTTCTTTAGAAAGCTGTTAAGAGAGAAGAATAGAGTACATTAGAGTACCTCCTCTTAGATCAGAGAGGAGAGGAGAGGAGAGGAGAGGAGAGGAGAGGAGAGGAGAGGAGAGGAGAGGAGAGGAGAGGAGAGGAGAGGAGAGGAGAGGAGAGGAGAGGAGAGGAGAGGAGAGGAGAGAATATGAGACACACGATTAGGGAAGTAGAGTGAGAAGAAAGAAGGAAAGAAAAGGTGTGATATAAACCAAACAGCTCTGCTGGTGATGTAAGGAGAATATGAGAGGCTTAGGGAGGGGAGAGGGTGCAGACAGGTCAGGCAAAACAAATAGCATTTCATCTTTTTGTCAATAGCAAAATTTAGGTCAGTAAAGCTCTGACAGTAACAAGCTAGTTGGGCCATAAATTAGGTGGTCTTGAGTGTCTGCTCAAAGTCCTGTGGACACTGTTAGGGGGATGGAGCGCAGCCAGCAGCTGCTGAGAGGTGAAGGGGTCTTGCAAACAGGGTGCCAGGTGGCCCCGCCTCCCCGGTCCAGTTAGTGGCCCCAGCCATCGCCTATCATCAATCTAATTCACAGGGAGTGACAGGGACTAGACCATGTGAAGGGCTCAACCCCCCTCACACCCTTAATACACACATACACACACACAAGGTCCAAACACACAGAGAAACAGACAAGCAAGTAGGCGTGCACACACACACACACAGAGGTGCACACATACACAGAGCTGGGCCTCATTACTAGTGACGGCTCTCGTGGAAAAAAAGAATAGAAAGGGATAGTGAGAGTAAGGAACGAAAGATAAGGAAGAAAAGAGAAGAGACAGGACAGACAACACAAGTGCACTACTATAATTGGTCACACAGTAGCACAAGCTTCAATAGCTTTGTGTTTCAATGAAAAACAAAACACAGAAAATGAAATAACATAAATCCTTTTTATTAGGGGTCCAAGCCCGAAGTGGGCTGGGAACCCGCGTTTGCAAGGCAACGCGGTTCCCGTACCACGAAGTGGCGGGGAACCCTATTGTTTTCGCTCGGATTTTTATTATTATTATTATTATTATTCTTCCGTGAAGAAAACGCATACTGGGGACTGCATGGTAAGGGGTGCACACGCGAAACTCACAAGGTAGGTCCAAAAAAGCGCAGCGACCGCAGGCAAAAAAAATTTTCACACTTCTATCGCTAGGGGGCGCTGTAAGCAAGGTCAACGCGTTTTGGCTTGGACCTCTCGACTGCGAAGGCGTATATCAAAAACCTTATATCCACGCGTTCAGGGGATCGAGCTGAATCTCCTGGTATAGGCCACGCCCATTTCCGCCTAAACTTTTTTCGAGCTACATCGCGAAAACTGAAAACCTATTTTAATTAACTCCTCCGAAGCCGCAAGTCCGATCGCCACTGAAACTTGGCACGGATAATCTCTGGACCGAGCTCTACAAAGTTTGCAGAGGAAATTTTAATCCGAAAAAAACTGTCGCAATTATACACTAACAAACGTTATGCGAAAAATGCTACTAACAGGAAGTAAGGTCATAACTTCGGTTTGGAATGGCCGATCGACACCAAATTTGGACCACTCAGTTGGGATGGGCCCCTGAGGGCCTGTGCAAAATTTGGTGCAGCTGGCCCCTAGGTGGCGCTCTTTAATCCAGAAAATTAGTTCCTCTATAACCACAAGTCCCATTGACATGAATCCAGTGCCGAATTGTTCAGCATGGTCCCCTGACGGCAGGCACCAAAGGGGACCCTAATATGCCCATAGGTGGCGCTGCTATTGCAAATTAAACACGAATTTTTTTTCCCATTGACTTACATTCATTTTATATCTCCAGAACCGCAGCTCCGATTGACACCAAATTTGGGTCAATTGTTACCCATGGGGCCCTGATGATACCACAAAAAATTTGGTGCAGATCGGCCTAAAGGTGGCGCTGTAATCGAAGCTCAAATCCGGTCAGAAGCCCCATTGAAATGAATGGGATTTCAAACCAGCACACATTTTCATAAGGTTTGGAATGCCCGATCAACACCAAACTTGAGGACCTTATCCGGCTGGACTTCCCGAAGGCCTGTGTAAAATTTGGTGTCAATCGGCCAAACGGTGGCGCTCTTCATCATATATCAAAAAACTCCCATTGACTTACATGCATTTTATATCTCCACTACCGCAGCTCCGATTTACACCAAATTTGGGTCAGTTCTTCACCAAGGGGCCCCGATGACAGCTGAGCGATTTGGTGCAATTCGGCCAAAAGCGGCGCCGTAATCGAAGCTCAAATGCCGTCGCTAAGCCCATTCATTTCAATGGCATTTTCAAACACGCCGTACTTCGCCTCGGTTCGGAGTGGCCTTTCGAGACCTCGCTCGGGGATCTCACGCGGGACATCCGCAGGGCACCTGGGACGACTTCAGCGCCCTCAGCGAGCGTGGGGCGACTGGCGACAGGTGGCTTGGACCCCGTTTACAACTGCTCGCAGTTCTAGTTTTTATTTTTTTTACAGGCCAACAGAATTTAGACCCCCCCAGAGAGCCAACAAGTTACAGTTAGATATCTTTATAATGTTCATGTTACACTTTTGCCATCATATTCTTAACATTTTCACAAGTATTGATCCCATTTCAACAATAATTACTGTATATGTGGAGCTCTGACCTAAAATACACTGCTGTGCAAAGCATGATGGCCTGGTTTCAGCTGGCAGACTGAATTTTTCCAGCTGGCACTTTGTTTGAGCCTAGTTTAAACATACATATCTATTTGCTTCTAAAGGAAGAGAACTGGTTGTCGGCAGTGCTGAGTAATAATGTTGCTCAATCAGCGCTCTCATTATCTAGCCAGCATGACTTCTTAATAAGGTCACGCTCCACCTACTGAAAATAGTTCCCTCCTTTTGAGCTTTCTTCAGGTGCAAAGTGCAGTTAATTAACACAGCAGACCGGGAGAGATGCGCTCGCTATTAATTGGAAAGAAAAAGAGAAAAAAAAGAAAGCAGAGAAAATAAAGCACACGCTTAATTCAATTAAAACAGCCATAATGGCTTTCGTTATAAGGCCTGAGGATTCCTTTGTTTAGTGGCTTTGTTGAATTCAGCAGGTCCTGCTTGTGTAGAAGTATTAAGCAGACCACAGTATGGCCTTTCTCTCATACAACTTTCAAAAAATAAAGTTTTGGCTGGATGATTAGTCACCTCAATGAGAAATGAGTTCTCTATAGTAAAATGTGACAATGGGAAATGTAACAATACATATAGCTTTGTTCCAACTCTGCACTGGAGGAAACTTACTTGAATTTCCAGCTGCTGTACGACTTGCATTTGGACTCTACATTGGGCTGTGCTCCGATCGTCGAGGGCATGTTCACTGTTTAGGTGCCTGGAGGTGGAGGGAGGGAAAGACAGACAGAGAGATGTTAGACACCAACTTTAAAATCTATCAAATATGTCAAAGCTAGCAGAAGACAGCACATTATATTCATTTTCACCATGATCATAATTGTGGAGGATGATAATTACAGTATCAACTTCACCACAGTTTTGTTTAAATGATAATATTTCTATACTGGGACAATTATCTATAGGATCCTGTTAGGAACCATTGTTCCACTCTGAAATGAGGTAATTAGAAATAACATGAAGGTGTGTGGTGCCATGTTTAACATGACAATAGGCCTGCGTCAGTTTAGATGGCTAACTTCAGTGCCACCCGGCACGCTGCTTTCTGCAGAGAATAAAAGATGCTAGCCCAGCAGAACGGCTTTGTCTCCTTCGTTTACAGAAAACAATACACACAATTTAACACTAGCAACATTTGACACACAAAGGCTCTTCAACTGAAGGTGCATTATCTGGCAGCAGACATATTAAATGTATCTGGTGTGTTCGCCTCATTAGAAGAAAAAGGCAGCCAGACAGCCATAACAGTCAATGAGGATTTTTGTCTTGATTGGATTTCGTCTGTAGGACACAAAAGAGCCTCACCATTAAGATAGACCTTTATTCCTGGTAAAGCACACATACGCAGACACACGCACACAAATATGGGGAGAAAAGGAGTTTCTAAAGTGTTGTGATGCTGGGTAATGAGCCTCTATCTAAATGATCATTGGTGACAAACTCACAAAGCAAGCTTTGAGGAGGCATGCTTATGAAATGCCAGAGCTGCCACTTTATCTCCAGTAATTATAGGTTAGCTTGCAGACCCTTCAATGATCATTTACAGCACTGCCTCCAGTGCATTAGAAGGAGTACAAAATCTCTCTCTCTCTGGCTTTCACTTTTTCTAAGATCACACACATACACACTCTCACACATACATTATCATGAACTTGCACAAACACTGATTGGCACACAAAAAGTGCACGCATGCAAACGCACACTAATACTTGAACGCCCCGAAATACACACTCCCACCACATCTTCCTGTATTATCTTCCCTAACTTCTTGTTTATCTGCAATGTGAAAAACAAGAACTCATTGAGCCGGCTTCCCTTGGCATGCCAATCAAAAGCTGAATAGAACATTTGTAATCACAATTCATCTGTACCTTTCAATTACACTGCACACATTATAAACCATTCCATCTCATCCCTGCTTATACTTTTGTAACCATTTCAGGTCTAATGCTCAGAATTTTTTTCATTATAAATCAAGAATGAGGTAGCATTAAAACAGGAGGGGTGGGGAGTGGGATGGATGAGGGATAGCAGCAAAGAGGGGAGGGACGAACTGGTAGATTTCTCCAGCCCTGTGCCTAATTGCTGTTTCAGAATGCGCATGCAAAAAGGGGGCATTACATTAATCATTTAATCACGTTCCTCGCAGGATGAGGGAACTAATGTTGCAAATACCCTTTTCATTTCACTGCCCATAATGCTATCTTATGCACTTGATGTATGGCGTGTGTCATGAATTACAGCTGCTTCAAAAGCACAGAGCGAGCTGCTCGCTGTCCCTGAAGATACCTCATTACAAAACAAGAGAGGGGGGAAAATCTTTATTAACTTTGCCTCTCATCGACAAGCAGCTTGTTTTTATTTTATTTTATCAATGTGTGTGTGTGTGTGTGTGTGTGTGTGTGTGTGTTTGCGTGTGCAGAGGCCTCTCGGACCGCCCTCCAGCCAGTTCCTGCACACACACACACCTTCCACTGCTGGCCAGTTATCAAGGTGATTACAGGCAGATTACTACATGCATTTATGAAATATTCAAATGGCAGCATGTCCTACTATGCATTAATAACGCCAAACAAAAAAGGAGGAGAAGGGGGGCCACTGATGGGCGGACTGAAAACAATAATGAAAGAACATCTTATTTACTGAGATGTGGGCAAAGAAGTACTTTGTGTTTCTCTCCTGTCTGAGCTACAAACTGTCTTCTGTAATTACATAAAAAAATCCCTTTATTCTTATCTCTTATCTCATCTCCTCCCAAGCCTTTCTCTCCTGTATGATTTTGGTATACTCATTACACTGTAACTCTGATCTTTGCTGTCTTTTGGTTGCCTTTAATTATAAACACATCTAAATAACTGATAGGTGAAAATATAAGAACAACATTAATATAAAGGGGAAAACGTGACTCATCTTAACTGTAGCATCCAGGTGTAATCTTTTAAACATAGAGGTGGAGGATACCCGGCTCCCTGTCAGGCCTGGCTGGCTACTGTTTATGTTTACTGTTCATGCCTCATTTTAGAGGAACATTGATTTCTGCCTTGAAGAGGGAATTACTCTTGTGATGAAGGCCTTGTGAGAACAGGGAAGATGGAGATTGAGAGATGTAGCAAAGGTAGAGAAATCAGAGCAAATAAAGAGACAAAGAGACTGATAAATAGAGGGTGAGGGGGAGGGAGAGGTGAGACACGGCTGGGGCTTTTTTTCAAACCCCAGATAAAGATTTCTTTTTTTATTGGATACTGCAGTTTCGCTCTTCTTTTGAAGAGAAGGGAAATAAACATCTCAAAGGTTTTCCCCCACAGCTGTGTATATGAATATGTATAGGCCATCAACGTCCACTAAGGGCCCAATAATAAATCTACTCAAGCCAGCATATATGGATGATCCATTTCTGCTAATTGTCTGTGTGTATTATCAGGGGCCAGAAAGGCCCAGCAGAGAACCGCAAGTTAGGCCCCCTAACTGTCTACATGTGACATACAAACACACCCACACTAATTCAGTCAAACTAGTGTATACACAAAGAGAAGTAACTACACACATACTATACACCTACTAATGTGCATAAACAAGAACAGATATACAGAAGCATGCATGTATACACACACACACACACACACACGCAGACACCCTCCCCATGGTGGTGGTGCATAAGTAATGCCCTCCGTTTTAAAGGTCTTGTCACAGTGCAGCAGACATGTGGAGGGGTAGAGGGGAGCTCAGCTATCCAGGGGCCGGGGGCCTGCCTGCCTCCACAGTGTGTGTGTGTGTGTGTGTGTCTGTGTGTGTACATTATATAGAGACGAAGACACTTGGCTGCTGCCTTGTGGGTTTAATTAGCAGTGGGTTACAGACACCAACGTTCAGGTTAGCGGCTGAGCTTGCCATTTTAACATGGAGCCTGCCTTCCTGCCAGTAATAAGGAGAGCAGAGTGGTGACAGAGAGCGGAGGAGTTAAGTGTGTGTGCGTGGGAGTAAGTATCTGTTTATGTGTAGACTTTTTTCTTATTGAGGTGGGAGGACACTGACATAGGTGAAAGGCCAAACTAGATGGGAAAAGACATGTATATAATAAGAAAACATCAAACTGGATCTGATAATCATGTCGTTGTTATTTAAGCTGAGAGAAGTGTGAAATCAGGAGTGATTTAAATCAGTTAGTGTAGTGGTCTATACAAAAACTAAGAACGGTGTTTTGCATGTACAAATGTCTTTTTACAACTACACAAATGATACATGTGAAGTGGCTAAATGTTCAAGCGTTTGCATTATTGCATTTGCTATTATTTATATTTACCATCAAGGCTCCCCACAAAAATAGATCCATCACTAATAGTATTAATGTGTCTTACTGTCTCTTTCTCATGTAACTAACACAAACACACAACACCCACAACTTAAGAAACATCCTTTGCCATTTTATTTCATTTTGAACTTCAGAGATCTAATTCAGGGTGCCAGCCACCTCTTGGCTACCTTTTCCAGGTGATAACACTTAAAAGCACACTGAAGAGCTATTAAATGCTGATCTTGACAAGTTTCTTCATGCAACAAAACAATAGATGACTAAACGTGTCACCGCCGCCGAGCTGAGCTCCTGCAGAGAGCTACGAGACGCCAGCTCTGACTTGCCCCCCACCCTCTCTCCCCGTACACGTAACCCACCAACTACCACAATCTAAACTGTCATCTAAATCTGACAAGCGCTTTATGTAACCCCGTTTAAACTGTGCCTGTGTTTGTGTGTGCATGTGTGTATGTAGCCGACTGGCATCTCCAGAAACATAAAAGGACTCCCTCTGACACCGACAATCACTGCTCCAAGGCACGCCACCGAGCAGCCATCTTTGTTCTGATGACGAGTCTGCCTTCTTTGTTGCTGTCTGTTTTCATGTGCTGGCTGGGTTACAGTATAGAGCCAGCCTCTGACTTGCAGGGATGTGTGTGTGTGTATGTGTGTGAAGGGCTGAACCAAGACAATGTTCTGTTTTGTAGCAGCCAATGTTCTGGCAAGCATTCTTACAAAACTGTCTGCCAACCTGTGTTCTCACTTTCAAGTCAGAAATCTACCTGTTCTCTCTCTGTCTGTCTTTCACGCTCTTTCAGTTTGTCTTCGCAACCATGCATCCTTTTGCATTGACTTACCAGCTTACCGGATTCACAGGCACATTGCTTTCTACAGTGTATCTCTGCCCCTCACCCAAATAACCAGCTAAGCTACCTAGACACAGTATCCTTAGAGCACACAGACTTAGGTTTTGTTTGCGTGTGAACAGAGCGTACAGTGCAGGGGGATAGACTGATGTCTTCTTTAAGTAAGTGTACTGAGGTGATAGGACAAGATATCAGGAAACCTGCTAATCCGATCCAGGCTTGCCTGCTCACACACACATTTGTTCCCAAGCTGCAAGGCAAACTCCTCTACCTGGTAGAAGATTTTGTAGTCCATGTTAGACAACGCATGACACACAGCAAACTGGGTTTTCATAAGCATTGGCTTCTAAAATTATACTAGATAATGCCTACGGATGTGCTGTGTCTGCTCTAGAAAACTGATATTGACATTGACATGTATGTGGCACATTTTCCACAGGGGATAAGTAAACACACTTGTCAGGCTATACTTGTAATATATATTCACCTCTGATATATCTAAATCCATTGCTGTCAATTACATTCCTTTGAGTCTATTGTATGTGTTGATGGAGTGTGAAAATCCAGTTTAACGTCATGTCTGGCTGTCTCTTTGAAAGACTGGTAAACACTATGTTTATTAGTCATTTCATTTCACAGATACACCTTTTAGCACTATTTCACAAGCTGTATAATTATTAAAAGCCTGACCTAAATCTTACAGCACTACCCATGAGTGGACTAGTTTCTTGTATGAGTAAATTTCTAAGCTTTCTGCAACTTATTACGGTCACTACTGTATAGAAATGCATAATTTGGAAAATACGCCGGAACAATGCCTTGATTTCAAGAGTTTATGTGAATTCACATGGACATTTACAGCCTGTGAAAAACTCGCCAGATCGTTATTTCACAGTTAATTACAAATCTAATTAGAATATTCAAATTAAAGCTTTCCCTTTCTTTTCTTCTCTGTGTGAGAGCAGGGAGCCAGGAAAAGAGTGATAGTGAGAGAGAGAGAGCGAGAGCGAGCAAGAGAGAGAGACTCTCAGTGAGTGGCAATGTGATAACCTGTAATCGACAGTGCCGCAAACACCTTCTTCCTTTGATGTCCCCCCACTAACATCCTGGCAACAAAGCCGGCCAATTACAAATGAGCTAATTAACTAAATTGTTGATGGAGCATGAAGAGTTCATTCGCTCTGGCGCCTGCACCATGACAACAGTGAATGGAGGCCTTTGTTGTGGAGGTAAGTGTGCGGCCGAGCAAGTTGCCATTAGCTTTTGACACTTTTTCACAAACCTATCAGGCCCTTCCATGCCAGGAAAGAGATTCGTTATGGATCAGAGTTGGTTTGAATCCTCTGCTGCTAGAGCTGAACCCTGTCAACTGGCTGTCTGGAAGGTCAAAATGTGCTCTTTGAAAGGCAGTGATGTTTTCTTTGTTAGGGCCCTCTGTACCCACAGGAAGGAGGTTTCACACTAAAATAGATATTCTTTGTGCAGACACAGAGTATTCCACATGGTGTTAACAGGCAGAGGTGAGGTTTAACATCTGTGTCATAGAGCATGCTCTTACTTCAAAAACTGTCCGAAGTCCTCGCAGATGTTCTCACAGCCGGGCCATTTACATACACCGTGACCGTAGAGGGGGTGGCTCCCTCCACTTTCTTCATGTAGTGAACTGAAGACAGAGGGAATAAAAGAGAGACAGTAAACTAACTAACAAAACTAACTACTCATCTCAAATCGATCTAAATAATTACAATACGCAACAACATCAACTTAGAGACAGTGCAGACTAATGCCCGAGTTCAGCTAACACCCCCCAATGGAAATCTAGAATGAGCTGTAGCTTTGTCTCCACCGCAGCCACCATCCCATCTTGTAAAGCTATTATGGGGAGGAGGGGTGGACGCTTTCAAGTAAACATTAAAAATCCAGACAGCCATATAATTTTCATCAGGAGATTAATACTCTGTGTAACTTATGTTCTTTGAGGACAAGGGGAGCAGGGGTGCTCTGGCGTTTTTCAAATGGCACCCAAATAAGTTACGACCCTGCCTAGACAGCACATCCTATTAAAGATGACAGTTTAACCTTTAGGCTTGGGACTGGTGTGTGCGTCTGTCTGTGTGTGAAAATGTGAATGAGAGCGCGTTGCATATATGTGTTTGTCTGCTTCTGGGTTATGCCTGTGCATGTATGTGTGTGGTCGATGACTAGGAGCATGCATGCCTATGTGTGTGGCCCATGAATATGTGTGTGTGTGTGTGTGTGTGTGTGTGTGTGTGTGTGTGTGTGTGTGCGTGTGCGTTAGTGCTGGCAGAGCTCACACTGTGTTTTACAGAGGGGCTTTCCCCACATCGATCTGTGGCATGTTAGTAAGCAGTGCTCCTGACAATACTCCTTGTTCGATCATTATGAGACACCACACACCCCTCGGGACACAGGCAGATAAAAAGTCTTTTTTTCCCCCCCTTTCTTGCTTCTCTTCTCATTCCCTCGCTACCTCTCTCTTTCTCTCAGTCTGTCTTCTAAAGGTATCTTTTTCAAGCCTCCTTTTAGTGGTACTGGAGAGATAGCATCTACTTTAAACCAATTACACAGCACTTCCACCTCCAATGTGAGTCTCTACCGAGCATTCACACACACACACATACACACACTCACACACACACACACACACTCACACACACACAGCTACCCTAAGTCCTTATTATAATATCGCCCAAGAAAAGCCTTTGAATAATGCATGGGCCAGATAGGCAGATATGTGAACAGTCAGTGTTTTGGTGCTGGGTGCATTTATAAAAGACGCCATCACAAGGATAAACATCCTGGAAACGCCACTCAAGGCATCACGTATTCTGTTTACATGACAAGCAAGCAAGGAAGGTAATTTTCAAAAGAGAAAAAAAGAGAGAAAGCACTAAATACTTAATGTACAAGGAGGTTACCTTGTCTTTTCTGCCAGAGAGGCTTGTTGTAAATGTGCCCGCCTGCATGGCTTCCTCTCCCTGCTTTTGATATCTGTGTGCAAGCTAACAGCGTTCAATGGCACACGTGGTCCCCTGAGAGAACAAGGCTCTTACTTTGTGAATATTACCAAGGCACTAATAAAGTATTGAACAAATAAACAAAACATCATGTTTCCCTCTTGTAACAATACTGTAGTTTAAAACGAGGACAAATACTCTGGATGGGAGTGAAGAGTTCTGATGGGTTCCTACATTGAATTGTGGCACAAAAACAAGCTTGTGTGATGGGTAGCAAACATACCGCTGTAAACTTCTCATCTTCTATGCCTTTTTCCCCGGTGCTTTATCAAAAAGGTGGGCGGGTGACATTTCAATTATTTTACCTCTCTCGCTCCCTTTCACGTTCCCTTTCCCTCTCTCTTCTGTGGTTGAGGACGGGGGACTGTCCGTTGGCGATGGAATGATGAGAGATGGGCGGCGATACTTTGGCGGGATTGGAGGAGGAGGTAGTTGAAGAAGAGTTGTTGGTGGAGAGGTCTAAACCGCCGCCACCCCCGCCGTTGCCAGTGCCACTGCTGTTGTGTTTGATGCCGTTGTCCTCCATGCCATGACCGCCGCCTCCGGTCACATCCTTCCACAACTGCTGGAGCTCTGCGGGGCTCAGGCCAGCTAGAGAAACCAAGGAAAAAAGAGCAGGGAAGACAGGGAAACAAAGACAGAGAGGAGAGCAGGGTAAGCAAGAGAAGGGACAATTAAGGTTAATGTATACACATTACACTGCTCAACTAAATGCAAACCGTAGTATCCGGTGTGAGACAAAAGCTGAAGTCCAAACTTTGCAAACCCCATCAGCCAGAAAATTTAGATAAAGCGGCATAACTCAAGGCCTTCCTCTGTGTTCACACTGTGGACCTGAGTGTGAACACATACTGTACTGATCAATAAAACCAAAGTATGTTTTTCTTATTCTGCTAAGTTAGATACTGATTTTAACCTGTTAACAGATCACTCATGTAGTCCTCAGTCTCAAAGATTTGTGTGTTTTCAATGATGAAGAACTATAAAACATTGATTACAGTGAATGTGTGCAGGTTCCATCTGAGATAAACAAGCTTTATCCACTGCTTGTTTTCAGCTTGGCAGCTAATTAGGCAATATTCACTCCTTTGATTTCTTTCTTACATCTCCCTGCCTGTTGTTTTCTGTCTTCCGCCATTTTGGTGGTAAACAACAAACATAGGTGTTTACTTGGCTCAGGAGTAGAAAATGGAGCCTGCTCTCCTCTCTTTGTCCTTTTTATTCTTCTCTTTCTCCTCTCCCTGGCTCTCAGTAAAGGCAGTAAACAACAATAACAACAACAACCGGGTAAGGAAGGAGGGGAGGTTGGGGAGCGGGGGAATAGAAACAGAGATGGAAAAACAACAAACACAAACATAGGCAGAGCAGAGCTGAGAGAGGGAAACAGAGGTAGACACAGAAAGACACAATCAGACAAGAAGAGCGAGAAAGAATGGAAATATAAACAAAATGATCATGTGGAGAGTTAGGGACAAAGTGGATAGCAGAAGAGCATACCAATGAGGGGAAGGCAGACAGACAGACATACTTAGAGATAACGCAGGGGGGGCACAGGTGCATACCAATGAGAAAAACAAAAGACAGGCAGGATGGAAAGACAGAAGAGGAGTGGGACAGACAGACCTGGAGATGTAAGATGGTAATCTGACAACAGGACAGTACAATGAAAGTGACAAAAGCACACACTTACACCTGCAGACAAAACACAGGAAGCATGTGACCACCACTGTTGCAAGTCACATGTTCAAGATCCACACAGCAACATCCCCTTTTTCCCACTTCCTCCCACTGGCACTCCTCTCCTCCCCCTCCTCCAGTCCTCCTCTTACCTGGCTGGGGCAGGGTTTGTCCGGGCAGGGCGGCTTGGCCGGGAGCGGGCCCGGGCAGCGAGAGCAGGCCCTGCCGCTGCATGTTGAGCAGGTGCTGCTGCTGCTGGAGCTGCTGCATCTGCAGGAGCTGCTGCTGGAAGACGAGCTGCTGGGCGGCCAGCTGCTGCTGCTGCTGCTGCTGCTGCTGTTGCTATAGAGAGGAGGAGGAGAGGAGCAAGAGAGGAGCGGAGAGGAGAGGAGGGAGGGAAAATTACGGACGAATTAACAACTGAGAGAGAGGGAGAGAAGACGGAGCGGTGTTTGTGCTGTGCACATGGAGAGTATGCACTCACTTGCCTCTGCCGTGACCTTAGCTATACCTCTTCTGCCTCTTCTTCTGTCTCTCTGCACGCTCTCCCTCTCTGTCTGTGCTCACTTAGTCTTCCCTTCTGTTTTTTGGGCTGTACCACAGTGCCGTAGCCTTCTCCTGTCTTTGTGTGTGTGTGTTCATGTCGGTGAGCACACACACACACACAAACAGACACAAAGCTGTGCTGATATACCAGCTCTCAAGCCTGTCCGTGTATGTGGCTTGTGATTGTGTATGATACTAAGCCTCTGGTATAATCCCCCATCTCACAACCCCCTCCACCACCCCTGATAGTTAATTGTCTCGCCTTCGCTGATGGTCTGTTACTGCTTATGTGGCCAGAGGGAGCATGCACAGTAAGAGATTTACAGCATCACGTGCGTGTGAATGCATAGACACAAGTGCAAACACACACACGCACAAGTCCCTCCCCCCCGCCTTCCACCCTCTCGCTGCTTCACAGAGTTGTTTATCGCTGGGCAAGACAGGCGATTGCGTAAGCCCCGTCCAAAACAACAACAAAAACAACAACAAAATGAAAAACATCAAACTTAGTCACCGCGGCAAAACTAGTCAGAGAGGGAGGGAATTTTAGGGAGAGAGACAAAAGCCTTGAATCTGAGCTGTAAAACACTGGAATATCATAAATGCTCTTATTAAATTATGAAACACGGCCAAAACTCAGGTAACTGGCCATAAGTGCACACTATTAGATTTGATGGAATATATTCAGTATTTCTAGGCTGTAATGTCAAAAGAGGGGATGCATAGAGGCAATTTTCTAACTGTGATTCTGTTGGGGTTTTTTTGGCTTTTGTTCTCCTCTCCTCTCTATTTACGTGTGTGTGCATACAGCATATCATGTGTTTCTGTATTTTTGTACCATGGTGGACCTGGAATGGCATTGGGGGTGGGGGGGTAAAACTTGTGATGCGCTCACTGGAAAACAGGCTGCATAATGGAGTGATGGAAGGAAGCGGTTTGTCCCCCAACCCCCCCACCATGCCTCAAGAGAAATAAGGGAGCAATTTCTATTCCATATTTGATGGCGGGGCCCCTGAAAAACTCTATTCACAAATCCAAACAGAAACAAAGCCGCCGGGAGGTCAGTTGCGGCTTCCTGTAGGGGCAGCATAATGGGCTGCTTGAGGAGACACTGAGATGTGCAACACAGCGAAACAAAAAAAATGACTTGAGTGTGTGTGTGTGTGTGTGTGTGCGTTTATGTGATACCTTTTTTTCCCCTGATCAATTTAACTGCCTCCACACGTACAGTATTGCCTGGATGTGGTCCTGGACTGCCTCTCAGGGTTCAGCACTGAGTGACACACCAACACGGCTACGCGTATGTTTCTAAAGCTGTCATGCTCATCTCCTCTTCTCTGATAGCCAAAGAGAACGAGACAGAGCCATGTCTGTCGACCGTCTGCCTGTCACTGTGATTTATGAGCACTGTACACTGTAACTTTAGTGGTGACGCACGTGTTTGTACACCCACAAAAACAGTTCATTAATGAGTTGGATCCAGGACCTTTGCCTCTGATCTCCTTTCTATAAATCAGTGAGTGTGTGTGTGTGAGTATGTATGTGCATAGTCTTGTGAACATCACTTGAAACAGTTTATTTATGGAGTCAGTGCCTCTCTGTACTGCAGGAACAGTCGCAAAAGTGTAGTTGGCGATGATGTGTGTGTGTGTCATCTGAAGTGAAAAAATGAAGATGGATTTACAATCAGATGTTTCATTACTTCTACTTATCTAAGACTTTTGGTCTTCTTTGAGTCTTTTCAGTCATCGTCTACGTAGAATAATCATAGGTATTTATAAGTCTGAGTGTACGCATGTGGTGCACCAACCTCTTTAACCTGCTTGCCAGGGTGTTGCTGCTGGAGAAGCTGCAGATGAAGCTGCTCCTGTTGTTTCTTATAGAACTCCTGCAGATGTTGCTGTACACACACACACACACACACACAGACAGAGGACAAGAGTGAGTAAATACTAAAATATACATTTTTGTATACATGCACATCTCCACATTATCTCATGTATGGCCCTAAAAAGGGCTGTAGTAGTCATAGGCTATGAAGCAGGCTCGCCTACACTTCTTCAGCTGCAGCTGTACTTCACATGTTGGCTATGCAGAAACTGAATAAAAGTTTATTCTGCTTTTGGCATTTGTATCCTAGCTGTCTTTCACAGTGCTCTCCATATGGACTTTTAATAGTCCCACAGTTCTGTAGGGGGCAACAATTCATCATATTAACTATGCATTTGGCAACCAGAGTTCACTGGCTTCCTTTGGAGTGGCTGAAATAAACAGAATAAAGCCTCTCAGGAACAGGTTTTCTACACTGAACTGATTCCTTTAACACACACACTGTGACAGCGATTTAGATGATGATTTTAGTTTTATTTCATGTAATCTTCAGATGGCTTTTCGGCCTGGAAGGGAAGTCCATAAAGCATGCCAATGGAATGTGCGGTCAACTTTTCTGCTATCTGCCATAGAAAATATTCACATGATTTCACAGACACTAATATTAAAAATGGATGGTAGTCTTTGGACCAATTGCAACATGTCTTGTAACTCGTGCCGTTGTCAGTTAATCAACATAAATCAACAACAGATCACCTGCTCTATGCTGACTGAGGACAGCTTTTGACCCTGTGACTGCTTTTGATTTACGGATGCGTGTATTCCATTCAAGATGATGAACGCTGTGATGTTAAGACTGAGCATGTAATCCTTATAGTACTGTACAAAACATATGTAAACTAAAAATGTTAAGTGTAATATTAAAGTGCCTGTAGTTGCTGTGAGAAAGGCAGCACAGAGCACGCCATTGTACTGAAACCAGAGTCTGAGCGATCTTAATGAAGAGGAATAATCAGAATGACTGACATTCTTAATTAAACAATTCTCTTTCCCTTAATCAAATCAATGAATGAGAAATGCAGTTCAACTCTGACACAAGACTGCGCCAAGTGTGTGCTTTCTCAAGCTGATTCTAAATATTACATCATCCATCACCTATCATTCAGCTTCTGGTGTTCAGCCCAACTGTGCCCTACTCTCTCAGTCCCTGATGGATGCTTGTCAGGGAATTGAACCAGTGACACACTAGAGACGGTTAATTAGAGGTGACAAGAACAAGTGCGTCAATTTCAGATTCCTCTTGGTAAGCGTGTCAAGGACACAGGACTGTGGTGAGTCGGCATTAGAGACTGGTGGCTGCGATACACCCAAGCACAGGAGTGACTCAGGGTTGTTTGTGGGTGTGCGTGTGTTTTAGTGCATGTTTGCACACTGGACAGTAAAGCCAAAAGAGTTTTTTAAAATGAAGATTTAGTCAAGTAATAAAGTAGTTGTATTGTATATAGGTGTGTATGTTACTCTCCAGGTCAGTGTATGTGCGCCACCATCTTGTACAATTCTAGATGTCTGTTTGTGCATCTAGATAACTATACGTTTGTGTGTTTACTAGCCTTCTGCTGATGGGGCACAGCTTGCATCTAGGTGTGCGTGTGTCTGCATGCGCCAGAGTGTTTGTTATGTCTAAATGTTTGTCTAAGGGGTGCATGCATTTAACTGTGAGCATGTGTACCTGCTGCAGCATTACTGCCTGCTGCTGCTGGAGCAGGGCCTGGAGCTGCTGGGGGGAAAGAACCTGCTGCTGGAGGATCTGCTGCATCTGTTGGGGGGTGATCACCTGGGGACTCATCATGGCCACTGACACTGGAACCTGGACAGGAAGGATGAAAGAGGAAAGGGTAGAATGAGAAGACAGAAAAAAAGAGAGAAAGTAAGAAGCAGGCAGAAGGCATTAACATGATTGTGTGCAAAGAAGAGGTTAAGATGTAAAGTGAGAGGAAAGTGAGAAAGGGGAGGGTAAAAGGCTAAACAATGATGGTATAGGATTGAAATGGACGGAAGGATGAGTAAAAGTTGAGAGAAAGTTGGAAAAATAGATCATTAGAGACGTGCGTCAGGCCTACTGGCATGGTTCTACTGGGAGTGTGGTAATTGGAGACTGAGAGGTAGGGAGAGCAGGCCTCCCATGGCCGTGACGCTTGGCAGCCTAGAGGAGATGCTGAAGGACAGATGGGTGCTGTGCCTTTGTGTTGCTCATCTTATTTTGCTCTGCCTCCACCCCGCTGGGAAAAGTAAGAGATTAAAATAGACGTAGACCTTAATTAGCAGGACCCTTGAACTCCCCCACTTTAGCATGCCTATCAGTGCCGCTTTTGTGAAACAGCGTGAAAATGCACAGCTCCAAAGTTGATGAAAGCTACACTGATGAAGTGGACACATCAGCATGATGTGGTGGGTTAGGGTTGGGAGGATGGAGGTTCACTCTAAGTGTTTTTTTATATTGGAAGGGAGGGAAATATGGGGAGAAAAAAAGAAATGAACACTTCTGTTGTAGGAGGAAGTTGTTTTACCGGATGCTTTTGGCAGTGAACAAGTTTTTGAAAGTTTTACATTCTCACTAAAGCAGGCTAAGGCAACTGCTTCTTGCTCTCTGCCGACGTGCCATTTTGTAAAATGTATGTCATTTTTGGGTGATAATCATTAAAATATGAGCTGTCACACTGCAGTAAAAGAACCAAAACAAAACAAAGATACATATCCTCTATTTCCGCCAATTTTCTCCAAGACAGCAGCACGCACAAGCGGCTTCTGAGGCAGCAGATCAATAGAGAAGGGATATGTTTCATTTCGGTCTTTGATTGTGTGAACACATACTAACAGGGGAGTGTGGGCTAACAGCCGTATTATGGAGTTCCAGCTCCTCGTGCCTGCTGAAAAATTGAACAACTTGTAGAGAAAAGATAACACAGAGTTAGATTTTGTTTACTTTTCAGTAGTGTTATGGAAAACAAAATCCACATGAGTGGATGATTTCGTTTCCAACACCCTGCAACAACACATTGGTTCAGTTGATTCTCCTTGACTTATATACACGCACGCACGCACGCACGCACGCACACACACACACCATACACACACACACACTTCGCACTTGACTGATTGAAGTGACTCAAATCACCTCTTCCTCCCCTATGACCTTTAAAATATAATGTAATCAGCTTAGACACAAAATGGTTGGATGTTTCTATCACAACAATGTACTAATGTAACATTTTCAGGGCTGGATGCTGCATCTTGTCAACAAAGATTCTTGACAGACATACTTTATGCTACTATAACGCGATTAAAATATCAATATGTAGCAACACTTTCACGGACACTAATTGTGACAGTATTTGGCATAGAGCTACCATGACAGTAGCTAGCCTATATGGTGTGTCAAGGGGCCAATAAGACATCCCTGTCCTCATCGCCAGCTAATCAAGCTGCCTTGATTACTTTCCATGCATGTCTCTCCCACCTCTCTCTCTTCCTCTCTCTCTGTCAGGCCTTGACACGTCCTTGTTTAGCTCTCCCCTCCTCGATGCCCACCCCCCACCCCAGGTTTTCCCCCCTCTTTGATTAGCCGAGACATTTGCATGGTCACTACACATTTTTCATTTTAGAAGTCATTATGCATTAGTGGCTCCTGATCGCCCGCCTTGACTAATCCTGATGAACTGAAAATCACAGCTGAAGGTCAACTTCCAGCCGGCCCCGCTGCACATTCATATTCATATTCAAACAAATCCTGCCTCCATTGTTCATTAGGGTCTTAGAGAGAAGGGACTCCATCTAAGGTGGAAGAGGTGGAGGAGGAGGAGGATGTTGTGGTACATCTCTTTTCTTCTCTGGACGCCTCTATGCAAGAGTGCAAAAAGAAAATGCATTCACAATAAGGGAGGTGCTGAACAAAAGCCGTCAAAAGTTGCAAATTAAACAGTCCGTGTGTAATTATGCAAATGCTCTGCTTACACCTTCAATGTTATTAACCCTTAAATGTACATTTGCTAGGTAAGTAATTACCCCCACAGTCACTCCTGGTTTTGTGTTAGATGCCATGACAATGGGACGAGTGCAGCTGAGAAACAACATGAGTGATGCACTCATTAAGACTATTAATTGGATGCTGGCTCAAAAGATGTTTTGGTTCACAAAAGGGATGCAGGCTTAGAAATGTAGGATTTAACACAAATGTGTGGGCACGCATATATAAAGTGGTATTAAACATAAGTTCTACATTGAACTTCAAACTGTTTCCTCTCTGTGTAAGTAGTGAAACATAAGCATATATAGCCAGATACCTTTAAATGAATAATGCAGGATTTCAGCAACAATGAAAACCAAGACTTCAACAAAGAACAGCAGGAAATAAAAAAATCAAAACAGCAAACAACCGGCTTATAAAACTGGGAAGTTTCTTTTACACTTTCATTAGCTTTTTAAGAGTTGTAATGGTTGACAGTCATCTTCATTTCAACACTGCCCCAAACAAAAAGAGGCCATGGTAAAGGGAGAAAAGGCAGAAGGAAGAAAGAGAGGGGAGAAAAGGCACTGGCCCACGTCCATTGTGAAGTGCAGCACAATGCTAATTCCAGCATTTAACTGCATGCTTTTCTGCTTGACGTATCAGAGGCTCCAAGATGAAAGCAGATAAGTAATTGCTCTCCTGGTTCTTATTCTTCACTGACAACCCATAAATTTAATTTTACACACACGTTCATTTACATTTTCGAGTATATGACATGATAATTGCAGGAATATAACACCTCCATTTTGCAGGATACTGCACGAGGGCTTGATTGACGTGAGCGGTGAATTGAAAGGAACAGGAGGCTGAATTGCCTCTCCTAGAAATGATTTTGCCACGAAGGGATGAAATTAATGAGCATTTATGAGACGCTGGCAGTGGCGTAAACATCCACACACCGTGAATACTCTTTTATAGAAGAGGAGCCATGATATTACATTGGGCTGTGCCACTGTTTCTCTGTAATCCAAAAGGATATATTTCCAACACTGGTGCACCAAAAATATTTAATAGGATTTATTAAATTGTTTGAAATTAGCTGCAGCTGATGTGGCCACTGGGGACTTTAATAACAGAAAAGGTGATTCTCCTGTTTTTAATAGTGCAAATTTGGATGGAAAAGAGCTGTTTGCAAATTACTTTTGAACAAGTCATTTGAATGTAACCCCTGCTTTGCAGACATTTGTAAGAAACATGCTTGCTTGTAACTGCGTTTACCATTCGACCTCCTATTTGTTTATGTCCCTTGTCTTAAAGAGAACTATGAGCTGTATTGATGTGAACTTTGAAGCAATGTGGTTTGGCCTCAAAGTTGGAGAGCAAAACAAAGGACCTTTAAATTGGCTCCTGATGTGAAAACACTGGTGGGGCCCTCACCAGAACAAGCAGATCATTACGCCACTCTTGTCACACCCGCAGCCTGTAACCAGCCTTTCCAGTGCCTCGCAAAAGGTCAACCTCTTCCACATAGAGCTCTCTTCCAGGCAAAGCTGGCACCCAAGTCTCTCGTTAGGTTCAATTTGACTGGGCATTCTGATATTAAACGCAAAACACCACATCTCCACTGTATGCTGCTCACTGGCTGGCTAACACAGCTCTCTGCCTCGAACTATATGAACCAATGACACTTCCACCAATTACGCCCACTCCATTGTGTGGCTTTATCTTTACAGCAATGAGTTTTTATGAGTGAACCCAAATTACCTAACACGGGAGATAAGTGGTGCATCAGAGTTCAAACTTAAACAAATAAAAGTCCAGCAGAGAGGAATTGCTTTTATTCGATATCCTTCATACAATTCACTTAGCGGTAATAAGTATGTCGGCCATAAACACTGCAGAGGCAACCAACATGGGGCAGTTATCAGCGACAGGGGTTGCTGCTGTAGCACCGAACACGGGACTGAGCTGCGCTACAGACACTGCTAAGATAAATGCAATGAGAAATGGAAGGGTCCTGGTCGGTAATTACTGTGGATCCTTGGCAGGGAGAGTCACTGCTAATTAAGCCACTAGCTTCATTTTACACACAGAAAGAAAGAGAAAGAAATCGAGAAGAGAAAAAAAGGAGAAACATGTCATCGCCACCTCTGTCCCCCATTTCATCTCAATTTCCTGAGCATCCCAGGGGGCCCAGGGTCCAAAGTCAGACCCCCCTCATTGCTTGTGGACTTCTGACCTCTCAACTCCCTTTCAGCTGACACTGCTCATTTACTGGCCAATTACTGCCAAATATGGCCACCCGATTATTGATAGCTGGGACTCTCTACTCCGAGGACCACCAAGGCTGGTCTGGTGGGTGCCTCACTGTGAAGTTCAAGTGTGTGGTGTGCAAGAAGTACATACGCTTTTACTATGTAAAATCACACACGCATCCATGTGTGCCACACTTGCTCAGACGTGTGCCGTGTTTTCAGCTTAGGGAGATCAATACTCTAGATTGTCAGGACTGAAGCTAAGTGGATTACCGAATGTTTTCCTAAATCAATTTCCATAGCAGTTTGGCAGCAGTGCATGGGAAGTGCAATTTATCACAACATAAAGACCCATCATGTAAAAGCCTCTAATAAAAAGCCTGAGGAGATTGAGATGGGCTTAGCACAATTTCCATATTGATTTATCTCTACATGCAGATAGCCATTGATTAAGCCTCTCAAATGTAGTGTGCACCACTGTAGCTGTGTCACATAGCATGTGCACATTGTTTGTGTCATTATCAGTACAAATTGTCACACCTTTATCATTAAACTGGCACAATCCACTCCCGACGGATGCCTCCCTGCAGGTGCACATATTTCAAGAGTAAATGGGAGTGACAGATAGAGGGGGAGAGGGAGAGAATTAAAAAAGAAAGTGCAGAGAGAGGAGAGCGCGGAAATAGAAAGAAAGTGAGAGGGAGCACAAGTGAGAGGGAGAGGGGGGGGAGACACTTCCTTCTGATGTTGCAGGTAATATGGCCTCCACTGGATCAGCCTCTTCATCAGTGACACACAGTAAATTACAAGTGCTTCAAGCAGCTCAGTGAATTATAGTTCATCACTTGGAAAGGCTTTCCCCCTCACCACCGGGGCCTAGGCGTATCAGATCTGCCGGTTAGGATCCAATTAACACCCTGGCCAGAATCATCTGATTGCATGTGTAAGGGCTGGTATAACTCGTTTATTGCACCCATGTATCTTCTGTCACAAGGTAAATTTGTTGCTGCTACATCAAAGGTCTGAGCTACTTTTTTTTATCCTTCCCTCCCTCTCACTTTCTCTTGATCCCCCAAACTCAGCTACCTCGCCTTGGGGTTGCATTTCAGCTTCTTTTGCATCACAATGATGAACCTGCTCTGTCCTCGCAATTTAGCAATCTTGTCCTGTAGGTGTTGTAAATGCAGGGGGAAAAAAGGGAGGTTGGGAGGGAGATGGGAGTGGTGGGGGGGAATCTTGTTTTCTGGTTACAAAAGCAGTAACCAAGGGTGTTTGACTTAAAATGTGCTGACGTTTTTTTTCTCTTTCTCTCTTAGAGTCAACAGAAGTTTTCCTCATGAATAACATAATATTTTCCCCCTCTCTTTTTCCCCCCTTTCGCAGTAATAATTTTTCTCTATTTTGAGATCCAACCAGAGGGGATGCAGTGAAAAGATATATTCATAAATGTAAATGTGAACTACTATCCTTTAGCCACGCACTCTGGAGTCAGCTAACCTATACTCAAGCCTAGCGTCGCAGCCCTTTTCTCTGCATCTCTGTGTGTTCCGGATGAAAGCCAATAAGCAGATGAGTGCTGCTATCGAGATGATATTGGCTCAGTGGTGAAATGCGTGGAGCTGACCTTTAAAAGTGTGACACTTCCTAGGATGGCCCAGTGCCCACAACCAATCTGACTGGCCTGGGCTGGAAGGTACAGAATTTACAGACTAAACAGGACAGGACTAAACCAACATCTCTCCCTAACATCTGTAAACCAAGCATAAAACTTTAAATCTTATCTTCATTCATACTCAGAGTGAAGCATCGCACAGATGTTAGTCTTGTAAAAAGGGTATTCACAGCTTGATAGTGTGAAAGGGGCAGAGCAGCAGTCGCAACACTTGCTCGGGTTAGGCACAAGGTTTTGCATGTTTAAGAATTGGACGTTACCCACTAGGAGGAGGTGTCAGGGGCTACTTTCACACTGCAAGCCTCCATCTGACACACTCACGATACAGAGTTAGGGGGGGTCACTGCAGCTGTTTTATATGTGCTCCCTGACATATAGAGGTGGTGGTTGTGACACATACGAGTTTCAGGGTGACATGTTAGGAGGAGATGTGTTAAGATAGAGTTAGTTTATTTCAAGGGATTTCTTGAGATTTTGTGAGCCGTTCCTCCCAACATAGAGCACAAAACCTGCTCGCACACCTGGTGTTAAGCTGCTTTAATGCCAGCGCCGCCCTGTTCTTTATCAATAATGATCAACAGAGCCACTAACAAAACAGACTTGCTCAAAGTCACTTCTGGCAATGTAAAAACTTTAAGTAACTGTCATTGTGCTTGTGTTTGTGTGAGGGTGCGAGATGTGTGTAGATGCATTATGTACGTGTGTGCGGGAGCGAAACAACTGTCAGATTCATAGGCCACTGTAATCCTCCCCGCCTCTCCTTGTCCGCGTTTCTTTATTTGTATTCCAAATGTCAGTGTATAAATGCCTTTCACAGGGGGTATATTGCCACAGAGAAGAGGAGAGAGGAGCAGAGGAGAATAGAGCAGAGACGAGAGGGTGTTGTGTGCCTTGGGAGAGCCGTGTAAGCAGCATGGCAGAGGCAGGGGGATTTACAGGGAGAAATAGGTGTTTACTGAGTGCTCCCGTGGGCTTACTGTGTAATAATAGACCTGTCACATTACGCAAATGTGGAGAAGCAGCTTGTGTGTGTGTTTGTATGTGTGTTTGTGGGACTGTTTTTCCTTCTTTTTTTTAATACATGTGTGTATGCGTGCATGTGAATGCTAGAGCTGCCTGCCTCCGCATCATCAACTCCTGAGAAGCAGCGATGAGCGAGCGGATAGAATTAGTCAGGCGAGAGCCTTTAGCCGCTAATATGCGTAATTAAAACTGCAAGCTGAGGCACTTAGATGCTTGTGTACTAAATAATTTACATGCCATGATCTATGGATCATTTCCCGCTCTTAAATACCAAAGATGGGAGAACAAGAGGAAAACAGACTGGCAGAGGATTTATCAGTATCTCTACCATAAGCAGGATGTCATGGTAATATTAATCCTTGCCCCACTTTCTACTCCGCTAATCATACAAGGAGATCAATCCGCGTGATTCCTACAGTGGAAAACATGCAGCCTGATTGCCATTGACTGTTATCAAGCTGTGAAGCTCATAAAATACTGCTAGTAGAATCCATTGTGGCCTCATAATCCAGATAAATAATGCAGTTTTATTGGGTAACATCCCTCAAGACAAGGATTCTTTAAACATCTGGTACTGACAAGCGGGAAGAAGTAGAACAATAAGAATAGAAAAACAATCTTTTTAATCAAGTAAGAGTTCCTACTGCTTTATACTGATATTTGCACAATGGAGTATTACAGCTAAAATGTCATTTGAAATGAGTGGATTCAAGGGCACACAGCTGCATATCCCCAATGTAAAAACGATCTTGAACCAGGATGAGCCACTGAGCCCTGTTTGTGCTAGTGTGTATCACTGGGAGAGTCGGCGGCACCTCTCCCATGACGATCTGCATGGAGACTTTTTTTGGGAACAAAGAGGTGAGGATGTTAATAAAGGCTGGATCAACAGATGGATTAGTTGGGAGCTGAGGACAGGCCAGATCGGCAGGCCCTCCGATTCATATTGATTCGTATCGCCAAGGTGAGGCAAGAATGGAGTAAGCAAATGTAAATATTCAATATTTACCATCTGCTGGTGTTATTAGAGGCAGGGGCTTGGACATGGGCGGACGGTTATCATGCACCCACACTGCTCTCATTCAATATTGTTCTTCCTGCCATGTCTGTATTGTATTTGGTGACTATGCAGACATTTGGAGATCGGGATCCCATTTGTTTGAATCTATTCACTTCGACATACAGCACCTCAAACAGAAGAAGCATAATGGAACCCAACAATAAGCTACACAATGCTTTTGTTTAATGAACTATTCTTTTTCCCCCTTATACACGCAAATAAATAAAAAAACACCTTTAAAAATATGTTTATAATTCTGATGCCATTGTGTGTGAATATACTGATAATATTAACGCTCTTGATGAGGTTGAGGTGAATTATTTAAATGCAAAAGCATGACTGAGCCTTCGCCAACCTTATCTCTTCGCCAGTACCTAATTAGGTACACAGGGGTGTGACTCCAATTGAAGGTGTCGCCATTGTTAGACTCTGTGAAAATATCAACGGGTGAGGTTAACGCCAATTTCCCTGACATTAATGAAATGCACAGAGCCCCTAATGAGGTAAACCACAGCTCCTTGATAGTACTTATTAGCTGAGTGGAGGGCACAAACTCCCACACTTCAATTTCAAACGGCTAAAAATAAATTAAATAAAAAAAAAATACTAATAATAAAAAAACATGGGAGCAGATGTCAAGGGGCCTTACATAATTTGAGGCAGGAAAACCAACTAACTGTCTTGTTGACTTAAATGAGCAGAATGAAAAGAATCCCTAGTGTGAGAAAAATCTTAACACCAGGAAGACAGAGGATTGCAGGCAATGTGTTAATGCGTAGATATGTGTTTGAGTTTGGTGTCAGTGTGCAAAGTGTTTGTGTGTGTGTGTGTGTGTGTGTGTGTGTGTGTATGAATGTGTACAAGGGCGACCTTTTCTAAATCACTGACAACAGAAATAGACAGCTCTACGAATCAATAAGGCAAATTAGCGTTGAAGGGTGGAAATGACAGGCAGTTAAAATTAGCTGTCTCTGTATGCCACTAGTTAGGCTGACATGGACAATATGCATCGAATGGTTTTAAAAGCCTCACTGACAAATAAAATGTATATTTGAAACTAGACAGTTGGCCTACGGATGAAACTTTTCTCTCTGAGATCTGTCTCTGTTGTGTTTTTCTTGTGTCTATGTTGACGCTTAGCCTCCTGGGGACTGGCTCGCCCAGCTTTAGGATTCCAATGGCAGGTCTGAGGATTGCGTTGGAAAATCAAACACACTTGTGGAACAGATGAAATCTTCTTTTCGGAGGAGCATGTATTATGGATGGACTTAAGAGATTAGACGGGGGAGCTGCTTTACCTGCAGTGGACGCTGCTTGTCCTGGCTCTTTGGAGATTTCAGGCCACTGCCTGGCTGCTGCAAGAGTAATTGCCTCGCTGCTTGTAGGGCCTGGGAAGAAAGGAGCACAAGACAAAAGATGGTGAAAAAAAGGAGAGAAAGAAAGATGGGGAAGAGGGAGGAAAAGCAACAGTGAAAATAATCAATTCAATTTCTTGAAGCTGACAGTGGGTATAATTCAGATTTTCAGGGACAAAACAGTCATCTCTGACTGAAAACCCTGTCAAATATCACCTGGTATTTTCCGCAACATATTCTGACGTGGTTAACACTACACTGGAGATGCGTTTTAGTAACAATTCACAGAGCTGTGATCAAGGATAAATACAGTTTGTCTAGAGCACCCCTGAAGAAGAGGGTGGAGGGGGTGGTTGGCTGAAAAAAAAAGGTAGAGCGTCAGTAGAATTGACCTGTCTAGTGTGTGCTCAACTGAAATACCCACTTCTCTCTGCAAATTACCGCCACATTTGCATATTCATAATATCAATTTGAAGTAGAGGCAGCAGCATGTGAAGTGTCCCTGGGAGCTGTAATTAAAGTTGACAAAATCAACATCAGATTACATTTATAGCGAATTAACTAGCAGCCCAGGTTTTACACTACGCATTACGAGTGCTTATGAGCAGAGGATGGGTGAAAGATAGATAGAAAGACAGACGGATAGATACAGAGAACCCTTTCCCTGCCTGAAGAAATTAGTTCACAGCTGTTTACACATGGCATAAAAAATGTAAAAAATCATATTTGTACGTTGTAAAATTTGTCATCAACATCCTTTGATGCGTTTGCCAGACACGGAGATGATAGGAATCAGAGAGGCTGGGATGTGGCGTAATTTACTTCTCTAGGGTTTGATGGGATTACAGATCCCCCACCCGCCTGGCTTTGTGTACTGAATGTGTGTGACGAGCGAACTCCAGCTTCACAGGTATGGTGGCAGCTGGGCTAGCAGCTTCACTCCAATTCTTCAAGAGCAGATGGATGAAAGAGTCTGGCAGAAAAGAACATTGTGCACAGCTGCTACTACTGCTGCTGCTCCACACAGCCGTATATCTCGTATTCTTCAGGCCCAAGAGCATCAAGTGGGAGAAGAAAAAAAACATGTATGCACACACACACAACACAACACAACAACTTCACAGGTGTTTCTTTTTTTTGATGAAAAAAGAAGAGGACGAGTAGGAGGAGAAGCACGAAAAAACTCAGATGGAGAGTGACACTTCCTCAGGAACCAGGGGTGCTCATTTTATTTTCTGGCGCTTGCCAGTATCCATGACAACAGCTGCCTTGACAGGGCGTGCATATGGCGCAGCTCTGCCAGCTGGTGGGAACAATGTTTGAACTAGTACATTGAGATCCAGAGCAAACAAGAGGAGAAGACGGAGAAAGAGGCAGTAGAAAAAAAATCAGAGGGAGGAGGGAAAAAAAGTTGCCATGTCTTAACCCCTCAGGGAACGCAGCCACCCCCTGATCAATTGTGAAAAGACAGAGCTGGGTGGTGGTGGTGGTGGTGTTGCTTGAAGAGGTGGTGTGGTGGGGGGGGTCTGTCTGTCTGGGTGCTCAGGAGGAGCCAGGCTTTCTGAACTAAAGTAAACAAACACATTACACTGGCACTGGGTCCTAACTGCATTGATCTGTCTCCTTGGTAAGAGGGGCCTAGTCGCCACCGGTTTGTGTTGTGTGTGTTTCAGCGTGTGTGTGAGTGTGTGTATGTGTGGAATGTGACATCTGTCAGCTGAGCCATGGCCTTTCTTCAGAACACACACAAACACACACACACACACACGCACATACAAGAAGTTGCTTGTAGCACACACTAAAGTACACACCATGCCTGCAGTACGCAGGCACACACAGACGCAAAAAGTTTAGGGTGTTTTTGGGGCTTTTTAAAAATGGATGGGAAATCAAACATTGCTTGACTCTCACTTCCTTTTACTGAAGGCAAAAAGACAAAACAAATTCCTGGAATGCAGCCAATCACTTTGCCAATTAAAACACAGGGTCTCATTAATCTCATAATGATTGGTGAATCAAAGTAATTATAAGGTGTATTGAGTCCTGCACACTGTGGTTAGAGGGAAGGCTGCTAGATGAGTGCAACCAAGGTAGTTGTCAGGAGGAAATGTTTATCCATGTGTGAATCAATAATGACTCACTGTGTTATATCCAAAGTCAAGAGAGCCACTCGATATATTACACACTGTCAAGAGTACAAAGAAAGAGATGTTTTTAAACTGCACTTCCAATATCCATGCCAGGTAAATATCGAGGGAGGTGCAGGTATGAGAGGTGACGCACAGGGGTGAAGCAGAGAGATCAGCTACACAGGGCTTATTAGAAAAGAAGTCTGCTCAGACTGCATAAAGAGTACTTCTCCAAACATAACACAGACCTTATCAACACCGGCCAAACTTTTCCAGAGTGGTTTGTCATGCCTGAAACTGTCTGTCACCTCTTCCGTGAAAGTGGGGTTAGCCATTTTTCGGAGAGTCTGTGACAGTGTGGAAGGTAAGGGAGGGAGAAAAAAAAAGTCCTGTCCCCTCTCTTTCACTGGCTCTGAGTATTCAGCCATTACAGTAAAAAGCACCAATTTGTGCCACCCACTTCCCACTCCACAGAGATGGCAAGCTGAAGCTCATCTCAAAGCACAAAAAGCACAAAATGCCAAGGAAAGTCATCAAAAGTTTGCTGAAGAGCTGCTGGAGCGGACAAAAACACAGACGAGTGCAGGCGCACCGCCTATTTAACCTGGGTTGCTATGCAAGAAAAAATGACATCCTTAGTCTATTAATGCACACATTGTATAAACAGCACAATGTGACACATTCTTCAGAATGAGAGAGCAAGCCAGACAGAGAGAGAGAGAGAGAGAGAGAGAGAGACAGGCCCTGCTATATAAATAACAAGGCACTCAGAGGCATATTTGATGTTGATATCCATCACTGAGGGTGGAAAGGAGGAAAAAAAATGAGGAGGGAAAATAACACACAGAGCGACCAAGACCGCGACACGGGGATCCTTATGAAAATAAGATTCAGCCCAAATGGATCTGGTGTAATTGGTTTCAGATAGTGAGGTCAGGAGAAAGGCGATACAGGCAACTATTATGCGAAACGGACTGAGAAACAAGAATGTTTACACAGGCATTCCTCTGCTACATTAATAGGCATGCAGAGATCACTGGAGATGGAGAAAAGGAGAGAGTGAGAAGAGACTGACAGAGAGGGGAAGAGAGAGGGAACTGAAAAAGAAACATATCAACCATTCATTCATCCCTCCCACCCACTACTCCCCCCACTCTCCCAGCACCAGTGTTTAGACTCTGTACAGAACAGGGGTAATAAGGAACACCTATCACAATGCACCTTTGTAAGGAGCATGCAAAGATCTTAAACAAGCATGAAATACATTAGCAGGTCCTGCAATCCTGGGCCAAACCATTACAAATCTCCAGATTGCTTATTATGTGTAGTGGTGTTGTGTGTGTGTGTGTGTGTTGGGCGGTGGCAGTAGCTGGGGGGGGGTGGGGGTTGGTGTGAGAAATAAGCCATTCACTCTTTCAAATCCTGGAGACTGCACGATATGCAGCCATGACATTGGAATTGAATAAATCTGAGGGGCTGTGACATTGTGTTTCGGACAGTGCAGATCACTTCCTGGCTTAGGCCATGTTGGGAGTTGTTGTTATTAGGGGACACAGCATAATATTGGAATGATGACACAGGTATGAAATAAGCTGCTCTCAACAGGTACATTTTGCAGCGCTGTGGCCTCTACAAGATGTTCCATGTTCCAGAAAGTAGCTGTAAACATGCAGTATCAATTGTTGATCAATAAGAAACAGGTTGCATCATAGTAACACAGTCTCACTGTGGTGTGCAGAACAGATGTTTGTGTGTGTGTGTGTGTGTGTGTATGCATGTGTGTGTTTGTTAGTAAAGGGCTGCTGTTCAACACTAGGCTGTTGGCCAGAACAACTCCAGTCATGCTGACAGCTTTGACAACTCCCACGCACACACACACAAACACACACACAAAGATATACAGCACCACACCACCAGGCTTATCTATCTTTGCTTCCAGGAAACACAGACACAGAAGGAGGGGGGAGAAAAAAAAGAAAAAGTGTGACACTTTATCAAGCTGAGAGAGTCGCATGCCACGGAAAACAAGGCACAAACAGTTTAAGCTGAACAAACAAACATGGCTGATTGGACTGAGGCTGCAGCCCCGCTGGCAGGGGAGATATGCGCTGACACTCCACACCAAAATATTTACACCCTATCTTCTTATATAAGTGGATTCAGGGCAGATGGGTGGATGGATACGGATTTGGAGGGGCTGGCTGGAGAGGAGAGACAAATGAGAAGAGAAGGGGAGAAGGATAAGATGTTCCATGTCTGAATACAAAAGTGGGGCCTGAGTTTGTGAAAACAAGCAAAGTGTGACCAGGGAACATTGTCGGAACAGCAGAGGCTAAACAGTCGTCAGGCAACAATAGAAGAATTGATGCAGCTTGTTGGCGTTACAGAGCCTGTCCTGAAACAGAATCAATCCTACAAATGACAATACAGCCTGTGTCTATTAGGGCTTAAACCCGCGATTAGTGTTGTTCATCTTTGCTTGTTTTGTAAACACTGCATCTGGTGGAGCAAAGGCCAATAGTGATTTCTTAAATACAGTTGAGAACTTCTTGTGGTTATCCTTTGACAACTCACAGGTAAATTAATGCAGACAATACCATTTTTTAATTTTTTTTATAAATCAATTCTTCATGTATGTGGGCTTCTATGGTTGCTATTGATCTAATTCGCCTTAAGTAACTCAGTCACAGGACTAGAAAGACTCCTATCCTTTTCTAAAGGTCAGAACTGCCGGTGCCTCAACAATGGCCCCAGATTCAGTTCCCTTATCGCCTCCACTGTGCTCACAAAGAGCACAATATGCACCTGGAATCAGTCACCTCTGCCTGCTTGAGTACTTGGAAAGGAAATAAAAAATAATAATTACTTCTTCTGACTTCAGTTGCTGACACAGATAGCAGCAGGAGTTGAAGGAATGCAAATAAACATGCAAATACTGTCAATAGGGCTGGTGCGACGTGACAAGATTGAATTTAGTTTGTTTTTTTTATCTCAAACGCAAATGGAATTGCTGAAAGTTGACGCCAATGTGAAAGTGCCTTAAGCTACACTACCAAAACATATTAAATTTTAAAAAGGGTACATTCCAGAGCACTTCCTTGACTGACAAGTGTATAAACAAATAAAATCAGCCATGGCTGTTGCCACTTTGTCGTCACTTCTTAGCCCCACCCAGGCTCCCTCCCTATTGCCAAAATTTGGATCATCTGACTCCATAACTGTTCGGACGGTGGTAAGCAGGCTACCAAAATGCTGTCTTTAAATTCCCAACAGAAATGTATGAGTGAGTTCTCAAACTGTGATTTCATGAGAAACTAGAATGAAGGAGAGAAACTATAGAGGAAGAAATAAGGGAGAAAAGGAGAATTTGGAAAGTATGTAGGAGTAATGAGCATTTTAATGTATGACCCAATAAATCAACAGTCTGCAGTGAGCAAGAGAGGGAAAGAGAGGAAGGGGGGGGGGTCCATGGAGAATCTCCTTGGGCCTCAGGATGGAGGTAAAGCTATCCAGCAGAACAATGGGCTTCTGTGTCCTGCTCTGCTATCTCTATCTCAGTATTTTCAGCTACTTCAGCTGCCTCTGTCTCTACATATAAGAGCGCTTCATCCAAATAATCTCTCCTGTGCTCATTTGATGTTGTGGTCTCTTTTTTCTAAAGTGGATAATAGGTGTTTGGGAAGAAAGCCCTTCCATATTGATCACTTGCTCTCTTCAACGCCTTTCCACCTCTCCACTGCACTTTGAATTCAACTCAACTTCTTTCTCTTCCCCCCCCACCCCCCTCACTTATCGCTCATAACATATTATTCATTTCTTTCTGTCTTTCTTCCCCCTCTCTCCCACGTCTCTCGCCCTTTGTTTATTGATTCTCTAGATTAAGAATTCCTAGGGTGGAGGACTGTAACACACAAGCATCAAATTATTTTGGGGTGAGCTTATTTGCCTTTCCCTTGCATCTATTTGGCCTGTGTCTGTAGACAATTATGCCTACCCAGCCCCAGACTCAGGTGCTAATAATGAAGGACAAATAGAATCATATGTGTAAACTTCCCCCACTGATGAAAAATTATATTAACTTTCTGCCACAGTAAACAGAGCTGCATAGCTACACCCTCCCGGGAGGATTGACGAGATGAATTTGCTCGCTCCTACCCCAGGAAGAAAGCTCGTATAGGAGAGAAAGAGAGGTGGTAGGAGGGGCTCGGGGGCTTCATTGTGTAACCTCACACTTATTTTTCCACCAACAAAGACAAAACAGGGGTCTGTTTTGCCCATCACAGATAAAGTGTGTGTTCATGTCTGTGAGAGGGAGTTGAAGAGTGCATATGCACCAATATGTGAGAGTCTGCTGAGACGCTGGGAGGACCATGCCAGCAATAACAAAGAGCACGGCCTGCTGTCGTTCACTGCGACCCCTAACATTCACTAACATCCCACCTCCTGCTGTTATCACCATGGAAATTCTGTGCAAATACAATGATATATCTGTGGTAGCAAGGGAGAGTAATTGTTTTCAACTACCTTTGAGCTGAACTTTGGCACAAACTGAGGCGGAATTTGAAACAAGACTGCTTTGTCATGCTGGAAAAAAAACTGCAGGTTATCAGGATTGAAAGTTGGACCACAAAAGTCGCCACACTCATTTCCAAAACAATCTTTGATGTGCCATGAACTCACATAACAAATACTTGATTGTTAGCGCTTAGTCTTATGGCTCTCTGTCTCTGCTGGTGGCTTTAGCAAAGACTTTACTTTTGACATGTGCTGTATCGCTACATTTCGATAAGGTGAAAGCAGGCCCATTCAGTGACGGTCTTTATCTACTGCTGCTCTTAGGGAAGTCCTTTTAGAGCCGATAACTGAGAGCTACCACAATATACTATCACAAAAGAGACAGAAAGAGAGGAGACTGGGGAAGGCATTTGTGTGAGTGGAAGCAGGAAGAAGAGAGAGATATGTGTGTGTGTGTGTGTGCTTAAGGTGGACAGTGTATGTGTGTGTGTGTGGTCAAGTGTTCTCTTTGCAAAAGCAAATTTGGCACGAGGTATGTGCCATGAGTGTTCGACTGTGCAGCCCCCCAACATTTAAGCTAAACACAAAAACACCAATACATCTCTCTCTATTACACACTTTTTCTCTCTCCTGAAGCGCTTGATTTCCTCTTCAGGTGATTATGATCCCCTCTCCTTTTCACAGTTCCAGGCGAGTAGGGGTCACACAGCTGGATGAATACCTGATATGAAATGTTGCATTGAGGCCAGCCGTAGTTCATTTGGAAAAGGGGCTGAGCCCAGTGGAAAGAACAGGAATCCTTGAACAGGAAGAAGACTTCAAATGCTTGGACCTGGTTGCTTATAAATAGTTTGCCCATCATCTGAACACAAGTGAGTGAGTTTCATATCATAACATACTGCAACATACTGCCTATATAATAGTATGGAACTGTAAAAAACTGGGAACTATATGCCTCCTTTAGCTATACACAGCTGTATTTCAGCACAAACTAGGGTTTTCTCATCATACTTGTCAGAGGATCAGACACAGAATGGAGTTGTTTTTCATGTGTGTGTGTCTGTTATTGTTGACAAGGCCTTATTAAGAGGCTCCCACTCCAATAACATGGCCAGAGGCGACTAGCAATCTGACTTTGGCAACAGAGAACAAGCAGCTGCTGTGGAAGAGCTGGTTTTGTGCAGAATGCCAATACCAATAAGATGCTGTTAAAGAGACGAATGTGCTGACAACAAACATGTGCACATGTGCACACATTTGTTGTGTACATATGAGGCGCACACAAACAGACAGACCAGGGCAATAGTGGTAAATAAAAGGTTACTGCATCCTGGGTAGGTAAACTGCATTTAAGTGCATTTAACCTCCATTAAACCACTGAAAAAGACGCACACGGCATGTCCACAGCACATATACACTCAAAGCCTACACAGGAACACAAAACAATGATTAGGGAAAACAGGAAAGCTATTGAGTGTCACTGTCATCCATCTTTTATGCCAACCAAAGGAGCCGATGCCATTTAGAATCCACCCTGCTTGTGTGTGGATGTGCACTGACACAAGCCAACCAAGCCTGCATGCGTGCTTAGTGCATGAGTATCTGTATGCGGGTGCATGTGTGTACATCAGAGCCTGTCTTGGGGGCTCTGCTGTTGCAGGTCAATAGTATGAGTGTCTGTCTGTCTCGTCCTGCAGAGCTCAGGTTAAGTGCTGTGTCTAAGTGTTCTCCTGTTCTGGGGTCGATGAGAGAGCACCCTGACCTTAGCTGTAAATGACCTCTCCTCTCCTTACCTGCTGCATTGCTAATCATGAATGATTATTTTGAGTTTCTATGGCATCAATGATTATGATGGGGTTTTTTTTCAACTTTTCTTATATGTTTTAATGGGAATTATTACATACTTTATGCAAGTTTGTGTGACTGCTTTATCATGCTAGTCACCTCCGGGAGGATTGCTCTCCATTGAGGGTGATGTATCTTTCAGTGGATGCCACACTTCCCCTAAAGAACAACTCAATAAATAGCCAATACATCTAACCGTGGAAGGGCAATGGATCACATTCACTCCCGCTCTTCTCTCTCAATCTCTTTGCTTATGTAACACCGATCCTGTGCACTTTCATTCTGGCCTCCACCCTCCATTGTACCTTTGTAGTTGTCTTGTGAATATTCCAATTACAGGGGGGGGTGTTTGACCTTTAAGTGTCTTGTAGAAGATATAGTTATCTTCCTTCCACTCTGACACCCAGCGTCTATCAATCAGTGTTCCACCTCCCCACCACCACCACCCCTCACCAGAACAGGCTGCAAGACTGAGCTGGGTCTGGTGAAATGTGTCTGCGTGTGTGCGCACATATGTGTGCATGGTTTGGAGACCTAACACGAGCACAGACTGTGACTGTGGTAAGGTAGGCAAAGATGCTTTGGGAGTCCGGTGATAAAAATGTAAAAATGCACATGGTTTGTGTGTGTATGCATAAATGTATACCAAATTTACACACAAACACACACACAGAAAGAGAGAGGGAGTGAGGTGTTAAACATTTTTTTCTTTAATCCTGACTGAGCCTTACTTCCATAAACAAAGCCTTTTCTAACAGCATCCTATATCACGCTTCTAAGAACAAGCAAGCGTGAGCAGAGTCATACTTCTATAGTTACATTCTTGTTCCCCGCCCTTTTCCAAAGGGCTAATCTACATCTTTCATTGAATCAAGAATGGAAATTCACAAGAAATGCTTCTTTTTCAATTTCATGCTGAAGTAGCTCAAGTTAGTGCATGTAATTTCTCCTAACAAGAAAATGTATCACTCTGTCGCACACTTAGTCCGGCTATGGGAGAAAGGGGCCTCCCTTCTGCATTTTCTTTTTCGTGGGCTTTGATAAATGTGCCAAAAGCATGATCACTCCCTTCTTAGCACTCCATAAAAGGACAGAACAATTACAGTGGTTATTAAAAAAATAAAACCTCTGGTTGAAATTTGTATGAAAGATAAATGACATCTCATTTAGGACTGTGAAGGCATTACAAAATTAAGTCAAGACTAAGCCAAGAGGGGGTTGGGGGGTGTTTTACACATAATGTAGGGACCTCAACTTCTGAGTGTGAGAATTATGTCATGGTATAGACACAAGTTGGTTGGCACACTGCTAACACAAAAATTTGGAAAGAGCGAAAGGAAAACCGTTTTTAGTGATTTTGAAAGGGATTCTCTCCACACACACTGCCAAAAAAGAAGTATTTCCCCTCTGTGACAAAAATTCTGGCAAAGACTAACGATGCACAAAACTCCTACAAATCCATTTGAAGTTTTGTCCAAATTATGATTATCAGGCTCACACTGAATTGGATGATGAAGTCCAAACAGGTGAAAAGGAATGCATGAAGAATAGTATCGCTGAAACAATACCACGCATGGCCAAGCCACCAGGCTAATGTATATTTATCATGTAAACTTCTGATAAATGCATATGCAGAAACAATCAAATCTCTGGGTTTCAATTGGAAGATTTTGCACCATGGACTCAAGCGTGAAACCAATATCAGCTTAGTGTCTAGTCAAGCTTGAAGTGCTGCGCCTAGCCCACAAAGCATGTTCTGCATATGCTCATGGGCATCACTTTTATCAGGGTGGAACAAGCAGCTTTCCAGTGCTATCACTGATCAATTCGTGCGAGTTAAGTCCCCCCAGTGTGGGTAAATAAGCAGTGTTTAGGTCTTGATGAGGAATGGCAGGCAGTTTGAACGGGAACATAGGCTAGAGAGAGGCGGGCCCGTCTATCTCTGCTGCAATGGTTTCCTAGTTTGACTTCCATGATTAACCACCTGGAGTACATCTTATTCTCTGTATCTGCCCAAACAAATGTCTAGTTTATCCTCCCAAAAGGACTTTTCAAGTGTTTTTTCCCCCCATAAAGCACCTCTCCAGGCTTATGTTACGCCAAAATGTTTGCTGAATTTGCTCACATTTTAAATTCATAGCAAATAATATGTCTGACATTATTAAAGTTGTGAATAATGCAGATGTCAGTCCACCTTGACAGCAAAGTGAGGACCTAACCTTGGCTGATACACTATAAAACCCAGCAGCTTCAGCTCTAAAGCCTGCAGTGAAGAGAGCCAAAGCCAGCTCTAAGTGACATGTCAGTCAGTTCGTCTGTTTGGAGCCTTCAATTCCCTACGGCCTGAGCTTATTTACTGCATTTGTATGAAAAGCTGTGAAGGGGAGAGGACTGAGAGCCCGCCTGGCTCTCTTACATATGTATACAGTGTTTGGAGGCAATGCGTAAAGAGCATCTCCCTTTGCAGCCTGAAAGCGTTACAACTACAAACAACTCAGGAGAAGGATAGACCCATTTATATATTCAAAAATGGGTCAGGGATGAAGGTAATCGCACCAGCAGAGAGTGTTAACAAGTGCAACAAAAAAAGAAAAAACTGTGATGATACCTGGATTCTGGGCGAATTAGGGAAAGAGAGCACTACTGACATTAAAGATGCTACTACTTTTTGCTAGTCATCTTCTTAACCAGATTTGAAGTCATTTTAATATTAGTTAGAGAAGGGGGGGGTGTACACACACAACAAACCATCGGGCATGCGTTTCAGAGTCTGATTTGTTACTATTCATGGCTAAAGCGGAGAGGAACTGTAATACTAGACATGCTTGTTAAATTCACAACACTCCAAAGCTGCCTTCTAGCAAATCCTGTCTTTTGGTTGTCAGCTTAAGACACCCCGGCATATGCATATGTAGAATTTTTAAGCTCTGTTAAATGGATAGCGGTGTCGTGGCCTATCAAATGACTGTAAGCCACTTGCCTTTTTTTGGTGGTGATGGTGGAGGGGGTTGGGGGGGCATTTACAGAAAAAGCAGACAGCAATGCGTTACCTTGCATGCATTAGAAAGTCCCCCCCACATACGTGTTTTCTCTATCCTCCTGTTAACTCCACATTAGAGGAAAACAGAGCTATTTACATGTATGTTTTCAGGCTGTAGATGACAGTAACACTCCACCCCGCCATGTTAACGACTGGTACTCTGTTTAAGCCAACGACAGGGGAGTGGTAACAAACAATGACAGAATGCCTGTCTTCGATTGTGAGGCCACGAAAGATGAAACGCCATTCACCACCAAGGCAGTTTGCAAATAAATTATTGTGGAGGGTATTGAGCTAAAGCAATTGCTCAGTTCGCTCGGAGTATGTGCGAGTGTGTGTTTGTATGAGTGTGTATGCATGCCGGTTATATGTGTTTGTGCTTGTGTGAGTGGACTTATAGATCCAGTGCCATTTATTTCCCAGAGCTGGAGCGGGGCAGTTAGGGAGGCGTAAAAGGAAATGAGTTGTGAAGTGGCCATTGATCCTGGCCTGCACTAGGTTGGCTAGAGACTGCAGGACTATTGGCCACAGTATGTGCAACTGAATGGCTGCCTCTTATTTACACTGAGGTGGTTAACCCTGGCCGAGTACATTTATCACTGACCTAATGCGCTACACAGGAAAAAAGGGAAAGAATAAAAATGTGTCAGGCAAACACAAAGCCTAATCTAGATTAGATTCCATTAAATGCATTTACCAATCCCATTAAAATATGTAAAAACGTTAAGTGTATTAATTTGTAATTGTGTTTTACTTTATATTTAATTTCTTATGAAGAAAAAAAGCGTGTCACAGCAAGTAACATCTGTGCCATTGATCTGATATCCTGTAAGGAATGTGCAAATACACACATACACACACACACACAACAGTATGATCTGTTTTTTTCTACCTGTGTTGCCCCTCGACCTGTAGACCACACGGACTAGTGCTCCACAGCTCCCAACTGCTTGAGCATAAAACACCCATAAGGATTTCCAGCAGATTTCACTCTGTCTATGTATCTCATCCTCTCTTCCTCACTTCCCTACATTCCTCTCCCTCTCTCTCTGTCCCTTTCTCCTCGTCTCTCTTTTAAGCCTTGCAGCTTGACATTTCGCCATGCTCTCAGGGGACTCCTGTGCGAAATGGAGTTACTGGGAGACCGCCACTGTAAATTCCAGGAGGCCACATGTAACGTGTCTTAAACATAGATGGACAGCCCAGGTTTTGAGGTGCTGAAGAATGAGACAGAGGAAAAAAGGGGGAGACAGTGGGAGGCGAGGAGGAAGAGGTGGCGTCTAGATAGATAATAGAATAATACTGTGTTTTGTCTGGGGAAGAGTGAGCAAACAGTAGCTATGCTGTCATTCACATCCTATATCTTTAGTGTCATCACCAAGGAGGAAACTACAGGACTATATGTCACCGGCCTGTATGTACTATTCTGTTGGGGCTGTCTTTCCATAGCCAGACTTGAAATAAAAAAAAGGATGGCTTTCATTGTAAATAAGTCAGACACAGGTATTGCCTTTTTACTGAAAGGGTAAATAATTTTACAAAGACATACAGTACACGCTGCTTCCCTAACGCTTCTCTAGCCTTTATAGAAAAACCTTATCTTCACACAGCTGATCACGGTTAACAAAAGGGTCCTTTATGAAATCGTTCATATTTCAGTGGAGGTCTGTCTCCTGTCCTAAGAGGTGATTGATGCATCTGGCCAGAGCCAGTGTCTTATTTACACAGTTGAGTGGGGCAATCTCAGGCCTGAAAGATAAACCTAATGAGCTTCTTTGTGTAAGGGTGCAAATGAGAGACACCATCCTCCCTCCCTCCTTCCCTTTTCTATCCAAAGGGACAGTCTGGGTGATTAGGCCTTTAAATTATGCTCAAGGGCAAAGCCCAGATTTGCATCTTAGGTGTATGTGTGTGTGTGTGTCTTCTCAAATGTACTATGGAGAGAAAGACGGAGAGGCAGGTGAAGGGCAGAGAGAGAAAGATGCTTGAGGCTTGTTTGTGAGAGGTGGTGGTAGGTGAACACTGTGTGTCAGTATTTTAAGTATTTATGTACACTAAACAACAAACTTGAGTTGTTGGAAAAGGGGGGTGAGCTCACGTCTGTCAAATGAGCATGCACGCACACACACACACACACACACACATACACACACACACACACACACACACACACACACACACACACACACACACACGCTGTCATTTTGTCCTTTGTCTGTGGGGTAACTTTCTCCCTAATGACTTTCATTTTGGGGAGAATTTCATTTGCCCCTAAACCGTAAATATTACCCATCACTTGCTGTCAGATTTCTCATCCCTTATATTTCCTCCAGCTAAACAGCTAGGAAGGCAGGTTAATTGCTGTCACTCTCAAGTTGGACCACTGCCTAACTCTTGTGTAGCGACAGGGGTAGCCTAGAAGTAAGATGGCACCTTGGCGCACTTATTGTAATTTATGTCAGAATGCTGCAGTCAGTTAAATGGGGTTGGATAGTTTGCATTTTGCTGCATCATGTGCCTCAGGAAAAAACTGGAATGCCTCCCTAACCAGTTTACCAACACGTACACCTTTAAATGACTGTCTTGTGAACTGCATTTTTGTGCAAAAGTAAATAAATTATTGGCCTTGCAAACAAGAAAGGTACACATGTAAAATAACATAACAACCAGTAGCAAAGAAAAATAAATGTATGATTTGTGACAAAAATCAACAATCTCAATCTTTAAAGCTTTCCCATTGGGTTTGAATTTAACGAGTCAGTGATCTGGATGAGTTGAGGCTGTAGTGACAGACTGTTGTCCCCCCAGCTATCCAGAGGTCTTTGGTTAAAACGCCTGACCCGACCACAATGGATAAGTCAGGGCCATCAACTTGCTCTGAATATCAACACACTCCGTTTAGTAGTAGTAGTAGTGAGCCCATTTAGAAGGGGCAGTAGTTGGCTCATCAATTCCACTGATAACCCTGGCAGGATTAAGTCTACACACCACTGTAATCAACTAACAGGCTCATTATGGGACATTATGGTATAGATCCAAAGATCAATGCATAGCTCCATGTACATACATAACAGCATCTAATATTAAAACAGAAGACTGACTAATGCCAATGATAAAATGATTGGATATATGAGCTCAGCACAATTTTCCTCTTCTTCTTTTTTAAACAAGGGAGCTTTTATAGTGATTTTAGCATAGTAATTAGGGCTGTGCAACATTCATCATTTGCTCTGATACATATCTGCAGCTGGCAAATTGCAATCAGATACAGTGGGTATCTAATCTGTGATCTCAAATCAAATTAGGTCTATTTAGACAACCTTGGGAATGGGGTGATGAAACCCTGACAGAAATTGGGGTCTGGAAATTCAATTGTGACACGATGGTTATTATTCAGATACATGGATAACGGAGTGTGTGGCTTTCACATTGAACACAATGACCTGTACAAACAGATTATATACAGGATTTGTAGTCAAATAAAATCAAGCATATTATTTGCTTTGTTAAAGGAAAAAAATATCAATATTTGAATATGGTAAAATTGCTCCTGTGTAACTTGGTCTTGATCTGTGTCCTATCAGCCTTTGGCTGAATCTAAAGCGACGACACCTTAAGATGCTGCTTTTCTAATTATAGCTGCAGGTGGTATTTTGGAGCTGCTAGGTAATGGCAGAACCCACAGGGACAGTGGAGAATTCATCAGTGCTTATTATTAATCATCCCCCCAGCAGCGTGATGAGAGACTGGAGCTTCTGTACCCACCGGACCACTCAATGTCATTCCAAATATGGGTGGAAAATTACACCCAACAGCCTTCCTTTAAAATGGACTCAGAGCAGACGTGGACTGGAATTTTTTAGCTGCACACAGGTGCAAAAAAAAGAAAAAGGAAAAGTGCAAGCATGGATGGACGCATGAATATATGACCACACAAATGCATGCTTCATATACACACACACACGCACACACACGCACACAGTCATTCACTTATACACACCTGCCAACATCACAACATTGCCTTCTTCAGATGAGCACACTAACAACTGCAAAATAGCACTGCATAAAAAAACAAGAAAAAAACCCTCAATTTCTCGCCCTTGGACTGCGTTCGCTCTCCGAAGAGATGCAGTGTGAGCGCACCACAGGAAGTGTGTGTGAAGTTAACAGCACAGGGCCCCTGTTTTAAAAAGCCTCCAGAGACCTGTTAGCTGGACTGCTCATTTCAATGTGTCTGTCTCTGGGCTGGGAGAAAGCTTGGGCTGGCCTCTTTGCGAGGCTCACACTGTCACACACAACCCCCCCTCCAACCCCACCCACCCACCTTCCACCAACCCCGAGTTCTTAGCTGTACGTCCATCCCAGAGACTTAACTAGACACTTCATGCTTACACTGCGTTTCTCTGTCAGTGCTGATAGGCTTTTTGTTAGCGCCACAGCGTCTTTGTTTTTAGTCGACTTACTGAGTTTACATTTACATACACACACACACTCGCCTACACTTTTCTCTGCTTATATCAGTAAGACTAATCATAGTAATGTTGGCACATTTTAGCTCTCTAAATATTTAATGAAATAAAACTCACAAAACATTTTGTCAATTTATTATTTACACTTTATTTTATTTTACAGCTTTTAAAATGAGTTGTAATACAAAATACTAAAAATAAAACCTAAAAAAAGGGTAAAAAAATAAAAAAAATAATGCTTTCTAGAGCAATGTAATGCATTAAAGTGGGATGCTCTGCTACAATAGTTAAACAGTATCTTCTTATCCTGCTTTCTATCTCTTTCTATGTAACCCTCTATCTGCAGAGCGTAGCAACACAGATAGAGAGCAGTTCTCTACCCAGCACCTTCAAATGTAAAAGAGTGATGACTGAGAGCGAGAGAATTGACCCCAATCAGGTGTGTGTGTGTGTGTGTGTGGCAGAGTGGTGATAAATGGGGGGCAAGGCCACAGTGCTATGATGCCGCTGCAGCCACCAGCATGACCCCTGGCTGGGGTTGTGCTGTGGAGGGAGGTTGGGGGTTGAGACGGCATGGGGGTATGGAAAAGATGGTGTCGGGGGGAGCCTGCAGGACATGCCCCCTCTGTGCACATACAGATGCAGACACACAGAAACACATCTATTGTATTGCCATCACCAAACTGACCACAGGCTTTCAGCTGCCTCCAAAAGTACACACACACACACACACAAATGCACGCTTGCTTGAAAACTGCCATCAAACGTAAAAGGACAGCACGCATCATTACAAACCCGCGGCGTTGTCCCCCATCCACCCCAAAGCATGGCCCTCTGACCTCATCTCCCACTGCTCTTTTGGCAAACTGTCAAAGCCATCATTCACCGTGAAAAGACACGAGAGACACTTGACTCCTTTACTCTACTGGCAACTGACTTTCACAACTCCTGCCCCCAAACCACCAACTCCCACACCCCCCTGCAGTTCATTCAGCCTCAACTTGCTCGGACTGAAAAGAATAGAGCGAGAACAATGAAACATGGATATGAAGAAGGACCAGAGAATGAAAGTAGAGCATCACATATTAAGGATTAGTTAACGGTACCTCCAACCAAAACAATTCAGGAAAATCAATAGAATAAAAAAACAACAGAAGGAATAATATTACTAAGTCAAAATGATCTCAAAGTGTGGTTTTAAAAAAAATCTAAATTACTATCTGGTTGAGGGAATTTGAGACAGCGAGATTGCATGCAATTCACTCTTCAAAAGTGTCCCGGTCAAAGGTTTTTCTGCTGCTGGTGGGTCTATGGTTAGAGCGTCAGTATCTGTGTATGAGCCTCCAACTAGTGTCGAGTTAGGAGGCCCTCTGGTGGATACAGCGCTGCCATGACACGCACACACATGCACACACACACACTACCCTAACTGCTCCATACGATGCTTCAACACACACATTCTTCCCTTTCTCTGTCTATCTCTCGGGGAGTGTGTCTCTTACATGCACACACACACACACACACACACACCCTCTCTCTCTCTCTCTCACACACATGGCTGCAACAACCTTGCTATAAATGCAAAATGAAATGCCAACACAAAACCCACAACAAAATCTATAAACAACCAAAAACAGTCATTGCAAAACATTTTCATCACTCTACAGGCAAAAAGCTTCGGGCAAACATGCTGACTACACAACAAACTACCCAAAAAATTTACCAAAAACACAAACAGCCATTATATAAACAATGCTTTTTTCCCACGTACTAAAAAAAACACACACACAAAAATATATAAATACAAACAGCATAATATTTCATTGTGCCTCCTGCCTATGTAGAAAACCCCAGCGCTGCCTGAGAAGAGAGCAGAGCAGAGTGGGAGAGCGAGGGGAAAACAGAGTGAGAGAGAGAGAGAGCGGCAGAGAGACGAGACGGGGGAGAAATACAACTTACCTGCTGTTGTTGCAGATGCAGCAGCTCGACTGTGCTTACTTCGCTGCTCGTGTCACCAGCGCTTGATCTCCCATCTCTACTGCCAGCCTCTAATTGGCTGCTGCTTAGGGTGCTCATTCCATTTTGACTCATTGAACTGTTGCTTATTGTCTCTGTGGCCGACTCCTGCATCATCATGATTTAAAACCTAGAAGTGATTAAGAGGCACCGGTTAGGGCTCTTCTTGTTACAATTCCCCCCTTTTTCCCTCCTATTTTTTTTTTTTTTACGCTTCCATTATCAAGCCCTCAGTCCCCTTCTGCAAATTAAAGCATTTAAAGAAGAGGGAGGGGGGAAAAGAGAAGGGGGGGATGCAGGAGGAGCAATTATGCATTCATTGTGTAAATGAAGCAATACAAAGAGATGCACGTCCTGGTGCTATTTAAAATGGGAGGGGTGCCTAAATGTGGCATATTTTTTTATCCACTAAAATTTGGGCATAAATGTAAGAACCTGTCTTTAAGAAAAAAAGTTGGATAATTTTGGCATCACTATTTTTAATAAAAAATACACTTGCAGGAAATTAAAAATAAGTTGCAAAAATATGTGATACAAAAATGAGCATACGCTTAATTCTTAATATCTCCCTAACACTAAAGGACAGCAACGCTACACAGACAGAAACAGAAGCATGAGCACTCGTCCTAAAATATTTGCCGTCTTGAAGCTGTCAGATTTTCACTGTGTGGTGCATCTGAATGAAGTTGCCTAATGACGCAAAGCTAATCATACAAAATTAAAATTGGGTGGTGGGGAGGAGGAGGCACCAAATCACATGGTGCAGGGCTGGTGATGAACACTATTATGTGTTTGTCATCTTTGCTGTGGCTAAATAAAATCTGCCTCACAGGCTTCCATAGAGGAAGAATGCTCATGTGTCATTCATTGGATTTATTCCCCTTTTCTCTCTTCTTCTTTAATCACACCATATATTTTAATTTATTTTGTGACATAAAAACAAAACAAAACACTTCTCTCAACGGGACACAATTAAACCAATTTTAAGCTGCAATCAAACTTTACAATGGGAGATCTACAGTGTAAGACAAAAAAATTAACAGTAAATAAATATTGGATATTGAATTAATTTTCGCAGCACCTATTAGTTATGGAAAACTAAGGAAAGAGAAAAAATGAGGGAAGAAAAGGAGAAAAAATCTATCACAAATATCATTAATGATTGTGCTAAAACTGCATAAATTATGCATATTACCTCCTCTCTCTCCAGTAATAAATGTTTTATCATTTTCTCCCACATTTAATGCTCTGTACCTCCACTAGGACAGCGAGGAGCCCCACCAACATCACTTGACATTCTCACAATAAATAAAAGACACTCACACCCAACAAATGGCACCTCACAATGCACTCCAGAATTATGCATTTTGGGCTGTCTCTATTTGGAAAAATGGTTATTTTAAATATTGAAAATTGAAATTTGAGAAAATTTGACTGAATTCATGTTTTAAAGGATGAAAATATCTTGTTTTGATGGCAGTTTTGCCACTTTCACATTTTAAAACATAATTTTACAATTTAAAAAAAAGTGCAAGAGAAACCTAATGCCAGATATTCCACATTCAGGCAACCAAAGAGGGTTGAATGATGATTATGATTATGTGTGTGCATGTGTTTTTATGAGCATTTGTGCCCAGCCCACATGCGTATTCTTTGGCCAGTAAATACCGTTTTAATAGAAGTGTGTACATTTCCTTCCATGTGTTTGTGTGTGTGCTTGTGTGAGTGTGTGTGTGTGTGTGTGTGTGTGTGTGTGTGTGTGTGTGTGTGTATGTTTGACGAGGGGCAGATACAGGACAGGCCTTAAAGGATGTCCACAGCCAGGATAAACAGGATCCAGGCAGGGAGAACAAACAGGGCTGAGCTGTTACACAGAGCAGGGCGACAGCTGCCCGGGACACAAGTAAATAGGGAAGAGGCCAGGACAAGGCGTGCTTGTGAACAAACAGGCCCCTGTTTAACACCGCACCGCTCACTACTGATGGAGAGAGACACACAGAAAGAAGACAGAGAGAGAGAGAGTGAAAGATGAGCAGCGGGGGGGGCTGGGGGTGACGGAGAGAGACAGATGAAAAGAATGAGAGTAAAAGAGAGAGAAAAGGAGAGTGAGTAGGAGGGAGGAAGGTGGTGGTGGAGGGGGAAGACTGGCACAATGTGACATCCAATCCGGTGATGAATCTCAGCATAAGAAACTCAAGGCTGCAGCCGAGATCAGCCGGCTAATAAGTATTCAAATTAGGCATAAATTTTACATGCCCAATGTTTAAAATATTCAGAGAAAGACTGTCTGATTGCCTTTACTACAATTTTATGAACATTCTAATGGAGCCTGGATCTCCTTTTTTTCTTGCTTTCTCTCTTGGACCAGCGATGAATGTTCAGAAAACTTGAAGATATATGAGACAAGGAAATAAGGGTTTTTAATAACATCTGAATGCAATGCAAACTACTGTGGAAGTCCAAGGAAAATTGCTACTTTGATATTAACAAAGTAATGAAATTTGCTTTTATTGTACTTACATGTCATTACTTATGTATAAAACATTAATGTCATAAAAAGAAATAGGTAAAAAAAAAAAAGTTTAAAAAAATCACACATCATAGCTTGAGTAATAATTAGGAAGGATAATTTGAATTTAAAAGACAAACAATAAAAGCCAAATACCCAGCTTAATCTCAGTGCCATAATCTCCACTCCCTCCTCCAAAATGAAATCTGTGCAATGTCTAACTGAAACATTAATGATAATGCAGATATATGCAAAGTATATTCGCAGAGATCAGATGGTGCTTTAACCTTAATGACAGTGGTGAGATAAATTAATTAGCCATCTAAAGGCGGCATTCAAATCTGCCAATTAGAATGTCAATTAGAAACACAGCCAAGCTGCAATGATGAGCGGGCTACTGAGCTGCAGATCTGACTGTGGGGGTGATGGAACTGTCACAGAGAGACACACACGCACACACACACAAAATACTCTAGAGAGACAGATAGTGACAATACTTGGCACCTGAGGGTGTGACTGTATGCATGTGTGTATCTACATTTGTATGTGTGTGTGCCTACCAGAGATCCTCCGTGCCCTATACCCTCTCCCTAAGGGGTACCAGCCCTGACCCTGGCTCTGCCTGTCCTAAGCCAACTGGGTCGGAAGGAGCCACACCACCCCTAGCTACAATATCGACTGGGACCCACGTGCTGATCTGCGGCAGTGCAGGCAGCTTTAATGCCGCATGAGTGAGGGCTGCCGGCTTGCCTGCACGCGAGTTTGACATCCCATAAATTGCCAGTGTCCTGCATTTCAGCACACCCGCTATTTGGTGCTATTTCCTCAAGCCATAATCTTCCAATGAGGGAGAACCTAGACTACTTATTATCATGATCGGAAACAGAGAGGAAGGCTGTTATTGCCCTGGTAATACGCTGGTAATTCTGAAGATGTATAGCTTTGGGAAGGAAGATGATAGTGATACAAAGTGTTTAGGTTGTGGGGTGGTGGAAAGATAGTGAAAGACGGAGATAACTCTGTGCTCTCTAAATTTACTGTCGTCAACGATCGCTGATGGCTCCAACAGTTTTATTAAGGTGCAGGCTCAACAGATAGTAAGGCATTTCCTGATGAAGCAAAGATAGACACAGGCAGACTTTTTATTTGCAAAGCTTCAGACCAACTCCAGCTTTTGTCTCATTCCTTGTGCAACCATACCCTTGCTTGCTATTCCTCTTCAGCTTGAGCAAATATTTACTCTCGAATCTCGCACTACGCAAATTTGTCTCTTCCATCAGGTACAGAATCTGAGAAGGGGTCCTGACGACGCATTTGGCCCAGAGATTGGGAGAATTTCTCCTCTTTCTTCTGAGAAGTGACACAACAAAGGTGTAAGGAAAATTGAGCCTTTCATTGCCTCATACAGCCCCCCTTCACACACACACTCTCTCGCTCTTTCGCACATACACACACACCTATCATTAAAGGGGAAAGAAGCAGCCCTCCATCTTTGTTTGCGAGCTCTAAAAGCCCTTAATGTAGCCTCATTACCTGGCCTGTCTCCCGCTCTATCATGTGCAGTAAACACACACTATGACACTGGCCATCCATCTAGTGGGAATACACAGCTGTCTGCTGTGCTCCAACTCTGTCTGGGGAGACAGACTGGGGAATTTAACACACACACACACACACACACACACACACACACTATGTTGTTAACACACAACGGGCTTGACACTGGTTTTTCGTTCAGAGTCTCTGGGTTATCCATTTTCAGTGTGAGGATGTTCACCTCTGTCTCGATCTAGAACATTGCTCCATTCGCTCATTTTATATGCATGAGCTGCAAAAAAAATTTTTGTTCATTAAGATGATGAAAAAGAAAAGAGGGAAACAAAAGTGACCGGTAAACCTGTGATCCCAAACGTCATTATCAGTTAACATTTCAGGTGGCTGGTTGGAATTCTTTTGGTTTGGTGAGATCAAAATAAAAAAAATAATAGTAGAAATTACATTTCACAGTCTGCTGACTCCTCACAGCTCTCTGATCAAGTCTAGATATGGTTACCATTTAAAATAATCACAGATTCTGTGCTTGAGTGAAATTAATTCATCATTGCCATAAGTTACTATGCATACAAAATAAAGAAGTAACTAGGCAAGGACAAGGGCTCACATATTCAATACTTCAGATTGCTTAATAAATCAAAATGCCACATATATGCTGACTAAAAAAAATGGTGCTTAAAACCACTGTATTTTAAAAATGATGAATTGAATCCAAATACCGGAGAGCAAAAAAGTTTTACATAACTTAATCAGATGCCTTGCATACATTTATGCAAGGCATACCGTAAGTGCATGCCTTGAAATAATCTTTGATTATGACAACATGTTTGTATTAACTTGGGTATGTACTGTAGTTTTTTTTCTGGTTGTGAGTTGTCACAGCACAGGGACACCACAAGCAGTTTATTACAGCCTACAGCTTCAAGCAGTGAGTTTGGAGTCGGAGATGGAAAAACGACCACTTGGGAAGCTACGTTCGACAAAGCCCAGTCCCCCGGATTAAGTAAGGCAAACCAGGCTGCCGTGCTTTAGAATTAAAAGCTTCCTTTTTGGCACGAAAGGGGCACCATAAAAGAGCATTAATGACTACTTCTTATAAACCTGTGTATGGTAATGGTTTCTGCTCTCAGATAGAGGAATTTCAAAAGTGTTTCACTGGTGAATAAAGATTGCTTTGGAAAAAAGGGGGCTGAAGAAATCATATTTACAAAATCAGGAGTGGGGCCAAATGAAAAGAGATGAATATGAATAATGGACTTTGCTTTTTTAGGGATTAACATTATTCAAAGCAACAGAATCAAATGTGGTTATCTCCTGTCCAATGAGCCCTACACTGAGAAAACCTCAGTCATATTTCAATTCTTCATTTGAGCTGACAATAAATCGTAGTTCTGTGATAGGAGACATTCAGTCAAGAATGTTCAGAACTTAATTCTCTTCTATTTACAATAAGAGATGAGACAGAATAAGATAAAAGACAGACTATTTGCCACAGTGTGTAAGTGTCCCTGAATGGAGTGTGTGTAAGAGTCAGTGTTTGTGGAGTACAGAAAGGGAAGGAAAAAAATGACAAAGAAAAACCAAAGGAAAGGGTGTAAAGTGCATGTTCAGTTGTACGGTTTGTACAATGTCTCCTTAGAATCAAATGCAAGAGGCACTCATGAATAGTGTGCATGATAGTATGTTAATACAAATTCATTTTATATGAATATAACCAGCTCTGAAATATGACAATGGCAAAACAGTTATTGAACATGGGCTTTCCTATTGCTTATTTAAAAAGGGTATGGTAGGCTAATACCAAAATGTTAAATTAAAATCAATAATGAATCATTCAGTAAAAAAGGGGGGGAATATTTTCAGATAAAATTTAATTTAACATTTATTTAATTTCCTTTGCTCAACAAAAAATACCACTAAAGCAATAAATGCACACTTCTTAAAAATATTACTGTAGTGCAGCACGCCCCTCACAGACAGAGAAAAAGAGGAGGAGAGAAACTAGTTTTCTCCTGCATTTAGGCTCATCCCATATCATTTACACGTTACCCATCAGGCACCTCATTCTGCTTAAGCAGGAGACAGCCCCGCCGTTGCGGGTGAGCGAGACGGTGACGAAAGCTGATCAGTCGGCTCTCATTTGCATATTTGCCAATTCCATTAATTAACTCGGCCCACCTAATCAGGGCTAATTGACCTATAAAAGAGGGGAGGCCTCATTGTCTCGTCCAATCATCTTTACCAAGAGCAGAGGAGGTGCGCTGGTGAATGCAGGGTACTTCCAACCCAACTGTATTTATAGACCTCAACCGTGGAACTATTCCACCCAGAAAAGACATTTTATTCTCTACCTGAACTGAAGCGATCAGGACTGAGCTGCTTTGACATGGAGCAAGAGCTGGAAAACAAAAAGGAGAAAATGGACAAATTCTTTACACTGGTCTGGTGCCTTGTTGAGGTGAGAAGAGAAAAATCAGAGGAGCTAATGACAGTTGGATGGCCTGACTCTCCGGTCCTCTCCACAGCGCTGCTGATACAGCGGACAGGCGCAGGGAGCCAGCCGCGGCCGGCACAGCTACAGAGACATAGCTCATTGTGACGTTTCCAGTTATTTCTGGTTGATTAGGGCCATTATGTCTCCAGCTCTGATTTATGTTGTCATTCCCCCTCAGCAGTCCTGCATCGATAGATCTTAATGAATTGGTAAATAAGGGTGAAGATTGCAGTTGACAACACCGCAACATTCCTCATTCATACCAGACAAGATTTATGTAACCAATTAGGAGCATAACAGGGGGGACTGGTCAGGAGAAAAAATAATCTTTCCACAGGAAAATTACCAAAGTCTAGCCCACGACAAAAAAAGATAATGGGCAGTGTTTAACACTGGCTTAGTCACACTTTCTCCATGCCCGGTTGGGGACTTTTAAACTGCTCGGAAGAAAGGATCACTCCTGCTCCTCTTAGGATTAAGAAATTGATTTTACAAAAATATACAGAGACTGGCTGACAGTGTACTGCCTGACCGCACCTCCCCATTTTGAAAATACACCCGGCTATTCAATCCACATCTGAACAATGTCCAAACCAAAGATGACGATGGAATCAACAGATTAAAAATTAAGCCACTGCAAACAAAGCACCACTTTGATATGGAAATATTAAATTCAAGAAGTCAACCCCCACCATCCAAAACAGAAACAATGAAAAAGAGAAGTAAGGGGCATGCATCTGTGTGCAGGTGTGTGTGGTGGGGGCACACAAAAGTGTTTGCTTAATGTTTGATACACTAAGAAATAATCATTTGCATTTTTTAATAGTCTCATATTTAATTTCTCTACACTACAGTTCTAGGAATCTGTTAGCAGACAAATAAAGGCCTCTTTGTCATTAAAAAAAATTTCAGATAAAAGTGCTGATCATCAATAGCCAGCGACAGGCTGGGAAGACCCATAGGGCAGGAGTGAACAGAGGTGGAAAATTAAAGCAGAGTGATACGGGAGCCGGCTCCTTTCAGCCTCTCTCCCTTCAAGCACATGCAAATGAGGCCGTGCTGCTTAACTGCATCATTTATGTGGATAATAGCGGCATCATCATTACGGGAACTCAAATTAAATTACATCACAATTAGCATAACAAAGTGATTGGTTAAACTTTCAAAACAAATAATGCGGCTCTGCTAATGAACAGTGTTAATTGGCCAGTGTGCATTCTAAATAAAACATGTAGGTAAACATGTGTTTTAGTTAAACACTTTTAAAATTCATTTTACCCCCTTTCTTTTAACAGAACAAGACAGACGTGGAAAGAGGAGGAAAAAAAGACTCAAAAAAGGAGACTCAAAACGGAATATTGCCAGGGGGATTTGTAAGCTGAAATATAAAATGTGTAGCATTTAATTTTATTGCGCTAAAGAACCTATTATGTGCCAGACTCTGGAGAACAATGTAAATTATCTGCCTTCAAAATGGAGTTTGGCCAATTCTCCATGTGAACTAATCACATAGCTCATTATGCATTAGGGTATTAAATTATGAAGAGGAGTCCCTTTCGCATTCCTGCACAAAGCCCTATGAAATGTTAATAATATGCCCACAATAGCCCAATACCATGCCTTGCTCACCCTCATCAATATTTAAGTAAACAAATGATCCCACTAGCCTTTGATAAAGATAATTAGTGCTTCACCGATTATCAGTCTTGTGACCTCTCTCCTCTTCAAACTACACATCTGCTCCAAAGAGTTTGGGATTTTCTTTTCCACACCAAGAGATGGGAGAAAAACAAATAAGTCAAACTTCAGGTTGTTCTCTCCAAACACACATCTGCAACTGATTAATATTCGATTGCTATTAGCTTCAGAAAGGCGATACACCGCCTGTGCCCCTTTTATTTCTCTTTAATGAATCCTTGTCCTCTTGATTTTAATGATCAATGATTAGCTAAGCAAGCAAGAAGCAATGTCTGAAAAACACCAGAACACACTGACCAAATAATATAAGAGCAGAACATTTCACAGTGAGTGCGTTCAGTCACATGCACACACACACACACACACACACACACACACACACACACACAAACACAAACCATGAAGCCACGTTGGTGCACCCACGCACGCACTCACTTGTACGCATGCACACACACAGACACACACACACACAGCCATTCATCAGCACTAATTAAGCAGCAGATTAACAGAGCCTGCAGACCACGGCTGCACGGTTACACAGTGGGACGACCAGCGGGGAAGGCAAGAGACACAGCTCGGCAATAAAACACAATCATTAAACACAGCCAAGAGCCTGAAGCCCACTACGGATGACACAGGATTGATGGGTGAAGGGATGATGGATGGATAGATGGATGGATGGACAGAGTCTGCCAGACTTTTTTTCCTTTTCTTTTTTTTACCTGAAGGTGAGGAGTGCCAGAGAGCTTGACCAGAGAACAGAGTGCTTGCCTCTGCCACCGCCGAGGGTGTCTAGCAGCAACGGCCGCAAGTCGACTGGTGTCACCCCGTGGAGAGGCAACACTATCTGTGTCATCACTTCAGCCGTGTTTATGGGGGATGGCATCATAAACAAGCCAGCTTCCCCCCCCGCCAGCCGCCACCCAGCCCCCGCCCCAGTCTCCCCCCCGTGCTCCTACTCTCTCTCTCTCTCTCCCTCTCTCGCCACCTCACCACCACCGTGCCATTCATGCATACTTAAATCACCATCGCCCCATTAAAAAAAAAAGAAAGCCCAGACGCCTCTCCTGACAATTATTCTATCATTTCCAGTTGTCACCGGGGCAATTACCGACTGGGGCCCCCTGTGCAGGTCGGACATGCAGGCCTGATAGTAGAGGCTTGAGTTGGGGGAGAGAAGGAAAAGAGAGTGAGAGGGGACTGTTAAGGGAGTGTGTATGTGCCTATGTGTGTGTGCATGTGAATGGAAGGGGGGGGCAGTGTACAAAATGGAAATTTATGACAGAGACACGATGACTTCTTTCTCTCTCTACACTGGAAATAATTAGACCATCATTTCTTATGCCTGCCACTGATGAAATATATCACAATTAATGGAAAACACTACGTATCATTTCATTCCCCATTTTATTGGAAATGAGAGACAAGGCAATTATTAGTTAAAGCTCTATTTTGCTGTTTTTTAATTTAGGGAATTCAAATCTGATTATATTTATTATAACAGGTACTTTTTGTAAGTAAGTATATAGAAAGAATTGTTTTTCTGTGCATTTGGGTGCAAATGTGTAAGAGCGACTGTGTGTGTAGGTAGTCTGTGTGTGTGTGGGTGGGTCCTGTGTGTGAATGACGGTGTGTGTGTGTGTGTGTGTGTGAGAGGGGCTCTTCACACGGGGAGCGCTGTGACTCCTCGCAGGATGCTTGCCGGCTCTCCCCCTGCACCTCGGCTGCATGCTTACCAGGAGGCTCGCGCGGCTCTCACTCTAATCGCACATCTGCTTCTTTGAACACACTCTCTCTCACTCTCTCTCTTGTGTGCACACGCATGTAAACACACACTCTTACACACAACCTGCTGGACCGGCTCTCTACTTTGCTCTACGTACCCGTCATCGTCGAGATGAGGGGGAAAACGGAGACAGAGGAAGGGCTGGTGGACGCCGCTATGAGAGGTGCATTCGCAGCAAAGGTATGTGTGCTTTATTCTAGTGCTATTCTAGTTTCTTTTCAGCTCACATTGTGTGCATGTCAGTGTGCAAGTGTGTGTGTGTGTGTAGATGTAAAGAGTCTGAATGGGATTAGTGAAGGGCTGAGCGGCAGTCGGTAGCCTCCACACCGTGCTCTGGCAGAGTGTGTATAGGGCTCTTAAAAACAATTAGCCATATCCCATCCATGCATTACCAAGTAACACGCTATCACAAAGCACTGCTACGATACCACAAGTACACATCCAAACAAGGTCATAAATAATAGTTTGACTGCAAAACAGAGAGCTCGAGAGTGACAGACAAAATGACCTACCTTTTAAACAATGAGAGAGAAATCCACTCTCCCTGGTAAGAAGCATTTGAAGAAGTATTCTCAGAAGCGTGGAAGCATTAGCATGTATCAAAAATGAGGAGAGGGGGTAAAATGCCGCAAGCAGAAAAAAAAACAAAGCAGCAAAAGTGGAAGAAAAAAGGGGAGAAAGAAAAAAAGTAAAGAGAAACTAGCTGACGCTTAGTGTCAAAGACATCACCAGAGAAGTATTTACAGCGGTATTTACAGTAGTGCGAGGGGAGAGCACCTCTGCCTGGTCACGTCTGAGAGACAGTTGCCGTTTCAGTGCTGCCTAATTAAAACAAGTCAGGCAGCCCTGCTGGATTGTTTTGACGCCTGAGGACCAATAGTACACAAAAACCAGTGGCTTGATCGGAGGGGTAGGGGGGCTGGTCGTGGGGAGCGGAGAGGAGGGGGCGGAGGGTGGCGAGAGTTGGCAAAGGAATGGTGGGGTGGGGGGGTGTAACTGTGTGTATGTGTGTATAAGGGGGGCTTCAGAAGAGGCGTTTTGTAGAGGAATCTGAGAGGGGAGGGTGACCACAAAGGTTCAGAACTGGGGAGTCCTCCACATGCCGAATGCCGAATGCTTCTTGTTAGACAAAATATTAAGATGATACATTTCTAGACTCTTTTATCAACAACGCTATCACCTTTTTAAGACTGGCCTAACTGAAAACACCATCTCAACACAGTGAAGAGAGCATGGTAAGACCTTTAACAGCATATCAGTTAAAATATTTTTTTTAAAGAAGTGAAACACACAAGCTGACAAACCTTTCACAGCCCCACCCCTCCCCTCAGCCACAGTTTTTAAATGCTTGGTTCACCACTTGATAAAAGGCAAACGTGTCTGTACAGATGTCTGACATGAGGATTCAGCTGTTTGAACAAGTCTCCTAATGAATTAGTTCAGTATCTCTAACTGGGACCGCAAAAACCGCTGGGCCCCACTGCCTGCTAAAGAAGCCGACGAAAGCTGAAGCAAGCCCAGTTAAGCTGGGCTGGGCTCAGATGTGCTCAACGTGATTTATCAACATGTTTCCCCCTACTGTAAACAATGCACAACAAGCAATGAGCTGGAACATTTAGGGCTAATGGTGTTTGCCAATTCTTTTGTCAATTTTTTTTATTCCCTCCTCTCTCCCTCTCTCTATCGCCCCCTCCTCTCGCATGCCACAGATGTTTTTCTTAGTTGCTCCAACAGACAGGAATCTACTGGCAAGAAGAAAGGCTCGGTCTTCCCCAGGAGAGAGGAGTACAAAGCCCCCAGTCTGCACACAGCAGATGCAGAAAGCCAGTCCATCTGCCACCAGCTCTCTCCGCCACATGGGCCTGGGAGATTTTATACTAGAGGGGACTTTTTTTGTTTTGTTTTTTTACATATGTTTGTGCCATATACACAGAATCAAACACACACACACACACACACACACCTAAATCTGACAGAGATGCAACTCTAAAATTAAATTCATAGTTATACACTAACAGACACACACGTGCATGCACACAGGCAGCAGCAGCATGGGGTTAAAGAGAGTGCAAGAACTTTTATGTTTTAAAGAGAGGCACCGAGGGCAACTATGACAGATTTATTTAGGAAAAAGATGTAGCCCCTAACACGGGGTAAAGACCACTTGAACTTGCAGCTCTGAGCGGTGCACTGGCATGATTTAACAGGCTCTGAATAGCACATTATCTCCCAGGCTCCGCTGGAGCATATTTCAGCTATATGATATCATTATTTAGAGACCAACACAGACCAAAGATGTAGCATTTTCATTAGCGTCAACTGTCTGAGCTCTGAAGCAGGGAGGGTAAACACTAAACAATCATGGCAGAGTGAGAGAGACAGTGGGAGTTGAACCAAACGAGAGAAAGGGCGGGGGGAGGGGGGGTGACAAGAGTGCAAAAGCAAGCAAGAGTGAAAACACAGCGACAGAGAGAGGCAAAGGGGGCTAACATTAAACAACTGCTGTTAATTGCTCTCAGCATCCACATTATGCCAGTAATTTCTCCCATTTCTCTTTCAGCTCTAACGGCTTCAGGCTAGAAAGCTCCTTTAACCCCCTTAATAAACTACTCAGAGTGCCTCACTGGAAAAGACAAACAAGAGGCCCCCAGCCTTAGAAACATTCGCTTCACTAGGGGGAATGCTATGCCTATTTCTACACATCTGTGACAATTGTGTGCCTCCTCCCTTCAGGTATTTATTCTCTATGTCTCTTCTTCCTGTGCTTTCTGCTGCCAAGGTCAACGGAGACGAACAGGCCCACTAGCGTCTTGACGTGGTGGCAGCAGAACAGTGAAAGGAGAAAGAGAAGGGGGGGGGGGGTCATGGAGGAGATAGACATGTGTAGTGGGTACAGTGGGGAGGGGTGATGGTGGCAGCAGCTGGTTACCAACCCTGGCAGGAGCAGCAGCAGTGGGGGAGCAGTGGATCTCTGATGCAGTGCAACACTGTGACGACGACGGCGACGGATGTCGCCTCCCGTCTCCTGGCACTGCTATCATTTTCACAGTTTACACACAGACACACTACCACTAACTATTAATTTTCAATTAAAGCCACCATGAAGTGCATTGCCTCTGAGGCATTAGACAAAGTCAAGCGCCCATCATAGTGGTTTCCCTCGTCATTTCTGCCACAATCACTTCAGCACCACCAAGCCACCACAATGTAGATGCACTGCCATAAGGTTTGTCAGTCAGTAGCTGCCCAGCCTTCAGCCATGTGAATCACCCTGTTAACCCTTTAACAACCATGAACCTAAAACTTGCACACTAATGATAGAAATGAGTGACATTAAGAAAAGGAGAAACCCTTAGTGTGTGTTTAAATAAAACCATGTATGACCTTTTAAATACACACGTAGAATGAGCACAAAAGAAAGAAAATGGTGCAGGGAGAATCAGACTTTGCGGCTTTTCTCTGACTGTGAGTGTGTTCAGTATTTACTCAAACTCGAGGGCCAAGAACATCAATGATATTCACTTTGCATTTGGAGGTTATCCATTTGACTTCCCTTCTGCCTTGTCCATTCTCACATTTAAGAGCCGGTTGGCCAAAATGAATTGATGTTACGTATGCTAAAATATGCTCAACTGCCCCTTAGCAACTCCCACACAGCGATAACCCAGAGCAGAACAACCACGCATGTGAAACGGAGCATATACACATCAGCACCATTTATTAGATGTCACACAAATGTTCCACAAGCACAAATTTATCTTAGTCACTTCACTTAGTCCTGCCCACAAATAAATAAATAAAAAAGCCAAATAAGGCATAATGAGGGAGTAGGGCTCTTTTTAGTCCTGGGCAATGTTGATCACACGATACGTTGCTTACGGCCAGAGAGCAGGGACCATTACGGACCGGTGATTATATAAGTGGTTGGAAGGCAGCACCATTTTAATATACTGTACTTAAGCACCAGGGTATCCATGGCAACTTGCCTTGCGCCGTGCATTCAGAAATCCCTAATGAAATGCCTATTAAGTGTCTGATAATGACAGTGTCCAAATATATTTGCATATGTATTTCACAGCAAAAAAATGAGAGCAGTGAATGAAGGTAGAGAGGGGACTGATTACTGAAATCACAATAATAAATATGGTGATTTTGTTTTGTCTGCTGTTTGAAAAAAAATTGCCATTATTTTAGGAAATATACAATTTTTTAATCAGTGAAGAAAACAAATGTAAGGCTTGGTCATTTGGTCTACAAAAGAGCTATTATGTATATAAGTACTACTTTTAATAAAACTTATACAAGGAAAAAAAATGAAGGGGCAATGGGTGTGAATTGAGGCCTCATTGCCTTCCTCTGGGAGTCTCCACATGTGACTTCCATTTGCGACTTTGGCTGAGTGCCCAACAGGACATCCCTGAGAGAGTGTTTGCTTGACTCAATATCAACAGCCTGAGTAAGCAGCCTAGGGGGTGGGGTAGGTAGTGGTAGTGATGGTGGTGGTGGTGGGTAGGACTCTCTGGCCAAGCCCGGCCTCAGATTCCTATTCAAAATAAACCAGGCTGTACATTCACCGGGCCCTGAAATATCAACACACGCTGCAAGGAGCCACGTATAGCACTCAGCAGCGTTCCGCTTGTGCCTCTCCAAGGCTTAATGATACCTGCACCTCCCCTCCAGCTGCTTCTGCCAACGTCGCTGCTACACACAGCACACAGACAGCAGGCGGGAGAGAATTAAAGTATACATTACAGCAGAAAAATAAAAAGAGATCGAAATGACAGAAGTCAGACAGTTCAAGCTGACCGGGCCTCTTGAAACGAAGGAGCTGGTAGACTAGTGACAGACACTCCAGGTTAAATTGGCCCTTCTGTGCCTCCTATGCTCAACCCCCCTTCCTAAAAAAAAAAAAAAAACCTTTTCTTCAAAAGCGCATTTGAATTAACCGAGTTGCTGAAATCAAAGGCTTGGCTGAGCCGGGTAATTTTAAACAAGCAAGTGTGGCTCACAGCAGTTTACCTGTTATACAACAGATTGGGATTAGATGAAAGAGAAGAGCATGGCAGACAACTTCCCTCTCTTCACAGTAGTAGATATTATCATATAGTAAGGGCGGCTGCAGTTTAAATTAGATACTGTCTCAGGGAAAAGTACATGCTACTGAGTTGTTGTTTTTTAATGGTCCTGGACACTGAGACTGTCATTGAGATGAAGGAACAGGTAAAAAAAAGTGAGATACAATAGTCGTTTCACGCATTCACATTTCCTGTTAGGGATGAATATAAAGCCCATTTATGAAAGTGATCTGTAGTATCTGAGGATCCCACAGCTCCAGTTCTGCCAAAGAGATTATCATTCCCAGAACCGTGGCTACACAGTTGAATGGCAGCAAGACAAGCTCCACTGGCAGTCAAAAGAGCACAACACCTGTATATGCTATGCAACAACCACTATCTAAGGTCCAAGGAATCCTGTCAATGCATTCACAAGTAGCAATGAAAAATACTTCCATGCGGGATGACGGAAAAATTAAACACTGACCATGAATTTGAAAGTTTGGGAATTATCTCTACAAGCTATTGAGACGTGGAGCGTTCTGTTCTTGTGCTGGAGAGCGGAGTCCTCCAATTACCTCGGCCTTCTGACTTACTGCTGACACAGTGGCTATCCATTCATGACTTAAACACCATTCAACTAGACACCAATAACACCTAAAAACCGCTGATCAAATTAATTCAGGAAAAAGGAATTCCAGCAAAGAATAATAAACTCATTATGTGGAAATTTCAGACTCTCCTATTCACCATACCGCGGCTAATTCAAACCTAATTTTTACTAGCCACTAATTTGAGGGTGAAGGGTGGGGGATAGGAATTACATCTGGAGGTAATTCATTGTGTGAAACTGAGCCCAGTGGAGGCTCCGAACCCCCTACCCACAAAAAAAAAGACAACAGAAACAGACAAGACATAGAGAAGGAACTATTTAGATGAGCAGGACTTCCGGAGCACTGAAACGACACTTTTCACAAAAATGTTTTCATTGTGCTGTCACCAGGCGCAGGCTGGAGAGGATATAGGTGCTGCAGACAGACAGAGAGACTGATAAATAAGAAAGAGGGGGAGTTTCAGGAAATGTGGGACTTCTTATACAGTACGGGCTCCTCCAGACAGCTGCACTGGTTCGGATTTAGTAAAGAGCCAAAGATGTGGAGCTTAGAAAAGGTGTGGGTTAATTTTGACTCTAAAGTTGGGTGTTGTGCCCGCTCTAAAAGGCTTAGAGTTTATGAGGACGTCTCCCTCTCAAGTGACCAGCTACATCTGGGCTGCCTAAGTGGGCTGCCTAATAAATGGCACACTTTTCCAATGATCTGCAGTTTCAAAGCATTGCGTAAAGGGTATCCAGCTGTATCAATTTCACTGTATGGATGCAAACTTAACAGTTATTTGAGAGGAAGTATTTGTGAGGGAGAGACGACTAGACGTGGACATATTCTGAAAGATTTTTCTTGATTACATTGAAAGAAGTCACACTGATCAAGTTGAGAGAACGAAATAGTTTGGCTCCCAACAATCAGGCACAGTGAAAAAGCCCTGCAGGAGGACATTAACATGTGATAGAGAAACTTGCCTCAGTCCCTTCCACACCACAACCCCCTGCTCTCCACTTCCATCCTCTGCCACCCCTCCAATGCTAAATGTGTTTTCCAAATGAAAATAAACGGAGTCCGACCGGTTTGAGGCAGTCATACTCTGGAATATGAGATCAAATAAAGGCTTCTGTGGAGGCTGAAAGGAGAAATGAAATGGCTTCTGAGGAGAGATGTACCGAGTAATAAAATTACTCCTTTATATCTTCCTAAACAGCACATGTTCCCCTGGAGTGGGTGAGGACTTCACTTTGGTCAAAGACAAGTATGCAAGTGGCAATTTTTCCTTCAGGGAAGATTCCCAGATACACTTCTTGAGACTTGGCGCATTGCAATTTTCTTGAAAACGAGAAACTATTTCAGCAACAAGTTAAGCGGAACTTAGGAAGTTTCACTTTGATGATGTGCCAGTACACGCCGTCATTGAAAGGTATGTTCCATTAAATTGGAACAGCAAGATGATTCATAAGCCTATTGCTTTTCAATGAGTTCAAACTAGGCTGAAATGTTCGGATGAACAGTTGTATTTTATAATAAAACATACAGTTGACTTGGAACTGACCATGATGTCACTACTTGAAATTGGTGAGCTATTTCAGTTATACAAGCACCATTCCATTTGGCATTGGGGGAAATTTACAACAAAAGTATGAATCTAACTACTAAAAATCATGCAATTGATTTGTATTCTTAAAAAGCTGGTCACAATAATATTCAGATGGACTTTTTGCAGAGGCAGAAGGGCTATATTAGAGGAAATTTGCAATTGGAGAGAATACATTATAATTCATTATACAGCAGCTATTAAACCTTCAGTGGAAATGCTTTAGTACAAGGATTGAGCCACTTATCATACCTACTCACTACCTTTAAAAGCTGTCCATGTTCAGTACTCTGAGTGGCAAAAAAGCAATCGCTGATGACTTTGAAAATAGGACTAGATGTACAATTTATCAAAACAGAAACGGCTGGCGGGGATTTCAGAGAATCAAGAGTTGAAACTGTTTGTTCAAAATCCCAAGAGAAAGGAAGATTGCAATTTATGGAATTAAAAAATATATATTTAGCGACACCATTTTTAAAAGTTATCAATAGAGTGGTTTGGGTTGTGCTGTCGAAAAAACAGCTTTAAGACATTTAAATACGAATATTGTTCTGAAGTATGGTGCAGGGATCGCTACCTTTTATTTAAAAAATCTGTACAACTTTCTAACACTCTTTTAATGTGATCTGTTAAGGAGGTCAATCTAAGAAAATTAACAAACAAATTCTATAGATGACTTGCAGATGCATGTTCATGTTGCAGTTTGTTTTATGCAGACTTGGCATGTAATTATGTTTCTTTGCACTAGGTTGGTGATGTTTGTGCTGTGACTATGAATTAATTTCTGGCGTGAGCACAATATGGACCTTTATTCTCAGTAACAACCTGCAAGACTGTTGTTTACAAACATTTGTTTACAAGAAGAAAGAAGACTCATTAGAGAATTCATAATGCTAGGCACCAAAAACAGTGTGTGGAGCATCCATCAGTGGCTCAAAACACTTGTCAAGCTATCATGGGTGACTTTTAATTGACACAAAGGCACCCAATTACACTTTGAGACAACATTTTCAAAACAAACCATGAACTCGGGAAACATTATTAACTTTCTATCTGTATTGTCTTTTGCCCCTGTCGGAGCCTGTTGCCATCTATTCGGGAAGACGAATGGCAAAGGGGGTGTTTCTGACAGCTTAAAAGTACCCATCAGCATCCTGTGAGACATCTCCCTGCACATCCAGCCCTGAACCTCCCCAAACAAACAGCAGGCTCCACTTCAAATACATAGCAGGACTATTAGGTAATCTTCTCCTTTGTTCACTCTCTCTGAGCCTTGGTGACTAACCTCAATCTCTCCCTCTTCCACCTCCTGCCTTCAAGCTGACAGCACAACACTTAATGCTGCCAGTACTATAGGAGTGCACCATGACAAATGGCTATTTATCTGGAAATACATACATGTCATCTTATGTATTCAAAGAAGTTGTGTTTGTTGTGTTGATGATGACAGTACAAGGGTGGTTTTGAGTGAGAGGGATAGAGAAGAGGAGAGCAGCGGCACAAGGGCTCTTTGTTTTGGGACGGGACAAATCTGAGGTTTCCTTTTGGATATTCAATATCCTGCAAGGTACAAAACAGAGTTACAGTAGTCTAGTGTCTGGGTTTTTTGGAGGGGAGGGGTGCAGAGGCTTGCTACGTGTGTCTGTGAATTGTTGCATGCTTCTTAGTCAACTGCTGTGTGGCTCGCGTGAGTCGCTTCCAACAAAGCCTGGGAAATCAATCAATCTGCAAAGAAATACCTCTTATGCCAGATGTGGCACTTGGAGGAAAAAAAAGACTTGCTTGTATTAGGGACTCTAAGGGTCCAAACAGTATAAAACCATGTTGAAATGAAATATTTATTACAAGTGAATCAAGCTGTCAAAATGCTACGTACTCCACTTTGAATTTCTGCTTGTTATTTTAGGCGGCTTCTCTAAGGCGAAACATGTCAAATCTGTAAGTGTGTAAACGTCTCACTCTGAAACATATCTGAACTATTTACTTAACAAGTTGCCAGGGAGAATGAAAGACAAATGTTTCATTAGCAGGTGACTTTTTTTTGTTCCTTTTACAAGTCTTCAGTAGTTCCGCTCCTTGACACTCTTGCATACACACAGTGTAATTATAAATGCAGTGCTTGCTATAGGGAGCTGAACTTTTCACACCTTTCAAAGCCACAAAATTGGATGGTTTTGTGGTTGTGCAGCTGCCGCTCTGCGCTAATGCAAGGCGGTGTCATATGAAAAATATTCCTCTCCCCAAACCACAGGGCTGGTCATTAATGAAACACAGGCCGCGCAGTGAGGTCATACAGAGTCTAGATTTCAGCAGCCACACTTAAAAACCGCTCAGAGAGAATAGAGAAACATGAACACAAATCAGATTCCAGCTCCAAGGACGGGGAAAATAAATAAATAGAGAAAGGCACTGGCCCCTCTCACATTTTCCCCAAGCGCTCTGCAAACAACCGTCAACTGCAGCTCAGAAACAGCTCACAATGAGAGCAGACTAAACAATCTGGTCCCGGCCAAGGAAAATGCTAAGCAACTCTGCACACAGGATGTCTCACCCTAATTGCCAACTATCAAATCTCACAATGGAATCTATCCATTTGGCAAATTCTTCACAGCAAACTTGGCAATATACTTTTGCTTTTAAAAGTGTCAACTTTTGTGATGAGAAGACAAAAAAAAGGGATGGAGAAACACAGTTGACGAGAATTTCATTTCTATCTTGGATTTGCTGCGGTTTATTGAGCTTACCGGAAAACTAGCAATAATGCGTGCTGAGAGGGGGGAAAAAACTTTGATTAGACAAAGGTGCTAGGGGTCTTGTAAACGAGTATTTAAAATCCTCAGCATTAAGATAAACAGACCAAATAGGTCCCCAAAGACGTGCACATTCAGGAAGGAGAGGGAGCAAGGGCAAGCCCAAGTCAGCAAGAGAGACTGACAGACTGTACTGGAGGTGGGCATGGGAGCGTAACTGGAGTCTTGGGACTGGTATAAGAAACAGGGTTACCAGGAGGGACCGGCTTTAAACAGGAAACTAATGGACAGTCTCTCCCATCCACCATGTGGCATTGTATTTTCCAGCCAGTCAAAGCCATGCTCACAGAGACCCCATGACTTCAAACAGCCAAAATAGCAGCACATTCATGAAACAGAACAGAACTACTGGGAATTAAAGAAGGCAGGGAAAAAAGAAAATGCACACACACAAAAAAAGGTAGCAGGCCTCGACAGCAGATGGTAAAATTAACATTTCAACAGTTCCTTCCTTTCATGTAGGTCTCGGCAGAACTTTTTCTTTTTTGGAAAAAAAAGAAAAAAGTCAGAGGGGCTTGGGTTTTGGTAAGATGCAGTGGTGTAGAAGGCATCTGGAAAAGGGGAAGAGGAATATTGGCTTATTGCTCCTGATGGTCCACCTCTATGAAAAATTAAATAGGTCTGTTTTGCAGGTTTCCCCTCTCTAGAGTGCCCTAAGCTGTGTTATGGAAACATCATCTTGGTAATTTATACGCCAAAGAACACCTGGTGATGAAAGAAAATAAACTATTCCTCCCTTTCTTCCACCATTTAAAACCCAACACTTTGGCTTTGTGGTCTCTGTCTTTGATGTTTCATTTTCCACTTTTTTGAATGTCCATCCATTTGGCTTATTTTGCAAGAAGTTGGCATCTATTGTAGTGTTAAGTCGTTCACAAAATGCTTGTCAGATTTCATTTTGAAGTCTTGATATACACTTCAAAAGGTGCTGTAGAGATGTTATCATGGAGAGACTGGAACACTGCGGCATCTCTAATAAAGACCCAAACAATGGACAGCCTCTCTCATTTCCAACCCTGTCCAATGGAGCGTCTCTGTAGTACCCATTAATTTGGACACAGTTCTGGCTAAATTACATGTGTTCCACCTCTGTGACATTTTAAATGCAATTAAAAGCTGGTTATGGAAGTGTGCACGGACTTCCCTGTGATGAACGGAAATCACCGACGTGATTAACATGCAAACGAGCTCATGCTGGCAGACTAGATTGGGGTTTGAAAACCTCAATTACTTTTGTGTGATTATCTATTTACCAGTACACAGATTTCCATTTCTCATCTCCAGCCGAGTTCCCCACGCACGAGCCTCAATTACACATGGCACACCTTTATTTATGATGCGCACGATGCTGAAATACAAGCTCTAGTCATTTTTCACTGTGATATATTGCGTCTTTACAGGCTGTTCATGAGGCAGGGCCACCAGACCAACACCTCCTAATGTTGAACCATTTGCTTTGTGAGCACTTAATATGATCTTGATCTCCACCACCCTACAAACCCCCAATACATCCATCCAACCCCTATTTAAACTCAATTTACCACCCCACCTCCTTGCGGTTAGACAGCAGAGAGAGTAATGAACAAAAGGGCAACCATTTGTCCATTTCAACTTAAATTTATCCTTTAATAATTTTTATTTATTTCAAAACACTAAACTATAATACTACCAAAACTGAAAGCCTTTAAAATGCATGAATGGCTTTCAGTGTGTGTGTGTGTGTGTGTGTGTGTGTGTGCGTGTGTGTGTGTGTGGCAGGGAAGGGGGGGTAAATAACCTGCAGACTTATTGAAGGTGAAGATCCAACAATATCAAGTGGTAGTTGTGAAGAAGTTGTACAGTGAAATTAACTGCAGAAACACTCCAGGCCTTATAGTATCATCTTGTTGATGCAATTATTAAATCAACGCTTGGCAGCGCAGAAGGAATCCAATTTAATTAATTTAAATGGCTGAATAGTGACAAAAGTTTTTGTAAAAAAAATTACATTGAAATATACATTACTTTTTCCAAACAGGCAAGATTTAAACTACACAATAAACCCCTCTAACTTTTTTAAAGGAAAAAAAGCATCGAGTAAAAGAACAAAAATTTTCCAAAACGCACAAAAAATGAATGAACTACAGTACAGTGTAACTGTGCCAATGTGCACTTGCTTTTCAACCATTTTATCTGAAGCGTAATGATTTTTTAAAAATAGTGTAGTGCACGGTTTTATTGTTTGTCAGTGTTTTTGCCTGTTTCTCTGTGCCCAGGGACAGGAAGAGAAAGGAAGACACACATTTCTGTGGCACAGCCAGGCTTCTCACATTGTGCCCAGCATACATAAAACATGCCCTGTTGCTTCAGATGGAGCAAAAAGGAAAACAGTGCCATCAAGTGAAATTTCTGAGGATTCCTCAAACACTTCAGCAGATAGATCTATCACCTTATCAAACCAAAAGCAGTAGAATAACATGGTAATTTTTGCTAAACTTCAATTAGTAGTATTTATTTATCCAAAATAAGATTTTTTTTCTTGGCCAAGAGACACCTCATCCCTGTTATCCAACACTTATTAAACATAATTTTTTAAAAGTGCAATTGAAATATATTCTGTATATCTGCATAGGTTTACAAATAAATATTCAAATCTTTACTCTGGATGGGAATATTAGACACAAGAGCACCTCTCGCTCAAGTACTAAGATGATAAGACAAGAAATGAACATGATGCTTTGCTGACTTCATGGTCAGAATCCTGTTTGAGGTACCTCAGGAACAAAGGGAATCATTATTACTATTTGAACTCATTTGCCAGGACTTGGCTACAACACTGGGTGTAAGGTTGCTAGAGTAGGTAGAGGGGAAAAAAGCAGTGGATCCTACATATTGAGTGAGTGAAACTGGCGGTGACGGCTAGAATCCATGAGTGAGAGAGAGAATAAAAGAGAGGCAGAGGGGTAGAGCTTAGATAATAGCAGATAATGGACAATTAACTCAGGCTAGTAGTGCCGGCTGCAGTGAATAGCAGCTTGTGGTGCAGAAAGTCCCCGATCACCACTCAGCCATATTCACTTTGGGAATACAGGCGATATCAAGCTGCAGGCTACTAGGGCCTCTGAGGTGTATGCGCTGCATTACCAATCTCTACAATGCCTTCAAACAATGCTTGATACCAACAAAGTGTCCCAAAGTGCAAACGCAAGCACTCTGCCAATGGGAAGTCTGTGTTGCCATAACCTTGTCCATTGTTTCATGTCCTTTCACCATAAAAATAAACCCAGTAAATCCATTTAAAAAGTCACATAGTGCCATTCCTGGGTGCGGACATAGAAATTAGCATAATTAAACCTTAGGTTTAAAGGCTAATTGCATAAATAAATAAGTGAATGTCACCACTGTGCATCACGCAAACAATACATGTGTTCATATCAGGGGCCTCAGAATTATTTTTACTGCCCACGCAGACCCCCCCACCCCCCAACACCCACACCCTTCAAGCTCCATCAAAATCTATTGATCTGTGAAACACAGGGACCCAGGGGAGGCAATTCACTTAATATCATACATCTAATGATGAGATGAATAACGATTATACCATTTGGTAATTAAACGTCTTACAAACCATTTAACTGACTGCGCGTCAGGAGGGGTCGCCGGAGGTCGTAACTATAGTTTTTCATTTCTTGTTTGGCACGAAAGCAGGAGACACACACAGGAGGTAAGGCTGGGGGTGGTGGCGGTGGTAGAAAACACTGCATGACACAATGGTGAAAACACACTAATGACTGTTAGCAGCTATGCCACTAATCCCTAATGCTGTCAAGACTTTGAAGGGAAAACAATTTGGAGGGGGCGAAGGAAACGGAGGAAAATAAAGCAAGACAAACATCTTAGCTTCCATGGATTTCTTTTTTTTTCTCTATTTTTAGAAATCTCATTAGCTCGCTTGTGCGTCCTTGCACAATAAGAGATAAGTGAGTGAGAAAAATAAGCCCATATTTATTTAGTGACCTGTAAATACATGACAAAGGTGACGAAGAGGGAGGGGGGTAGGCACAGACTCCTTCCCTCTTTGTAAAATTGTGCCTGATCCACACAAAAGTGTGTTAAACACACGCTCTGACAGCCAATTTACTGTCAACATCCAGGACCCTAATCCTTACTTACAGGCAATAATTACCCAACATTGCCCGTGTGCTGTTGTATGGACGTGTTAACTCCAAAGGCTTATTCTTTAACTGTAATGTATACAGTATGTATGGGCCAGGCAGTGAAGTCAGGTGAAAAAGTTTTGAAAAGATTTTAGGCGTTACGAAACATACACATACCAAACATATGTCCAACCGCTTTGACGAACTAGCCTCTCCCTTCCATCCTATCCTCAGACAGCTAACAATACCTTTCTTCTGTATCTGGTCCTTGCACATTCGTACAGCATTTGCAGACAGAGGGATGTGTGTCATGCTCCTGGCTCCTTATTGAATGATAGCTAGTAAACATTGTCATTCCAAAGAGAGACAGGATTAAAGCCTGCTTTGCCTATTGAGGGGAACAGTGCGTGGAAAGAGAACCGGAACAATAGCCAAATGGAGGACGGTATCACAAGGGTCCAATGTCTGCCGTGATGAATATGTGGGAGATTATAACCCATTCCATCATTTCCATAATGTAAAACTCTCTTTCTTCTTCTTCTGCCGACTATTCACTAAATAAATGAGAAAACTATCACCCGCGCAGAAATATTTGACAAAAGGCAGAAGGGAGGGAGACTGAGTTTTGAATGACCCCCGTGCCTTTGACAATACAGGCGCTGTTCGGACACATTCGGAAGCAGTGGAGTGAGTAAAACCTGGTAGAGTATTTATCAATGTGCACAATGCAAATGTATTACCATGTCACCTATACCACTTTACGGCACAGAATGGAACCACAGCAAATACAAGGGATTTTCATATAATACTAGGTGGAAATATGAATACGGTGTTCTTTCAAAGTGTGGCTTTACTGCCTCACTGGCACTCTAAACTGAGGGATCGTTCAGTGGACACCCTGTAGCCACAAAGAGTCAGGCCTTGCATTTAACCAATATGCTAACTAGCCTGGCTAATAGGTCTTTCCAACAAAAATCTTTTGAACTGGACTGACTGACAAGAGGATTTGAAAGAACTTTTGAAAAGAAAAGTAGAATTACAGAGTCGAGAGTAAAGAAAATGTGAATAAAAGAAGCTGAAATGATCAAGACTACATTTGGCTGTAGGTGAAAGGTAATAACTTTTCTTAAAAGGCTTTTTGAAAATCTGTAAGCGTTATCTGGTTAAGTATGGCTTCCGGGAAATTCACTAAGTAAAAAATAAATGTCCTTTGCTTGATAAAGTTATGCTATATACTGACTGTAGACTGTGGATTGACAATATAAGCGGGCACTTGACTGTAGGTCCTTGAATCCAACTGTTACTTTTCTAGAGAGCTCTTCAAAAAACATTAAACTTGTGAAATTCCTGAGCCATAGAAAAGATCTCCCCACCCAGTGCTCCGCTCATACCTCAACATCACTAACACCTTTTCAGCTATTCACTTGATATATGTGTGTCTGTTTATGTGTGTGTGTGTGTGTGTGTGTGTGTGTGTGTGTGTGTGTGTGTGTGTGTGTGTGTGTGTGAAAGAGAGAAAGCCTCTGTGCAAGGCTACGTGTGTGTGTGTATGTGTGTGTGCGCGTCATCTAGTCGATCACTGCAGTCTATTCCAGAGATTTCTCCCATGGTAACCTAGTTTATTTACTTTATCTATAATATAATGCTTCAGTGAACATTTGCAACTTTGAGACACAAGTTTCAATCAGTCGTCTAGAGGCGGTGTGTGCATGCTCACGCCTGTGCTCAGCCAGGTGCAGAGAAGAGATGAACACTGCCGCCAAAGAGACAGTGCGGCTTTAAACCGAAGGACTGACAAAGAGGTCCCAAAATAATACAAAATAAGAACGGACAGCGGGAGAAGAGGGAGAATGGAGACAAAAGGATAGCAGAAAAGGAGAATAAACTGTATGGGACAGCGGGGAGAAGAACTAGGAGGAAAGGCAGTGGTGGATTTAAAAAAATAAAAGAGGGAAGCTAAAGTAAAAAAAGCGATATTGTATTGAGAGACAGGGAGAAGGAGTGAGAAAGACAGACAAAGAGAATCTTAGAAATAGACAAAAACAAAGTGAAAGAGAAAGCATGAGAGAGAGAAAGAGAAAAGGGGAGGTAGACAAGGTGTTCTCTCTGGGTAGTGTGGAGTAGGTCTTGTCCAATAAACACAGGTGAGCAGCTCGACAGGCCAGGACCACCAAGCTGACTGACAGCTGAGAGCTCTCACTGACCGCCAGCTTTATGTTACATGACATGAGGAGTGCAGCTCAACTGACAAAAAGAAACTGCCTGCACCTCTCAGACTGTGGGAGGGAGAGGGGCTGGCGAAAGCACACACACACAACACACACACACACAAGGCTGTTTAAAGCGGCATCCACGCATCATGGACACAAAGTTGCAAACACAAAAATATTCACTCACGCACACACCCAGACAGGACGAGAGCCATGCCATTTCCTTTCACAGGTGAGCAGAAGAAGGTAACACCCTGGTGCTTCAGTTACTTAGTGGGAGAAAGTGAGGAGTTGGAGGGTGGGGGGTAGAATGTATGCTGTGTGTCGACCGAATCTTTTCCACATGACGGGCCTCGGGCTGTTTTTGTCAACTGCACTCTTGAGCAGCAAGGAGTCAGGTAGTGTGACCACATGATTGCCCAAGAGGCACTGTGGTGAGAGAGGGAGAAATGGGGAGAGAGAGGGAGTGAAAGGGAAGAGAGCGGGTGAGAAGGATCGGGGGGCAGGGGACAGGACTGATGCAGTGCGCATGATGAGGTGTAATCACAAACCCCATTCAGAGTGCAGTGGAGTTTGTCAACATACACACATTCACATTCCACTGTCTGTCAGCTCTATGACCCAAATCGAGCATGCTGTGTGTGAGCGCATTTTTTTTCACCCCCCCACACATGGATGCTTTCTGCCCATTTCGCCTCCAACCAGGTAGTAAGGGTTGCACTGTCTAGGCTTGCGGTTTGTGGTGAGGAAGTCAGATTCCAAGCTCTTGTAGGGTTTCACTGTTGCCTGTATCCCTTTTCAACCCGCGATCAAGTGATCGTTGTGAACAAAGGACTTGGCTTGATGCCTCTGGAGTAAAAGCTTTTTCAGTGGCTGTGACCGTGTGGTTTGATTTGAAACTTTTACTTAAAAAAAGCGAAGAAAGAGAGAGAGAGATAGAGAGAGTGAAAGAGGGCACCATCTCACGAAGGAATCTTAAGAATGTAAAGACAATAAAAATGTGTCCCTTTCATGATAAAAATATTTTATAAAAGTGTTTAGACACACTTGTGTAATTAAAAATGTAATCTGCAAAGAAATATATGAAACACCTTGAATGCTATCCTTCCATTTAATAAATGCGCATTAAACTAAATCTTGTACAAATACACAACATGGATTTATTTATTTATGCAAAAGTTTGTATCTGATTAGTTAAAAAGTCCAGGAAGCCAAAACCCAATTGTCACATTTTCTCCTGAAGTGGATATAGTTTCCTAGAAACCAATTTCTGTCGAAAGCATACATACATGATGTTTGCATTTTGGTAATGCCTCAAAGTACTAGGATTTCAGCATTGATTTGTCTGCAACTCTAAATACTTCTATTACACTGTTACACACTATGCACTCCCTGAGATAAATAGAGATCATCAGTAGGTTAAACTAGTGTAGATGTAGTTGATGTCATAATGACAATTTCACTATAAAACACTGGACTGTGAAGGGCTAACATAAACTGAGAGCTATGTGTGGAGGCTGAAAAATGAGGCTGCGTGACAGTTTGGTGATAACACACCAGTTCAATCTGTCAAGACAATCAGCATTTAGACCTTGGGAGAAGAATGCGCGACTGTGTGCGACCGATTCATTGGACACGATCACCTGTGAGTGAAGCCGCTCATAATTCTTCCCACCTGAAATAAGGAGTTCAAACTAAAGTCAGGCCACTCTGATGTCATGCCTGCCTCAGGTTGGGTTTCACAATAATCTCAAGCTCTTGGAGAGATGCCATCGAGTCCAGCTTCCACACCCAAGATATCTCCAATTAAATTGCAGGGAAAGAACAACACGTGAAACACTAGATCCCTGCTCGTTTATAGAAATTAAGGTGATGCATGCAGCACTTGTAATCAGTCATTTCTAAAGTATCAGTCACCTTAGTACGAGGTGTACATATATAGAACTAGTGGAAAGGCCCCAAAGTATGCTGAGGCCACCACTGCTGAGGGCAAAGTTACCTTTTTTCCGCTATTATCAGTTCCAAAAATCACATCATCTGCAAAATAGCATAAAGATTTGGCATTTTAAAAAAGCCACTGGATAAAAAAATAGAGTGGGAGTAAGAGAGAGAAAGGGATAGCATAGGCAGCCACAAGGATCAATAGACCCATTGAGCCTCTTTATCTTCTCCTTAAGGAATGATGGCAATACTCATTCTGAGCCTCCTCACCTCCCCGCTTTCTAACTCCATTCTCATGGCAACTGTGCACTCTGGACAAACACTCCATGCAATCTCTTTTCTTCACTCCCCGCCGTCTAACCCTGCATCTCCACATCCTCTCTTGTTTTTCTACTCCGTCCCTCAGTCATTTCTGTTTCTCATCAGACCTGTGGAAAGATAAATACCTGACAATTGGTAAGATATAGGATAGAGTCTGAAAAGTTCATATGGAGTAGAAGACCTGGACTGAATTCGATGTTGTTATGGTTATATGTTCAGTGTCTGATGGGTTTCACATGGGGCAGCAAAGAAAAAAGTTAGGAATATACATATCAGGTGTGAAAAATATTTCCTCTGCGGAAATAATGTAAGTACAGTTCCGGAGTCTATTTAAAAACAGGACAGCTCCTAATCCGAGGGATCAGCAAAGGGCAGGACGTCAGTGGACGATCCACTTTTGCTCCAATTTGCTCACAGCACGACACTATCAGACCCCAAACCAAACCTCATTAAATCAAAATATGGAAACTTGGGGAACTTCCAAAACTTCCAACTTCTCTCCCTCCCCCTGTCTAAGTGTGAAGACAAAACAGTGGACCATAGAGAGAAGGGCGCATGAAGAACGGCAGTGGGACTGAGAGCAAAAGGAAGGAAGAGAGGGAAAGAAGGGAAAGTAAACCTTTGATGAGTAAGACTTTTTCTGTTAAGCGAGGAGGCTTAACTTTAAAATATTCTGGGTGGCAGTGAATGGGGGATTGACCAATGGCCCTGATCTCAGCCACACACTGGGGCACAGGGGTTAATGGTGGATAAAGATTAGGAGAAAAAAAAGGGGTTGCTTTGCCTGATCTCCATCCACCCCCACACTCCACCCCGCAGTTTTCACCTTCTCCACCAATCCCAAATCAGCTAGACAATGGAGGCTGCCAATGGGGAATGATTCAAGTCCCTTTGATTTCGGTCTCTACCCCCTCGACTGCTCTGAGTGCCCAGGGTAAAGACCCGTGGAGGTTCCTCCTGTTTGCCCACTCACAGGGACGACAGTTAGCAGGCTCAGAGAAACCATTTGAGGATTGGAAATGGAATGACAAGAGGTCTCTGATCTATGACAAGAAATCAATTTCAAACTGGAAATGTGTGCAGAGGGCTGTTCAGTCCGAACTGCAGCTTCTTTAAAGCAGCCAAAGATATATTTAATTGCTGTAGATTTTTATATATGTCTACACTGAAAGTACGGCTCGCAGTGTTGGGGCAATTACACTTTTTTTGCAATGATTAGAAGGACTTTTTTTAGGCCAGCAGATATGCAGTAAGAGTTCATCTTTGAAGATTTAACTGAATACTAGACAAATTAAGAACTAATATTTAAATCTCTTTTAGGTGGAAAAGGAAATCTGGAATCTGCTTCACTCTGGAAAGATAGGACTCTTGGGGAGGTGAACCTGGTCCTACAGCCAAGCCACCCAGCATCTTTGCTCCTGCCGACACGCCTTAATCATACCTATATCTCAAAGGTGCAACTTCACAATGATGTAGCAAGATAAATAGATTTTCGCCTTGAGGTTGGGGGCAGAATATCTAAATAAAACCTATGCCTGGATTCAAAGCAAATGAGCAGCATAAGTATTTAAATTATTTATAGTGTAATGATTGATTGAGTGACAGCACATACCTGTAGCACATCACTCCATTTAAGCATTCACACACACACACACACCTCTTTTGACCCAAACCGTGATTCTTCAATACCTTGTTTACTTTATATATTTCCAAACCGACAAAATTAACGGTTTTACTCTGTTTCTTCGTGCCATCAATACCTTAAAGCATTTAGAATTGTGCATGTGTGCACTCAAGCAGCATGGATGCATGAGTATATACAAGAGACCTAATCAATAGAATGGCCACATTAGTCATGTTGTCTGATGTAATTGGTGATTCCCATTACGCAACCTGAGATTCCTCACACTCATTTGTAGACTGACCTGGTGACAAACACCTTCTCATATCATTAGCTTGGAAAACGGAGCTATTTTTGAACATGTCCAAGTTTTGCAGAACTACAAAGATGCAGGATCAATCAACAAGTTGGATTTGTGAGATATTAAATCATTAACAGATAATATTTGATATCACCCATACCTTTCAATCAAAAGTGTTTATCACTACTAAAACACTGTGGTAACGGTGATAACGGTATAACATATCTGTCTTGACATGAATCTCCCGCATCCCAACAACTTTTAAAGTGAAAGCTTTTTAATTGTAAAGCTTAAAGTAAAAGCTTTTTAAATGACATAAGAAGAGTTTTAAAATTTGAAACTGGTTTTAAAATGCCATTTTACAGAATACTACACTGTTGAATAAAAGCCCACCATATTATGCTAAATTGCAAATCATAATGTGCATTTTCTACAAGACTTTACTTTTCTTAACAGGATCACAAAAAAAACCCTTACAGACCATATAATCAATATCCCTAACAAAAATATGTACTAATAGGTATACTTTTCTCGTACCTGGCTCTGTTGTTTTGTCCTTTCAGCACCCAGGATTGTGTTACTCTAAAGCCAAACCCCACCAACAGTTATGACTGATGTGGCTCATTGCAGTGGGCACATCAATCTGGGAAAAAGCACAACACCAGGCATGCAAGGACATCGAAAACTGCTTTCACCTACCACTTTGGACTTTACAGTGTATGTCGTCTGCTTTTTTCTACGGGCGCAGAGTGTGCATATTTCATCCTAAAATGAAAAAAAAGTGGGAAATAGAGGTTTGGACTAAAAATATGAGCAGCACATTGAGAAAAGCCATTTCTCCCTTATCTGGTTTCAGTATAGCTAGAAAAGAGTAATATTCTGGCTATACAGGTACACTAACTTCAGGATAAAGCTAATTTAACAAGTTAAAATAGCTTTAACTTGTGTTTATTTTATGCTGTCGGCTACAAATCTCAATCAAGACATCAACAAAATAATTTTTTTTAAAAATCTGATATCCAAGCTTGCCCACATTTGCCGTCCATAGTGCATATCATAACTTCTAAGTTAGAGTAGATTGAAAATCCTTGGGGTGTGAAAACCAAACAGGCACAACTGAAAGGTTGCCCAGTGGAGGGGGAATTCTATCAAGGTGGACAAGATTAAGATTTGTTACATTTGAGCAGGGAATGGGGCACACTTGACCTCCACTGGCCACTACAATCAACCAAACACAGTGGGGTTAACAATACTATAACACAAAAACAAAGACACAGTTGGTGCCTCGATAACAAAACTAAATCAGTTTATCATTTTGTTCAAACCAAAAGTAACTCATTTCTGATGAATGATCTTGAGAATACACTCTAGGTTACTGTTCATTTTAACACTGATCCTTGAAAAGACACTGTTAATGCTACTCTAATCTTTCTCAAGGTTGAGGATTCTTTGACAGATGGACATGAAGGGACCATGTTCAAATACTTACCCTTAGGGAGAGAACTTGCTGTTGTTGTCCGTCACAGGAGTGGAAGGAATCCAGCGATGTCAGCTATCTGAGGTAAGACAAAACAGTAGGTATACCATCAGTCTAAATCTATTCATGAAACGCTGATCTTTTTTTTCTTCTTTTTTTTCCCTTTAAACGTTTCCTCAGCACATTCAGTGCTGGTGCGGACATGTGTGGGCTAGATTGTGACTTGCATATTGTCTTTATGGGTTGTAGGTGAAAGCAATAAACTCTGGAACAACAAAGTGCACCTGGATTATGCTATGAAGCATGAGAGCATGTGTGTGTGTGAGTGAGTGCATGCACAAACAGGCAACATAAAGTACAGTACAAGCTATAGTCCCCCCACACACACACACACTCCTCACTTCTCTCAAGTTAAAAGGTGCAGTGCCTAGAAGGTTCAAGCTCTCAACGCCAAGTAAATTACACTGTAAACCTGACACGATTGATTTCTCATGTAGGTCCATTCAGCTGTCTGCATCTAAATACACATGCTATGGCATCCATATAATTTAGAGACCATTAGTATTGATGATTTTTTGTGTTAATCACACAACTACTGCAAGAGCGCACAATACAACAACTGCAGCTACAGAGTGCTCTGGACATTTTTACTGCACATATATCACATTTAGAGCATTAGGGGGAAAAATTAATTCCCCCCATTGAAGCGAGTGGTGGAGGAAAATTTCTGCTGCCGGGGGCATGAGGGGCACAAAATGGCCTGGACGTTCCTCTCTGAGATTTTTTTCTCCTTTTCATTCTCCCAGAATTCCAATGACCCCTACAGGCAACCAACGAGTGCTGAATCCTAAGGAATGTGCTCTCTGAACTGTACAAAAAGCCCTCAGCTCAAAGAGCACAGCTGAAAACAAAACATGCCAACTGCTATAATTTTTCACTGTTTTGAGTTTGTGGAAACAGATTGCTGTGCAACATTTACTCAGAATGGGGTGAGAGGGTTTGAGGCGGGGGTGGGCACCAACTAATGCAATGTAACAACAGACATGAAAAGGTTTGACAAGTTTAAAAACAAATAGGGCATTATATAATCATGATTAAATTGTAGTGTGTACATCTACATTTTGAACATCTGAGAAATATAGTTCTATAGAGTAATAAAATCAACAAAACTCTAATGAGATTTTGGATAAACCCTAGCTTCATGGGATGACTAAAGGTGTCAAGCTCAAAGTGAATTAAAACAAACAAATACATTGGTTTTAACTATAATTTAGATATAAAACATGATTTACTTAAAATTATTTGCTGCTAAGAAGACTTATATATCTCAAAACCTCTGGGCTGTGCAGATTTCATATTTTATTCACTGGAAAAGCATTAGGAATGCTATTAGTCTGTATGACCTCCAATTCGTGGGGATTTACAAATACCACACATATCTTTATGCCAAATATAAACCACTGGTAAATTCTATCAACTTATAAATATGGCAAATGCATTCAAGTATTCATGAAGGCCTAATAATGCTATAGGCTGATATTTACATAAAGCACTCGTGCACTAAGTCAAGATAAACTATTTAAGACCCGGACCACAAATACCTCCACACTGCAGAAAAAGGAGGGTCCTGCGATGAAAGAGGACATTATGCTAACAAGTCAGATTACTGTACACAATAACTTTATCTTAAAAGTAAATACCATCCTTGGTGTTGGAAAAGGGGTGGGGGAATTATGGAAAGTCACTGGCAATATTTCTGTGGGGACCAAATGCTCCTTATCAGTGTTAGTCGAGCAATTCAGGCCCGCCCGAAGAAAGATGAGTCTTCAAACTCATTCTATTCATGGTCAGACGTGTAATTACCCTCAGCTCACAGTCTAGACGTAACCGCTTTCACAGTATTTAAGACCCCCTATGCAATGCACGGATGCCAGCTCCTACGACCAAGCCCTGCACGTTAAATCTGTGGGCAGATAAATTAGCAAAGAATGCAATAAAATAGACACAATGAGAGGAACTTTATCCTCCCCGCTGCTAAATGAGATTTCTTTGAAATGCAGATCAGTGGCTCTAGATTAGTGAATTTTAGCTGCTGTCAACATCATAACAAAATACAAATGCGATTGTTCGCTGGCTCCTTATCTCCTTGCTTCCATCTGTTGGCTGGTTATTTACTCCCCCCTGATTTACTATGCAGATCTAAATAAGTCGCATCAAAAGGAGGGCTTACTGCACAATGCCTTCTTAAGCTTCTACATCAAGGTATTTGAAAAACCGGTAGTCACATGAAAAGGCTGCCCATCAAAGGCACATCTCTAATGAACTCTCCCATATCAGAGGGGGCTTGTGGGGCCTGGCTTTAATGCCGTCTGTGTGGTGAGAGAGGCGCACAACTACAAATCAGACCCACCAAGCCATGGCAGAGAAAGAAGGGAGGGTGAAGACATTGGGGGGGGGGCAAGAAAGGAGAGGGAGGAGGCCTCAGTTATCAGATGAGATTAGCTCAGCGCAGGGACTAGTCCTATAGGTCTTTCCATCCATCCATCCATCTCTCAACTCTTAGTTCTAGGCTGAGGAAGGCACTCATGAAAAGACTACATCAGCACTAGATTAGAACAAGTTACAATGGATTAGTCTGCAGCCGGACACAAGTTAGTCATGCTGGAAAAGAAAACCAAATAGAGCGAAAATTCAACAACCGCCTTCAAAGTTGCTCTAAATTAAGTGCCCTTAAGGCTTTTTATACAACTGGACTGCAAATCAAAGAGTATTAATATATACCTGTCAAAACATGACAAACCAATCCAGTTCCTCAGAGGGAGAGGGAGATGCTTGGACTGTGAAAAACAGGAAAGAAAAGCATACTCTTCTGTCTCCTCCCTCTCATTCTGTCTAGGTCTGCAAACAGCTTTGGTAATCTCAAACAGAGCTTTTGCATTACGCTCCTGCAATAACCTTTAATTTCATGGTGTATTTGTTGCATTCGGCGCACAGGCCGGATTACAACCGACAATCTTCAGATTTATATGGGGAAAATAAACTGCATGGAGAGATCATGATCTGTACCCCCACCCACCCACCGCCATCATCACCGCCACCATCCCGCTTTGCAGCGGTGTGTCTGGATGAAGAGGAGACCCCCACCAACAAGCATGCAGTTTACCAGTGAACAATTAGCCCCGGAGCAAGAGCAGGCCCGGCACTGGCACATGTGGTTAAGAGGCGAGCGCTGCGGGAGAGCGCCAGATGATGAAGGGATGCGGATGGGAGGAGGGGGAGAGTAGAGACAACTGGGGGGGTTCGAGGAGGGGTTGCGTGCGCCAGACACGCGTGTGCCAGTTTTTGGCTACTGTTCATGTCCTTCGTCATTCACTTCCAGCTACTCTTTACAGAGAAGATAAAGACAGATAATAGAAGGGGGAGTTTCACCCTCCACCCCACTCCCCAATTCCAAGACAACTTGGACTCCGAATAATAAGAACCCATCCAGATTGAGCTGTAATGTGAAGGCATCCGACGGCTGAGTCGCTTTGATACACAAACCCAACTTCTCATCCCTCCCCTCACCCCGCCTCTAGCATCCCTCTGCTGTATAGCATGCCAAGTGGGCCCAGTGCCAGTCGCATTTGCAACCACAAGGGACCCGTGTCTTTTTGCCTTGCTTAATGAAATGACAAAACAACAGAT